>VMOF01000024.1:51429629-51825167 GCA_011764245.1 Trialeurodes vaporariorum | reverse complement strand
ACACTCCTCAATTTTGATCTGTATAGTACTTAAAAGTTATTTTTTTAGAAAATTTGCTATAATTTCGTCCAAACCACATGTTGAGGAAACTTTTCGTTTTTGAGTTATGAATGGGGCTCTTGCAGACTTTTGCTGTGAGCAAATGAATAGTCTAATATATGATGTAAAAACCAACGAAAATCACGGAAACCACACTGAGAAAGTCTAAAATTTAGTAATAAACTCACATAACTGCTATAACGGCAAGTTTGTAATGGCGGCTCAACGCAGGTATCATGGGAGATTCCTGTCTATATAATGTCACTTCCTCTACAGAAACACATCTAGATCTGTCTCAATTTAGATAGGAATCTACCATGATACCTGCGTCTCTCCGCCGGGATCCTGAGAGTGAATTTTGTGATTTTTTAGTGAACTCATCGTCATTTTTACAGGTTTTTATGCAAGAATCAACTCTTCAATCTCCTATAGCAAATGTTTGCACGAGCCCCATTTTCAGTGTCAAAAAGCGCTATATTTAGGAGTTCTCAGGGATAAAGCGACGAAGCCGAAATAAAGCATTTCTCCGCATAAGTATAATAACTTAAAAAATTCCGATCCGAATCGACAAAACCGAAACGACAAAAATTAAAACACCTATGAGTGAAAAAGAAAACAATGTATCAACGAAAACAGCAAATTTGATTCAATAGGTAAAACACAGTACCTACGATGTAATTAAACAATTTGAACAAAAACAATTTGATGGTCATTGTGTTCATTGAACATCGATGATATGCATAAGACCAGAGTTAAATTTGGGCCCGGGAAAAAAAGGTTCAGGTTCTGTTCGGTTCGCAGGTTCAGACAGTTTCCAAAGTTTTGGTTCATGAACTAGTTCTTTAGTTTGGCAGACCTTTAGGTACTAAACCGTTTTGGTGGCATGAAAAATTTAAATTTTTTTTGTTTTGTTTTCAAAATCAATCATGACAAATTTCTACTTTTCTTTTTTCTTTTTTAATTTTAATAGCAAAGTCAGTGTAGCGATCCTGATGGAAACGCATTGGAATGTTTTCTCTACATTCAGAGAAACCCTCAAGGCTTAACCCAAATGCAGAGAAACTCGTAGCAAAAATTACAAATTTGTTTACTTTCCTTTACTGGAAAACATTCTGAAGGAATAAAAATTGATTCTTTAAAAAAGATTCTTTTCCCGGAAAAGATCGCACAATAACAATTTAATGATCAGGATTCGTCACTTCTCGGGCATTTAAACGGTTCAAATTTTATCCGTCTGCGGGAACCTGCTTTTTATCGGTCCCCACTGTCTCAATTTCCGGTTTAGGTTCGATTTCACTGAAAAAACACTACGATCTATTATCTATATAGGTTTAGCAAGGCACTCCCGCTTTCGAAGCCCGCTACTTTCTGTGATGGAGCATACGTAATTACGGGTTGCACTGTCGAAAATTACGGGCGTCACAACCGGAGTGCCTCGGTAAACCTTACATAGTCCTTAAAGGGGCTCTTGCAAACTTTTGCTATTGGCACATAAATAGGCCGATCTAACGTGAAGAGCAGCGAAAATCACGAAAACAACTCTAAGTATAAGTAAGTCTAACATTTAATGACAAACACATAAAACTGCTATAACGGCAAGATCGTGATGGCAGTTCAACGCAAGTATCATGGGAGATTCCTGTCTATAATGTCACTTCCTCTACGGAAACACAAAGATCTGTCTCAATTTAGTTAGGAATCTACCATGATACCTGCGTCTCTCCGCCTTTAAGCCCGATTCTGAGAGTGAATTTGATTTTTTTATAAACCATCGTCATCGTCATTTTTACAGGTTTTAATGCAAAATCAACACCAACTCTTCAGTCCCCTGTAGAAAAAGTTTGCATCAAGAGCCCCATTTACGGTGTCCAAGACCGTATCGTTTTTACATTTTTGGGGTTCAGGCAATTTTTAAAAATTTAAGGTTCAAGGTTCGGTTCAGTCAGTTCGCTTTTTATGGTTCGGTTTGGTTCGATTCGACTCCCTAATTGGACTGGCTAAGTATACCTACAATGTTTGTTAGATTAATTTTGTTATTTTTTATTGGAACCAAAACACCCACGATCCGATGGAGGCATTGAAGATGACCTATGTCGCGATGACGTCCATTTAAAAGGACCCCCCTTTTGAAGTTTTTGAAGATCCCCACTTTTGTGGTGTCCCCAACTGCAATGTAGGATTGCGATCCAATGAAGATGCCCCCTTTTTTGGGGGGTTCGATGAGTTCAATGTAGATGCACGATCCGCTACAGATGTCCGCCTTCGCGGCACCGGTTGTACTATTGGCTTTGGTAGGTCCGGGGGCTCTTTACGCATCCTCGTCCGGCCCTCCACGGGGCCCAGCCGGATTTGCCGGATTCACTTGATTTATTTTTTCCTTCGGGTCGTTTACATTGCTCATGCAAGCGCTCAACCTTTTCATATGCGGGTTTTTTGTATTCCCAAACATCGTCGCGTTGTTTTTCCACAGTGGTACAATAATCTAGCACCGGAAATACTTTCGCACCCTTGCGACAACCCTTTATGAGGATTTTTAGGTTCCGGGGGGTGATTTTGTTTGTGTTTGTGGTGGGGGGCCGGTACATGCAAGATTGAGCACCTCCACCTCATTTTTTCTCTTTCCTTTTTTTGATAGAGAGTGATTCATCGTCACTATCAAAATAAGATCATCATCATATCTTCGAACTTTCGACATCTCGGCCTGATAACCCCCCCAGCATTTAGAATATTCGTCCACTGGTAGCAGCTTGAGCAAAACAAACGCGTGCTCAAAATCAAAAATCACCATCTTTTCTTTGGTACATTTGTGTTATCGGTCCGTCTTCGCGTGGGTACATATAATAATTGGGATCCCCTTCATAATTATTCAAGTACGATATCTTCGCCAGTTCCTCGCTTTTATCATTTTCCCAAAAAGGTCGAACATTTTCTTTCGACTCTTGACGTATTCCAGCCAATCCTGGGGGGAACAGAATTAAAGGGAAACCCATGTAGCATTTTTCAATCTAAATGTTGTGATTTATGGCAACAAAGTTGCAATGAAGTGGAAATTTTTTTAACAACATATGGACAATTCTCTACCCTCAAGTTGGGGATAAAGTTGCAACTTTTGACACATAGACACAGACTTTAGGTGGAAGTAAACACATAGGCAAAAAGTAGGGTAGACAAAAATCCAGCTCCGAAAAATTTCTGTTCGTTGGCAATTTTGTTAAACTTTTACGCCACAAATTTGCAATTTTATGGTCAGATGATAAAGTTGCCAAAATTTAACGACTATTGCTAAAAATTGCAATCCATGCTTACATGGGAAAAGAGAGTTAAAAGAGTAAGCAGGGGCGTAATCTTAGGGGGAGCATGACCTTTTTGCCCCCCCAATATTTAAAAAGGGGGGGGGGGAGTTTCATTTTCCCCCGCCAATAATTTGATGAAAAAGAGGGGGAAAAAAAGAGGGAGGGAAAAAAAAAGGAAAGACGGAAAAATACAAAAATAAAGAAAGGAAGGAATAATAATTACAGGAACGAAAAGGGGGCAAAAAATGGCAAAATAAGTGGCTCTATTTTCCCCTGAAACTGCACCTAAAGTAAGTCTAAAGTGAAAAATTCCTCTGTTGTCAATAAAAATAAAGAAAATATACATTGAGTCTACTAACTTCTGTTCTGTCGGTTGGTTTTTTTGAACGATTCAATTGTTTAAAATATAGTCCGAGAAAAACCCAAATGTTCAAATTTTTTGGGGGAATACCCCCCGCAGATTCCCCATAGTATCTGACTATTTGCTACCCCCTCCCCCAAAAAGAATCTAAAATTTTTCGCCACTAAGTGGGAAAAAGTACATTCACTGCAGTTTTTAAAATTTTCCCGATGACTTCTAACCGTGAGGAAAAAGTTTTCCCCAAAACCCAGAAATATCAGCTTCATCAATAAGCTAAAGTCTACACTGAAAAGTTCCCCTTTTTTCCTGAGAAATGAAGAAAAAAATGTAAAAAATATTTTTAATTATTTTTAATCTATTTGTAAAATTGCTTAAAATGACGTCTGAGAGAGCCTGCATTTTCAAAAATTTTTTCCCGGGGGGGGACCCCCGGACCCCCCTTAAAGGGGGGGGGGGGGTCCCCCCAGACCCCCCATAGTGCATAATCTCAAAAGTTAGTTGCCCCCCCCAATAAAAATCCCAAGTTTACGCCACTGTGATCCTGTGTACTGTACCTACTGTCGAGGACAAAAATAATGTCTGACGACTCCTGGAGGTGAGCTTCATGCAATATTTATCTCAAAAAGTTTAAGGTGATTCCAGGCGAAACTTTTCTAGATTTCAATCCGATGGATAACGCCACTAGTTTCTTTTGGGAAAAGTCGTGTTCCTGGCATTTTAAATTGAAAACAAAGAAAAACACGCAAAATCCAAAAACGTCCGCAGCACCTGCGAAATTTTGTATGGATTTTAACGAGCAAAATTGGTCCAGGATTAAAGCTGTAAATTATGAAATTCATTTCGCCTTATAATAATAATAATATGTCTATCTCCCTCACTCGCACTCATCGAGGCTTATGGGAATTTTCTCAAGGTAGGTTACCTACCTAGGTAGCCTACCGTAGGTGACCCAAAGGTGGCCCATCCCCGCCCGTTTATTTCAGTTAGTTTCATGCATTGACAATAGATGGCGTTAGTGCTGTGTAACAGAATGCCATTGCTTTCAAGTGTGCCGGGTGATTCAGTCTAGAGACAAATAGAGACCCAGCACAAAGCTTTCGGGATTAATACCTGAATTCTCACCCGCCTTCTTATCGTGAGCAGAGTATAGCAAAGTATTTCATTTCAACATTCTCATTTTTTTTTTTTTTTTTTAAATCTATAGCTTACCCAATTTGCGGCATACGCCAACGGAAATGGCAGACTGATCACAAAAATTATTGACCTTAGGATGGAACTGTTCAACATTTTGACTCTAGTTTTTCGGGGGCTGTGAAATATTTTGCGAGAAACGGAGTTAGTTATAGAAGAGCAGAAATAAATTGGACACATTTATACTAAACATCTACTTCTAGTATTCCGATATTGCCATTTAATCTCGACTTTTTAATTCCTTGAAAAATAATCTGATCGAAAAAATTGCTGGTAATTTTCAGGAACAAGACTTAATGAAGAGAAGGAAAGCTCTTGGAAGTTTTGAGAAATTCTTTGCTCTAGGTCTAATTTTATATTAATATTAAAGTCAAGTGAAAATGACAAGGTCTAAAGTAGGTCCCTTTAGTATAAATGAGCTCAATTACAGGTTGCATGTAAAAAGATAAACTTTTCGTGATTCCCCCCTCCCCCTAAAGACGACTATACAATATTCATGGTGATTCAGACCACTCTGCAACTTTCTGTGAAGCGAAAACGAGAAAAAATTAGGAAAAGTCTGATCAAACTTGCTCAACTTAAATCGACCTCAAGGAAGTCAATGGAATTATTTTCACCACCAAAAACCAATACTTGGAAGTTTGGGGGGGGGGGGGGGGGCAGAAACCAAAAAAATCGTGGATAACGTAAAAGTTAATTGGAAGAGGGGTATATTTTCTACCCCAGTTTCAAAAAGTACCTATACGTAAAAAATAAGACTTTTATCTGAACATTTTTTCCCAAAAGCCATACCCCTTTTAGAAGTTGAGGTGGTTTTGCACATTTTTTGGAACAATTTCCAATTGACCTCCGTGACCTTCCAAAATTTATGCCGATGAATGGCTTTCTTTTAATGTCACACATTTGTAATTTTTCTTGTAAAGTATTCCTCAAAGTTTGGGCTTTGGGGGGTCCTACGTACAAAAATTTCAAATACAAAGGTATAACTTGCGTGGCACGTGGCACATCATTCGAAAGATTTTCAAGAGAGGAAAAAAATGCTGCCATGCGAAAGTAACTAAACCGACCCTTTATAAAATGGCGGTCATTAAAAGATTTTGGGGTTCAGGGGGGACCAGGGACATCCAGGAAGCAATCTCTAAAATCGATCAATGCATGACTAAAAAGATCTTTAAAAAAGACAAACGATGGCACAAACTGCAAGCAGTGATTGCCAGATTGGGGTGAAAAAGCCGTACGCTTTACATTGATTTAAATGGGGACGATACGGCTTTTTACCTTCGATCTGGCAACACTGACTGCAAGTCAAGCCGATACCCTTCGATCAAAAATTACCGCCGATTGAAATTCAGAGATAGTTTGGTTTTCCAGAGAGTTTTTCCTAATAAATTCAAATCGGCTTAACTACCTAATAGTCCAGGCAACAGGGGATTTTATCTTGCAAAGTTTGCGGACTTATATTGGAGAGTCGATTGTTACGTATTTTGGGTCGCTGAATCCGAATCTGAACTTTGCGTACGAATCAGAGGGGCGGAAAGGCCGCCATTTTCCAAAATGGCGGTCAAAATCACGTGTTTTTTGCCTTATTTTGCTCATAACTCGCGTATTATTGGTCAAACGCAAAAAATACCTGTACAAAGTAAAGTTCGTCTAATTTACAACAAAAAGTATAAGGTCATTATTTCGTAAAGATCAAAATGAATGCGCTATGGAGCCGCGAAAAAAAACGTGAAATCCGTCTATTGCGGCGCATGACCGCTAAACGCCGCCTTGCGGCCCTGCGCGCACGCTCCTCACCTCACCTTGGCAATATGTGAATAACAAATAAAGAAGAACAATGTACTTCAATTTGGCGTATCTTCTTTGGGCTCCAAGTTGTGTTACTCCGTGTTACACCATCCAACAGGTCGAGTAGGCAAATTCATTTAAATGTGGTAATGTATGGTATCAACATTAAAAAAATGTCAATCTGCGCCTAATTCACTCCATCGTTCCGTGTACATTCGTTTATTTTTACCTTCATCTTCACTCTGCCTCCATCCTTTGAGTCTCTGAGTGGCCCAGCTAGTCCGTACTTTCCACACGGAGGAGAGGGGGTGGGGGTCTGAGCTGGGTTTCGGGGCTTTACCCTCAGTTTCGCGTTCACTTTCAGATTCATCGGTTTCAAACAGAGTGACTCTGGTCCAGTGGCGTAAACTTGGGATTTTTATGGGGGGGGGCATACCAACTTTTGAGAGATGCATTATGGGGGGTCTAGGGGGACACCCCCCAGTGAGAGGGGGTCCGGGGGTCCTCCCCGGAAAAAATGTGAAAATTCAGGCTCTCTCAGACGTATTTTAAGCAATGTTATCGCATACAAATGCTACCAAATTTAAACAAATAAAAATAGATTTTTACGTTATTTCTTCATTTCTCAGGCAAAAAGGGAACTTTTCAATTTAGACTTCAACTACATGAATCTGATATTTCTAGGCTTTGAGAACCTGTTCCTCACGGTTAGAAGTCATGTGGAAATTTAAAACTGCAGTAAATGTAATGTTCCACTTAGTGGCGTAAAATTTAGATTCTTTTTGAGGGGAGGGGGTAGCAATAGTCCGATACTTTGGAGAATCTGGGGGGGGGCACTTTCCAGTAATAGGGGGTCTGGGGGTATTCCTCCGGAAAATTTGAACATTGGGTTCTCTCAGACTTTATTTTAAGCAATCGAATCTTTCAAAAATAACCAACCGACAGAACAGAAGTTAATAGACTCAACGTATATTTTCTTTATTTCATTGAGAACAGAGGAATATTTCACTTTAGATTTACTTTAGGTGCAGTTTCAGCGTAAAATAGAGCCACTTATTCTTGCCAGTTTTTGCTTCTCGGTTCTTGTAATTATTCCTTTCTTTCTTTATTTTGTTGTATTTTTCCGTCTTTTCTTTTTCCCTCCCTCTTTTCATCAAATTATTGGGGGGGGGGGCAAAATGATACTTTGCCCCCCCTTCTCAAATATTGGAGGGGCAAAAAGGTCATGCCCTCCCTAAGATTACGCCACTGCTCTGGTCTATGATTCATCAAAACTAGCACTTGGACATATGATTGCTGCACTCACTGTTTCAATTTACGCAATATGCACTGAGCATCTGAGCCCACTTTTTCGGCATCGGCAGGCACCTGAACCTTGTTTTAACCATGGAAAATGGCTTGTTTCTCAATATGAAGCCAAAGTTGGACTTGGAAACATTACTAAGACAATGATTTCTGCGGCTGCATTTTTGATAGACGACGACGCTGCGCCTAATGATTATCTCTCTGCCCTTGAAGAATGCTTCAAAGACTTAACATTGGATGAGTCGGTTTTTATTCCTCTCATTCCACAGAAACTTTTTCGGAGAAATATGGAATCGTTGACCCATCAAGAGTATGCCTGATGGAACCAAGCAAGGTTGTGAGAATTGGGGAAAATATTGGCCTTAATTACTCGTTTTTCGATTACATGTACTTTAAAAAAGTAATGAGACGAATCCAAGCGGCGATGAGCAGCACTAGTACCGATTTCAATTCCATTCATTGCCGTTCGTCAATACCCAGCAGTTCTTTGAAATCAGTGTATCTGCTTACTGCTTTGATCCAATTCATTACTTTTGAAAAGAAATCGATTTTGTACTCAGTTCTAGGGGGGTATTAGGTATATCTTCAAATTACCAATCAAAAACAATAGTTTAGTTTGACGGGTAACGCGATATGATGGACAAAACGAAATTTTTGCATAACTCTAAAATGGACACGTCAATATTCCAAACGAAACGATGCCGAGAAGATTCACCGTCAACTACATGCGCTTAATTTTTCAGTTTGGTATTTGAAAGTTCGGAGTATCTCTCGAAAAATCTTGAAGTTCAAATATTTTATCGAATCTACATCTTACACATAAAAAACCATAACCTCGCGGCGCAGCGTCATCGTCGACAGACGATGCAGCCGCATGCAGACATCATGTCTTAGTACTAGATTCCAAGTCCAACTTTAGCTTCATATTGAGAGAGTAGATTTTTGCTATGGTTGTAAACCATTTAAAAGTGGACCGATTCAGTGGCCACTGTTTAGTTGTCAGCTTCAGATTATTTTAAGACAGATGTCCTAAATTTCACGGAACGTTGTCTCCGCGTGCCCCGTCGGTTGCAGTGCCTGCCGATGCCGAAAAAGTGGGCTCAGATGCTCAGTGCATATTGCGTAAATTGAAACAGTGAGTGCAGCAATCATATGTCCAAGTGCTAGTTTTGATGAATCATAGACCAGAGCCACTCTGTTTGAAACCGATGAATCTGAAAGTGAACGCGAAACTGAGGGTAAAGCCCCGAAACAGCTCAGACCCCCACCCCTCTCCTCCGGTGGGAAGTACGGACTAGCTGGGCCACTCAGAGACTCAAAAGGAGGAGGCAGAGCAGAGTGAAGATGAAGGTAAAAATAAACGAAGTACACGGAACGACGGAGTGAATTAGGCGCAGATTGACATTTTTTTAATGTTGATACCATACATTACCACATTTAAATGAATTTGCCTACTCGACCTGTTGGATGGTGTAACACGGAGTAACACAACTTGGAGCCCAAAGAAGATACGCCAAATTGAAGTACATTGTTCTTCTTTATTTGTTATTCACATATTGCCAAGGTGAGGTGAGGAGCGTGCGCGCAAGGGCCGCAAGGCGGCGTTTAGCGGTCATGCGCCGCAATAGACGGATTTCACGTTTTTTCGCGGTTTTTGCGCTATGGACCATAGCGCATTCAGTTTTGATCTTTACGAAATAATGACCTTATACTTTTTTGTTGTAAATTAGACGAACTTTAACTTTGTACAGGTATTTTTTGCGTTTGACCAATAATACGCGAGTTAGGAGCAAAATAAGGCAAAAAAACGTGATTTTGACCGCCGTTTTGGAAAATGGCGGCCTTTCCGCCCCTCTGATTCGTACGCAAAGTTCAGATTCGGATTCAGCGACCCAAAATACGTAAGAATCGACTCTCCGATGTAAGTCCGCAAACTTTGCAAGCTAGGGCCCGTATTAGCTCCCCGTTGCCTGGACTATAAGTGTAAAAGGGTGTCTCCACCTGCGAATTTAAAAGCGCGAATTGACCGCTTGAGCCAATAGGCTTCTTTCATTCTTTGTTGTCGATATATCGGACTCCACCTATCGACTTCAAGGCAGCTCATTGGCTCAATCAGTTTATTCGCGCTTTTTAAATTCGCAGGTGGAGACACCTCTTAAGTACGTTCCAAGAGTTCCTCTCTTTAAAAAAAAACTCACAGGTTTTGACTCTATATTATTAGTTGCAGACTCCAAAACGAAAAGAGAAGGAAACGAAGGGCTAAAAACGATGATTTTTTTTTTTTTTTATATATAAGTACTCGCAAAATAAATCAAATAGAAGTATTTATAAACTTACCGCTCCATTAAATCAAAATTCCTCTTTTTGATTTAAATGACAAGTTGTCCCTCTTTGGAGAAGAGCATCGGATGGGACTGAGACCAACGAACTCGATTTTGAAACGGATTTGAAAAAAATTAATCCATGTTCAGGGAAGAGGAGGGTGATGGCCGATGGGAGCTGTTCCAAGACTTCACTTGAAAATTATCAAAATTGTTTTTTAAGAGGAAAGTGACGAGCTCGACGAATAGTAAAATATAGGTATACAGGGTGTAAAATAAAAAATGCCTCCCGGCAGGCCGGTAAGACGAAGTAGATTCCATGCTTGGTTACATCATTTTTTCAAAAATTTACATATAGGTTATAATTTTCGTTAAATTTTTTTTTTATTTCATCAGCTGCTCAAAATCCAAATATATTGTGAAAAAGATTATATTACCAATAGAGAAATGTGTAATCTTTACAATGCAAGTGAGAAATAAAAGCTAGGTTATATAAGTTTTTCACAAATTTCAATAAATAGGTTATGTTATGATTTTCTTTGAATTATTCATTTTTTTTTTTTTTTTTTTTATCAGCTGTTCAACATTTAAATAAAAATACCCATGAGAAAAAGATTATAGTACCAAGATAGAAAAATGTGTAATCTTTGTAACGCTAATGAGGAATAAATCTGAATAAGAGCAGCTGATCAAACAAGAAATAAATAAATAACGTACCTAAGCAACAGTGCACGTGTAAAACAAAGAACGAGCAATTATACCAATACTCTATCCTTGTCTTTCACATGTAAAATCCCATAAGAAACTAAATAGCTCCTAAAACACGTAAAACACAAGGAAAATTTAAGGGATGGGCATATGAACTAAAAACATCCTCCACGATATATACTGAAATTTTTGAACCAAAAAAACAATTTCTTCATATAAAAACACTGCCAAAAAACCCGAAAAACACATCACTTTAACTCGCTTACAACGCAAAACACAAAAAAATGACTCAAGTAAAAAAGTTGCGTAACAAAACGGTAACATAAATTTTCCCAAAAAAAACGCTCATACAAACACTCCTAAAAACAAACGTCAAAAACACATTTCACGACTCAAACACGGCCCATAGCGCGAAAACTAACAATCGGATTCACACCATCTTCGAACTCATCCAAGAAATCAACCCAACAAATAGTTGAGAAAAATTTCAAGAACAAAAACCAAAATTACGAACAGGATCGTGGTACATAAAAACGGTAAAACTGGCTGAAACATACATATAAATATATTATATATATATATATATATATATATTATATATATATATATATATATATATATATATATATATATATATTATATATATATATATATATATATATATATATATATATATATATATATATATATATATATATATATATATACAATTTTCAACGAGTGGTATTTTCTCACTCAGGGGACCATGAAACGTGCTCTTTTGATAAAATTTCCCAAAAAATCCAACATCGCACCCTCCGCAATAAGTAGATTCATGGAATCTATTTAAAAAGAGAGCAGCTCCGAATAACTAGAGTTTGGGGTTTTAATTTCGGTGAACGCTGAAACACAAGTTCCATTTTTTGGGGGGGGATCTTTTAGGGCAATTGCCACATTATGGGCCCCTTCAGGGGGAGCGGATCCGGGGGTCACCCCCCCCCCCCCCTAAATCACATTTTTCAAATGGTGATCCGTAATTGTCATTACATAACTTTAAAGAACATCAAAATTTTTAAACATTTTGGCGCAAACCGCAGGTCGATATCATGCTTCGTGTTTGAGATATCAAAAGTCAAAGTTCGATTTGGACCCATTTTCAAAAATTCATAACTCCCACCAAGAAAGTCGGAATTTTAAAAAAAAACTATTAGCTTAAAATACTCTAAAAACAAGTACTTTTCAGCAAAAAATACAACTGTCCAAGAAATCTGATTTTAAGGCTTCAAAAAAAAGAGCTTGATTCAAAATGGGGGCTTTTCTCCCCCCTCCACCAATTCTCCTGAAACTTTGTATTTTGATAGTACTTGATATAAGTAGTCTTTTTTTTTCAATACTTAAAGTTTTTCTAAAAATAATTAGGGTGGGAGTTGCAGTGTTGGAAAAGTGCAGCTCTTTCAAAAATTCATAACTTTCGCGTAATCATCCAATTGAAACGCGGTTTTCACCAAAAGATGCGGATAAAGCACTTTCATGCCATCCAAACGGAATTCAATTTCAATAATTTTTGACTTAGTTATCGTCATTTTTGTGATTTTTAGGCCACTCAAAATGTACTTAAAGTGAAATAAAAGAAATGGTATTTTTTGATTTTGACCGGGTTGAAATATGTTATTCCTCTTTAAATTCTGCGTAAAATGAGCCCAAGCAGAATGTGGGGCGATTTTTTGTTCCAGAGTTATGCAATTTTTAGTAAGCGAGAAACGAGTTTTTTAGAGTACCCATGAGCGTTCGATAGAGAGGCTCAAGTCAAATAAATGGAAATTGATTTTGATCAAATTGAAATACAGGGTGTCCCAAAATTGATAGTAAATATTTTTACCACGTATTTTTGGGGCCAAAATAAGACTTTTTTTCCTATGAACACGTGTCCGAAAATGCCCCCCCTCGGAGCTACAGCCCCCCAAAGTTTTAAAAAAAACGGTTTTTCTTCGATTCTAGCAACGGATCTCCGTAAAAATGGATAAAAATTGGTTTCCAAGGGTACTTTAAGGCGTTCTTTCCGATTCCGAGATCGAAAATTTCCGAAAGGGTCAAAAAAGGGGGGTTTGAGGGGGGTTTAAATTTTAAATTGAATAATCTTTGGTGCTCCGTAAGAAAATGAGAAAAATAACAAATGAATCTAATGGAACAAAACAAAAGGAACATTTTTGATGTCTTGTGCTTTTTTCATAAGACACGCGGAAAATGAGTAAAATCGATTTTTCGCCGGGAGCGCACAGCCCGATAGCGCTGCTCTGTGCACTCAACTGACTCAACGATCGACTTGACGCAACGCGGCATTGAAACAGCGCTATCTGGCTGTGCGCTCCCGGCGAAAAATCGATTTTACTCATTTTCCGCGTGTCTTATGAAAAAAGCACAAGACATCAAAAATGTTCCTTTTGTTTTGTTCCATTAGATTCATTTGTTATTTTTCTCATTTTCTTACGGAGCACAAAGATTATTCAATTTAAAATTTGAACCCCCCTCAAACCCCCCTTTCTTGACCCTTTCGGAAATTTTCGATCTCGGAATGGGAAAAGAACGCCTTAAAGTACCTCGGAAACCAATTTTCATCCTTTTTTACGGAGATCCGTTGCTAGAATCGAAGAAAAACAGTTTTTTTTTTAAAATTTTGGGGGGGCTGTAGCTCCGAGGGGGGGCATTTTCGGACACGTGTTCATAGGAAAAAAAGTCTTATTTTGGCCCCAAAAATACGTGGTAAAATATTTACTATCAATTTTGGGACACCCTGTATGTTATTTCTACTTAAATTCTGCGTCAAATGAGCCCAAGCGCAGAATGTGGGTCGATTTTTTGTTGCGGAGCTACAAATATATGCGCGTTTTAGTAAGCGAAAGTCGAGCGTTCTATGGAGAGGCTAAAAGACGTGCAGGTAGCCCGGGTAGCCTCAACCACTCAACTTTCGCTTACTAAAACGCGCATAGCTCCGCAACAAAAAATCTCCTCACATTCTGCTTGGGCTCATTTTACACAGAATTTAAAGAGGAATAATATATTTCAACTCGGTCAGAATCAAAAAATACCATTTCTTTTATATAACTTTTAGTAAATTTTGGGAGGGCCTAAAAATCACAAAAATGACGATAACTAAGTCAAAAATTATTGAAATTGAATTCCGTTTTGATGGCATGAAAGTGCTTTATCAGCATCTTTTGGTGAAAACCGCGTTTCAATCGGATGATTTACGCGAAAGTTATGAATTTTTGAAAGCTGCACTTTTGCAACACTGTAACTCCCCCCTAATTATTTTTAGAAAAACTTTATTGAAAAAAAGACTACATATATCAAGTGCTATCAAAATACAAAGTTTCAGGAAAATCGCTGGGGGGGGGGGCATTTTGAATCAAGCTCTTTTGCAAGTGGTTTAGTATCATCATGATGCACTTTTTGGTATGGTTGACATTTTCAGGGGGCCCTTTAGGAAAGTCCTAGGAGAAGCCTTGAGAAGGGCACAGGGTGGGGGAGGGGGGTCTTCCCCCTAAAATCAAATACAGGGTTGTTCAAAAGTAACGCGCCAGACCTCCCCCTCCCCTTAACTGTTTTTACTTAAGATAAAAGGATGCAGTTTTGCGATTCTTATTTATATCGGAGGCGCTATCTGAGGGGGCTATTTTCGGTTAACTGAGAGTTGGGGGATGGGGGGGGGTGTCAATTTTTTTTTTAACATGCAGTAAGTACTGCATGTTTTTTTTTTTTTTTTTTATGACATATCCTCTCTTGTGATACATCGTGAAAAACATTAAATTCTAAGACTTTTGGCAGTAACCGCAGCTCGATATCGATTTTAGTTTTCGATCTATCGAAGGTCAAAGTTCAATTTGGACCAGTTTTTAGTGAGCGCATCGTTATACATAGTTTCGCCAAATTATACGTTAGAATCAAAGTGTCAGTGCCATATTGCTGTCGCAAAAGTAAGCAATAGACTCTTACCCAAAAAGTTTCTAAACATCAAAGTCAAATATTGTATGCGAGAGAGCGCATGAAGAAGGAGGGCGGCTTGACCTCTCCTAAAGATTGATTCGTCACTATTGTTTTTTAAGGACAATTGATTCTCTGGATTCGGACTTTTCAGGATCTTAAAGGCATCAACGTTGGTTGAACAGCAATTTCCAGCCCATTTGCTGATATAGCTGGGCTGCTTTCTTTGACAATAATTGGTAAATCAAGAATTTTGGGGGACACAAAAACCAATTTTGGATCAATTTTCAAACTAACATATCCCCCCCCCCCAAGAGTGTACCTACCTGTTTACTGGAACATTTTTCACACGAAGTTTTTAAAATTTAGACCATTTTAGAGGAAGCACCGAATTTTTGAGAATTGGTCTAAATCGAATGATTGAACTTCGATGTATACCGAACACAAAAAACTAAATCGACTAGAAATGTGCTCTAAAAGTCTTAACATTTTACGCTCTTTTGAATGATGTTGGTAATAAAAAATTAGAGCCAAAAAATTAAACCATTTGAAATATTCGATTTTAGGGGGAGGGTTCCCCTTTGCAATCCTCTTAAATGCCCCCCCCCCGGAATCTCCAACTGCGCCCGCAAAACTTCATGGTGATGATACTTGACCATTTCCAAATTTTGGTTTTTTGAAACTCAATCATCTGGAAATTGATGTTTTAGTTTTATACGTTCCCGGATATTTTGAAAACCCTGTAGAGCCATCTGCCATTACTCTTCATGTGTTTTTATTTTTTTTATTTTTTAATTTTAACAAGATGTCCCGTCGCGCCTGGCCTCTAGTTTTCGTCGCAGTCAGCGGTGTTTGACGTACTTAATTTTCTTCGAAATGTATCTGTATAGACATCATTCAAATTCCATTTAAGTTTGCAGAAACATCTGTCACTCTCCCAGAATCGACCAGTGGCGTCACTAGACCTTTGCATGGGGGGGGGGGGGGTGAGATCTCCTGTGGGGATCTGGGGGACACCTCCCCAGTTATCGGGGACCGAAAGATGGACATCATGCATGGAACAAAACCAGGGCGCAGGGGCCAATAAATTTTCGGTACAGACGGTCCTGCCCCCAGATGATTGGTGAGCACTTGAGGCCATTTAAATACGTACACGTAAACGTTCATCAGCCAATGTCTTTCGGGGACCGTGTGTACCGAACATTTATAGGTCCCAGCTTTATTAGAGTCCGGGTCCACCGCTGAGTGGTCCGATCTGAAAAGGGGGAAAGATGGAGAGGGGTCATACGTTGACCTCGTAATGTTGATTCGCAGCTCCTGGTATCATAAATTTAAATACTCCCACCAGAAAATCTCATCGCAGATTGGCCGAAAAGAAGCATGTCTTACTTTTATTGATGCGCCTTCATTTTTCAAAGATAGACTAAAACGGCACAGACGCGTACGAATAGTTAACTGCTTTCCAACTCAAGGTGCTATCCAATTCCCATGCATGCTCCTGATTTTCTCGAAAACTCCTGGGGCCAGATCAACTTAAACCACTCGAAGTCATATTTGAGTTCAACGGATGCCTTGATTCTGCTCCACCGACCAATCAGCTGCAAGAATTCGTGAAAAGTGAGGTTATGCAGTTCAAGTCAAGTCCGACTTTTCACCAACTTGATCGGACCCCTGAATTTCAAGCGATGGAAACTGTGTCACATTAAGGTCACAACACTTTCGTGAGATCAGGGACTAAATAATGTTGAGGCTTGACGGTCTCCCGAAAGACGTTAGATAATGCGTACTTAAGAGTAATTGCGTATGGTTTTAACCCCCACGTAAGTGCTCCCCGATCATCTGCGTGCGGGGCCGCACAATGTGGTATTTGACCAAAAAAGCTGGCATAAACTCAAAAAAAAAAAAAAAAAAAAAAAAAAAAAAAAAAAAAAAAATCGCTATGGGGGAAAACTGTTGTGATATTCGGAATTTACATAGGTTTTTGCATTAGAAACTTACATTTGGCGGGTCTAAACTAGATTAATTCACCTAGAATCCACCAGGGGAAAAATTAGTTTTACCACCATTAAATTTAACTTCAGCACGAGACTATAATGAAAGTAAAAAAAAAAAAAAAGTGTTTCAAATGAAGTCAGAGCAAAATTTTTGGACATGGATCGTCTTCCTGAAGGTATTTACAACCAGTTTATGCTTATTTTATCCATTTTTAATTTTAATTTGATATATTTTTGCTACTTCTAAGTTTTTAGCTAGAAACGTAAATTTTCCGATTTTCACGAGAACTTAAGTTCAAACATCCTGCCACATCCCGCGGGTATATATATGAGAAATGGTAGTCTTTAGTGCGTACTAATAGGCCCTGAAGTCAGAAAGTGCGGAAAAATGCGGCTTTGCCGAGAAAATTAGTTCGAATTTTGCATTTTTGCACGAAATTCTCGTTTTCACGTGTTTTATGGGCGACGAGTGAAATTTGACAACACCGTCCAATTGACTTGAAACTCACTATTCACGGGGTTTTTTTAACGCTGAATTCAAGTTTTGCATAAGTTTTTCAAAATTCGAAAATCCAAGATGGCTGCCGACCGATTAGCCGAAAAATTTGTCGGCAGCCATCTTGGATTTTCGAATTTTGAAAAACTATGATGCAAAATTTGAATCCCGCGTTAAAAAATACCCAATGATACCAAATTTCAAGTCAATAGGACTGTAAAAACAGTTTATGCCAACTTTTCCGGTCAAATACCACATAGTGGGCCGTGAGGACGTAACATAATTTGGTCTCAGACCAAAACAAGCAAAATAAAAGAGAGATAAAAACTATCAAAAATCTGCGACAATCGCGCAGCAATAATTACTATAAAGGTGCATCAACAGTGTCAAAGAAGCAGCTTAAATCCTCCGAAAAGGGAGAAGCTCAGGGCATTCACCAATAAACTTTTTCTTCCAAATTTAGACACATCGTTGAATTTCACAAATCATCAATCATTTTAGCGAAATTTGATTCTATTGCTTGTTTTAAAGAAAGTTTACCTTTTTTGGGAAGATGAATGTTGAATTTTGTTAACTGTACAACACTTCTGTTCATTTTAGAGGCTATCTTGATTTTTCTAATATATATTTTCTGAAGTTATTTTGTAGGTTTAACAGAATGAAAATAAGCAGAACTAATTGAATATTGGAGTAAAATATTACATTTTGTAAAATTAGCAAAATAATGTGCATGTAAACTATGGTGTCTGTAATTTTGAAATCATAAGTGGCGGTGGCCACCAGGCCAAGTCCAACCCCCCCCCCCCCCCCCCCCCCAAAACAAGATGGTGGCGTCCGCGGACACTTATCATTCAGCAAACAGTTCGTTTTTGTCAATCATAAACTGATACAAACATTCAAAACACTTGTTTTTGCCGCTCTGGCAATCAATCAATGTCGATTCTTTAAGCGCTTTAGAGGACCGTAAGTACATATACATATACAGGGTGTAACAAAAAAAGTAATTTTCAGAGCGTGTTTTAGAGGTAAAAATAAGACTTTTTTTCCTTATAAACATGGGTCCGAAATTGTAGTCTTTTCGAGTTACAGTGTTGCAAAGTTTCCGAAAAACAAATTGAAAAATTGTCGTAAAGCCCGTGCCACACCTAAGCTAGAGTCCCTTGATGGAAATATTGTATAGGGAGTACCGACACGACGCTTTATGCATTTTGACAGGAGTCGATTCATCAGTCGACTGCCTGAACGAATTCGAAGGCTAAGTTCAACAGTGGACCAGTGGTGGACTGGCGGATTTGCCGGCATTCCGGTCCGTTCCCATACGTTCCTCTACGAATCGACTCCTTTCGTGTGGAGCCTTCGATGTCGTCGACTCCTGCTCGACTCCGTGAGAGCCTAAAACCAACGACCAATCACAACTCGTTGAGCTCGTGTCGGTACTCCCTATACAATATTTCCATCAAGGGACTCTAACCTAAGAAAAGCGAACGCGAACGCTGGTTCGCGTTCGCGTTCGCTCTGGTGTGGCATACCTTGCGACGCGACGCGACGCTACGTATCCTGCACGGAACATCTTCCCGCTTTTGTCCATTTGTAATCCATGTAGTTTATGTTATTTTTCCCCCAAAAACGTGAACATTTCATAGTCGACGCTATTAGAAACCTCTCCTCTTATTCTGTCTGATATTTATGTCATTAATTCCTAAATAAATAAAAAAAAAAAAAAAAAAAAAAAAAAAAAAACGGAGCGTCACTTTGTTTTTTGTGATAGTTATGGCTCTGAATTATTACAGAAAATATAAAAAAATGGTTTATAGCCTAAACGATGCACGGACATTTATCGGTCAATATCTACCCATTACATCATTGGAAGTCACATATCAATGACGAAACACCTTGAATCCCTTGCGAAATGCCGAAACGTTCGCGTTCGCTCTGGTGTGGCCACTTGCATTGAATTGAAATACATGGCGCGGATTTTTTTTCGTAGCGTTCGCGACGCGGCGCGACGACCAGAGAAAACATGTTTTCTCTGTCGACGACCACATTGGCACGCATTCGGGCAAATGCTATGTGCTGCGCCGTGCGGCGCGGGCGGTGCGCCGAAATGCTCAGGTGTGGCCCCGGCTTTAGGGTGGCACGGGCTTTAACTCCCTCGTGAATTTTTCTTGATGCTCGTTTTTAGGTCTTCTGATGTAATTTTAAGTGTTTTAGCCGATTTTGGCCGTGAAAATGCTGTATACAAAACTTTGGGGGGGGTTTTTGGGGGGTTTTTCTTGATTTTTCTCACTTTTTTTTTGCCGAATTATGTAAAAACATGCTTCCGGATTCATTAAACCCAAAAACGATTAGCATCATTGAAAAGTTCGTAAAAAAATATGCATTATTGACCTTATACAAGTTTTTCCCATTCACAAGCCATTCCCGAGAAAATCGTCCCCAAAGTTGCAGAGGTCGACCAATAATCGCATTTTCTTTCATTTTGTCAATTCCTGGCCGACCTCAGCAACTTTAGAGACGATTTTCGGGAATGGTTTGAAAATTGGAAAAACTTGTATCAGGGTCAATAATGCATATTTTTTACGAACTTTTCAATGATGCTAATCGTTTTTGGGTTTAATGAATCCGAAAGTAAGTTTTTACATAATTTGGCCAAAAAAAGTGAGAAAAATCAAGAAAAACCCCCCAAAACCCCCCTCAAATGTAAGTATACAGAATTTTCACTGCCAAAATCGACAAAAAACGCTTAAAATTACATCAGAAGACCTATTCACGAGCATTAAGAAAAATTCACGAGGGAGTTATGACAATTTTTCAATTTTTTTTTCGGAACTTTGCAACACTGTAACTCGAAAAGACTACGATGTCGGACCCATGTTTATGGGGGAAAAGTCTTATTTTTACCTCTAAAACACGCCCTGAAAATTACTGTATATGTTTCGTTTTGGTACACCCTGCATAGGTACACACTTACATACCCATGTTTTCAGTGAACGTTTTTAAATATCGCGCCATAACAGCAAAATGTAATGCAATAAGTGTACCCCGGGTTGCATCTTGCAAATTTTCAGCAATTTTTGAAGGCGTCGAATGCGGTATCTAGGGACGCCAAAATGTTTTGTAATCTTTGGCGCAGCACTGCGATCAATGTTGCCAAGTTGAACTACCAACATTCGGCATCTGAGTTCTGAAACTAATAAACTAAAGTCACCGTAAAAAATACCAAAATTTGAGTCTCAACTAAACAATCAATCGAGAATTTCCAAAGCTGTATCCATTTTTTTTCACTTTTCCTCTGTTTCTTTTGAAACTAGCTAGGTTGTTTTTTTCTCATTGACTTGGCAACATCGATAACGGCACACCCCACATTGCTTTGTCAGCTCAGTCAGCTTCAGCTTTGTCTGCAATACATTGCCCTCTGTTGAAAATGACTTCTCTTCAAATTTTCTTCGTTCGGCTTGAGAAGCATCATTTTCTTGAAGTTGAAGTGCTCGAGTCCTCGCAATCCAACTCATGGAGATCGAATTTTGTTATAGTGTTTGGTTTACAACCATCTAAGTATTTTTATAGTTTTCCTTCGGATCATCTCTAGAAATCATTCCAAAATGCTAAAATTATCACCCACAAAGGCAAAGGACAACAGCTCACTGCTGAACAGCAGAAACTTCAGAAGGAGCTGTTTACATATAGAAAAGTATGTTTATCCTTTTGTATTTACTTACTTTTTGGGTTATGAAAGCTTTTTCGTGTTACCACTAGGAATTAGTCTCTGGTTTCTTTTAAATCCAGCTCTTGTACTCTCTGAGTACGAAAGTCATGCTGGTACAAGCTAAATCACACGAGGCTTCAGCAGACATTGTTACGCCTCACTTTTTCCTTTTTTGGTCTGTACCTGCTCGCGCACAGCCCTGTACAAAAGATTTTGTGTGAAATGCAAGTACTTTCATCGATCATCACCATTGAATATCCTTCATCATTCAGGAGTTAGTCTCATGAGGTAGCCTTATTAGAGCAGGACAATTTTGAGTATCGGGTTCTGACAGGTTGCGGTGCCTGCTTCTAAACTGCATCAACATGCATTGGTGAGCGGTTAGTTAGCGCAGAGTTTTGAATTGTTCCCAATCAACTGCTGATGGTGGCGCTTTTATGCAGTTCGGAAACAGGTACTGCTACTAGTCAGAACTAGATACTCAAAATGGTCCTGCTTTAGGTTAACCATCAGGGTACGAAAGTTTTTTTTTTTCGCATATCTACTCAAGTTGTACTGAAAGCTACTACAGCTGCTTCATTGTTTGCATTGGAACAGATTAACCTGTCAGAATGCCCTCAACTCACCAGGTTTCGTTGTATTGCACTAAAAGCATTACTAGTGTGCTTTGTTGACGTTTCGTAGCTAACCTATCATGATGCTTTACTCTCTCAGAGTAGTTCTACAGTAAAGATATTTACACTTGATCTAGTTTATGCTATTCGACATCTAGAAGATATTTTATCCTTTGTATGAACCCTGTTCTGGTTTCAGTTCATTATCAATGATAGAATTGACACGGGTCATTATTCAGAATGGAAGTGTTTCCGCCTCCTGGTTTGATTTGTGCTCAGATTGGTCTTCGTTTTTAGCTTGTTGTATGGTGGATTAAAATTTTACTGACTTTCGCTAGTTGATGGAGAGTTTTAATCTGACTTGATGGATTGAAGCAGTAGCTAAATTTGAGAACACTGAAAGGTAGAGCTCTTGTATGTTGAGTATCAAGTTTTGACAAGAGCTCGTTTCAGAAGTGTAGGCGGACCTAGACCGATAATCTTTGGAATTTGTCAACATTATTTCTGAGTTTACTCGATGAAAATAAATGAAAATGAAATTGAGTGTGCACTTTTCAATGAGGAAAACTTTAAACACAAAAGAAGAAAGTCAGGGGCAAATTCGGCATTGATTTGAAGGAATTAAAGTTGAAAATTCGCTAAAGATTATGGTTTTTGTCCGCCTACACTTCTGAAACGAGCTCTAGCGGTGCCGCTGATGCCTGCTTCCGAAATGCTTCTTAACATATTGGTGAATAGTTATTCAGCACGGCGTTTTAACTTGTTGCCAACCACAACTGCTCACAAATTTTTGATTTGATGTATTAGTAGGCACTGCTACTTAATGTCAGAATTCGATACTCAAAATTTGCGAGCTTTATTTCCAATACTCTATCAGACAGTCTGTGTGTGAGATGTTTTTGGGGTAAGTATACCCCGCTGGTTCGCGTTCGCGTTCGCTCTGGTGTGGCATACCTTGCGACGCGACGCGACGCTACGTATCCTGCACGGAACATCTTCCCGCTTTTGTCCATTTGTAATCCATGTAGTTTATGTTATTTTTCCCCCAAAAACGTGAACATTTCATAGTCGACGCTATTAGAAACCTCTCCTCTTATTCTGTCTGATATTTATGTCATTAATTCCTAAATAAATAAAAAAAAAAAAAAAAAAAAAAAAAAAAAAACGGAGCGTCACTTTGTTTTTGTGATAGTTATGGCTCTGAATTATTACAGAAAATATAAAAAAATGGTTTATAGCCTAAACGATGCACGGACATTTATCGGTCAATATCTACCCATTACATCATTGGAAGTCACATATCAATGACGAAACACCTTGAATCCCTTGCGAAATGCCGAAACGTTCGCGTTCGCTCTGGTGTGGCCACTTGCATTGAATTGAAATACATGGCGCGGATTTTTTTTCGTAGCGTTCGCGACGCGGCGCGACGACCAGAGAAAACATGTTTTCTCTGTCGACGACCACATTGGCACGCATTCGGGCAAATGCTATGTGCTGCGCCGTGCGGCGCGGGCGGTGCGCCGAAATGCTCAGGTGTGGACCCGGCTTTAGGCGTGGCACGGGCTTTAACTCCCTCGTGAATTTTTCTTGATGCTCGTTTTTAGGTCTTCTGATGTAATTTTAAGTGTTTTAGCCGATTTTGGCCGTGAAAATGCTGTATACAAAACTTTGAGGGGGGTTTTGGGGGGTTTTTCTTGATTTTTCTCACTTTTTTTTTGCCGAATTATGTAAAAACATGCTTCCGGATTCATTAAACCCAAAAACGATTAGCATCATTGAAAAGTTCGTAAAAAAATATGCATTATTGACCCTTATACAAGTTTTTCCCATTCACAAGCCATTCCCGAGAAAATCGTCCCCAAAGTTGCAGAGGTCGACCAATAATCGCATTTTCTTTCATTTTGTCAATTCCTGGCCGACCTCAGCAACTTTAGAGACGATTTTCTCGGGAATGGTTTGCAAATTGGAAAAACTTGTATCAGGGTCAATAATGCATATTTTTTTACGAACTTTTCAATGATGCTAATCGTTTTTGGGTTTAATGAATCCGAAAGTAAGTTTTTACATAATTTGGCCAAAAAAAGTGAGAAAAATCAAGAAAAACCCCCCACAACCCCCCTCAAATGTAAGTATACAGAATTTTCACTGCCAAAATCGACAAAAACGCTTAAAATTACATCAGAAGACCTATTCACGAGCATTAAGAAAAATTCACGAGGGAGTTATGACAATTTTTCAATTTGTTTTTCGGAACTTTGCAACACTGTAACTCGAAAAGACTACGATGTCGGACCCATGTTTATGGGGGGAAAAGTCTTATTTTTACCTCTAAAACACGCCCTGAAAATTACTGTATATGTTTCGTTTTGGTACACCCTGCATAGGTACACACTTACATACCCATGTATTCAGTGAACGTTTTTAAATATCGCGCCATAACAGCAAAATGTAATGCAATAAGTGTACCGCGGGTTGCATCTTGCAAATTTTCAGCAATTTTTTGAAGGCGTCGAATGCGGTATCTAGGGACGCCAAAATGTTTTGTAATCTTTGGCGCAGCACTGCGATCAATGTTGCCAAGTTGAACTACCAACATTCGGCATCTGAGTTCTGAAACTAATAAACTAAAGTCACCGTAAAAAATACCAAAATTTGAGTCTCAACTAAACAATCAATCGAGAATTTCCAAAGCTGTATCCATTTTTCTTCACTTTTCCTCTGTTTCTTTTGAAACTAGCTAGGTTGTTTTTTTCTCATTGACTTGGCAACATCGATAACGGCACACCTCACATTGCTTTGTCAGCTCAGTCAGCTTCAGCTTTGTCTGCAATACATTGCCCTCTGTTGAAAATGACTTCTCTTCAAATTTTCTTCGTTCGGCTTGAGAAGCATCATTTTCTTGAAGTTTGAAGTGCTCGAGTCCTCGCAATCCAACTCATGGAGATCGAATTTTGTTATAGTGTTTGGTTTACAACCATCTAAGTATTTTGATAGTTTTCCTTCGGATCATCTCTAGAAATCATTCCAAAATGCTAAAATTTATCACCCACAAAGGCAAAGGACAACAGCTCACTGCTGAACAGCAGAAACTTCAGAAGGAGCTGTTTACATATAGAAAAGTATGTTTATCCTTTTTGTATTTACTTACTTTTTGGGTTATGAAAGCTTTTTCGTGTTACCACTAGGAATTAGTCTCTGGTTTCTTTTAAATCCAGCTCTTGTACTCTCTGAGTACGAAAGTCATGCTGGTACAAGCTAAATCACACGAGGCTTCAGCAGACATTGTTACGCCTCACTTTTTCCTTTTTGGTCTGTACCTGCTCGCGCACAGCCCTGTACAAAAGATTTTGTGTGAAATGCAAGTACTTTCATCGATCATCACCATTGAATATCCTTCATCATTCAGGAGTTAGTCTCATGAGGTAGCCTTATTAGAGCAGGACAATTTTGAGTATCGGGTTCTGACAGGTTGCGGTGCCTGCTTCTAAACTGCATCAACATGCATTGGTGAGCGGTTAGTTAGCGCAGAGTTTTGAATTGTTCCCAATCAACTGCTGATGGTGGCGCTTTTATGCAGTTCGGAAACAGGTACTGCTACTAGTCAGAACTAGATACTCAAAATGGTCCTGCTTTAGGTTAACCATCAGAGGTACGAAAGTTTTTTTTTGTCGCATATCTACTCAAGTTGTACTGAAAGCTACTACAGCTGCTTCATTGTTTGCATTGGAACAGATTAACCTGTCAGAATGCCCTCAACTCACCAGGTTTCGTTGTATTGCACTAAAAGCATTACTAGTGTGCTTTGTTGACGTTTCGTAGCTAACCTATCATGATGCTTTACTCTCTCAGAGTAGTTCTACAGTAAAGATATTTACACTTGATCTAGTTTATGCTATTCGACATCTAGAAGATATTTTATCCTTTGTATGAACCCTGTTCTGGTTTCAGTTCATTATCAATGATAGAATTGACACGGGTCATTATTCAGAACGGAAGTGTTTCCGCCTCCTGGTTTGATTTGTGCTCAGATTGGTCTTCGTTTTTAGCTTGTTGTATGGTGGATTAAAATTTTACTGACTTACGCTAGTTGATGGAGAGTTTTAATCTGACTTGATGGATTGAAGCAGTAGCTAAATTTGAGAACACTGAATGGTAGAGCTCTTGTATGTTGAGTATCAAGTTTTGACAAGAGCTCGTTTCAGAAGTGTAGGCGGACCTAGACCGATAATCTTTGGAATTTGTCAACATTATTTCTGAGTTTACTCGATGAAAATAAATGAAAATGAAATTGAGTGTGTTCACTTTTCAATGAGGAAAACTTTAAACACAAAAGAAGAAAGTCAGGGGCAAATTCGGCATTGATTTGAAGGAATTAAAGTTGAAAATTCGCTAAAGATTATGGTTTTTGTCCGCCTACACTTCTGAAACGAGCTCTAGCGATGCCGCTGATGCCTGCTTCCGAAATGCTTCTTAACATATTGGTGAATAGTTATTCAGCACGGCGTTTTAACTTGTTGCCAACCACAACTGCTCACAAATTTTTGATTTGATGTATTAGTAGGCACTGCTACTTAATGTCAGAATTCGATACTCAAAATTTGCGAGCTTTATTTCCAATACTCTATCAGACAGTCTGTGTGTGAGATGTTTTGGAGTAAGTATACCCCCGGAGTACATGCTTTGGTTTTGTTCTGATAATATTTTATGGCTGGTCAAATCTTCTATTATCTAATGATGTGGAGCAGCTTCCATGTGAACTTACTGGAGCCAGACTTTGCTTCTGCCCTTTGGGGATTGTGATATCATCTACTGTACCTGAAGTTGCATTTTGAAAGAGCCTAGATTAAAGGCTTACAAGCAATTTCTTGGAACGGTGGGGAAGTAAGAAAAGAAGTCTTGGTTGGAGTGTTCCAGATAGAGGTCATTTCACGAAAGAAGGCTGATGACAGATAGGTTGGTTTACTGCACAGACGAGTGTTCATTTGTGCACATGTATAGGAACGCAAACTATCTTTGCACAACGAGCCGCATGATCCGTCATTGGCCTTCTTTTGTGAAACGAGCTCATTTTGCTCCAGCTGATAGTGAGCTGTGTTTAAAGGCAGCAAATGCTGTTCATGGCCTCTACGCTTCCGAATCCACCTACATTTACCATTTTCCATGTTGAGAAAGGCTTCCCTTGACCCCCCTAGCATTTTTGTGGGGGGGGGGGGGTTGAAAAAAATTCACCATAATGGTTAGAACGTCTAGGCTGAGTAAATAATGGTAAATTTTGCTAGAAAATGGTCCACAACCCTTAAAAGCCGCTAAAAATCAACGTACTCCTTGCATGGCCCATGTTGAGTTGGCTACGTAGTATCTAATATGGCTGCAAATCCCCAGATTCTATTGTGGTTTAAAGCTATTGTTTGGAGTTGGGTTCCCAGAGTGATACTTTCTAGTCTGGTCGAGAGTTTCCGGCGTACTCTATATCTGTAAAAACATCTCTGAATGATTCTGTATTTTATGTAGTATTCTTATTTACAGTCCTCACCTGGGAATCAGACTCAAGCATTTATCTGACTGGAATGTTATGAGTGCTTGGAGCTCAAGAGATTAGATTCCCTTTACTGTATTTGTGTAGCTATTTGTGTTTACAATCAATGTTTTCAAGGAGTCCCAGATAATTAATAAATTGTGCGCTCTCCCCCCCCCCCCCCCCCCCCCACCATGACCAACCAACCGAATGAGTGGTTGTTTTTTGAAACATTCTGTTTGTCCAATATATTTGTGTTCCTATGCAATGTTTAAACGTTGCCTGCAACTCCTTGTTTGTTGTTTCCATCCAGGCCTGCAGAATATTCCCTATCCGGCAATCTCGGATTGCGTAATCGGTGTGGCATATTAGGAAATTTTGTGGCAAATTGTGGCAAAAATTAGAAGTTTTGTGGCAAACTTTTTGCAGAAGGTGTGGCAAAACAGTTCGTGCGGCAATTAATTTTTCGAATTGCAGAAGAATACATAGGGTGTGGAAGATTTTGCAGGCCTGTTTCCATCCCTTTTTGACAGCCAAGCTCATTATTTACAGATTCAGAGCAATAGATTCTACTATTGTTCTCTTTCAGTTGCTCGATCGAAAATTATACACTCCCTAGATCAAGTACTTACATCCACTCATTCTTGATTTATAATCTGTATCTTGCTCAGTGCTCCAACTTATCTGCATGATTCATGAATTTAGCATTCAATAGCTGGCGCTAATGACCTAATAAATGTTCATTCTATAGAAAGGTACTTGATGAGTCATTAAAATTTGTTTGTCTGAAGAGAAGCTTAGGAATGTGTGGTTTTCAATTTAATTATTTGCTCAGGCACAGTTACTTGTTTCACTCAACCCTTTTTGTTGGATACATAATTAAGTACAATGTTGACTATGGGTCTTCATGAAATTGGTCAAAGATCTTTGATTCGTGGACTTCAAGATCAATTTTAAGGAGAAGTATTGATTAGACAAAAAAAAATTTTTAGAACCCGAAAACAAAAATGCTTGCATTTTGCACTTTTTGCACATCATGTATACTTACCATCTGCAACTATCAGCGGAAATAAAGGGACTTAATGGGAATAATCCCCCCTAACCCCCTAATGTTGCCACACCCAACTTTGGGTATGGAAATCGAGGAGTTGTTTGCACAAAAACAACTCTAGTAACTAATTTCCACTAAAATCGAAGCACATGTCTCTGAGGTACGCCAAAGAGTATATATTTAAAGGTTAAGGAGGGAGAGGGAGGGGGCATCTCTTGAAACCTTTGTATTCTTAATATGAACTTTTTACCTCAGTGCAAGTTCATCAAATATGTTATCGTTTTGGACCATATTTTAAAGAAATCTGTGAGGACTTATAAATAAGAGCTTATTTAAAGTTGTTCTTGTAAATGAAGACATTTTTCTCTGGGACTTCTTTTTGACCGATAAATGCTCGCTTTTTGACAAAGTATTTGTGAAAAATGGAGGGAAAGAGAGTACTCTGTCCTTCTTAAATTATACCTGTAGCAAATTATGACCAAATTCTATTTTCTCGTCCATTTGCGCTCTAGTTTATGTATCAAAAAATGTGCTAACAGCTCAAACTTACAATGAAAAAGGCTAACAATTTAATAAAATTCAATCCTAATTATCAGAGAGAAAAATCATTGCGAAATGGGAGCAAGTTGACTTGCATCTTACAAGTTTTGTTTAAATTTTAAACTTTAAAATAAAGCAAACAAAGTTTGGGGACAAAGTTACATGTAAGGAAACAAAAAGTAAACAATGATGTTTAAAAAATATGTAAAAGTTTTGCATTAAGTTACATGTATACAGAGTCTAAAGCTAGTTAACCATAAGAAAAAAAAGCTATTTTTGTTAATAAAATTTGTAAAATCGTGCTAGTATAATGTTACTGAAAAAAATTGTGGGTTAGCTGAACTAGGGGGGGAGGCGGGGACGACTTGTTACTGACAGTTAGTAAGTTGATAAGTACTTGACAAATTAACAAAACACTTTCTCGACACTCATCAAACTTAAAAACATGTTTAAAAGAAGGCTCATAATTGAGGAGGTAGCTGGAAAAACGGCCTAAGTAGCAAAATCGCGTTCTGAGAAAACGGCTGTTAAAGTTTTTATTTTAGTGCCAATCTAAGATAGATGAAGAATCAGGCTTTGGTTGGATCAAAAAAGTTGATCCATACCCTCAGGTTGAAGTTGATACAACTGAAATATGCTTTGGCTGTATAGGAAAGAAGAAATTGGATAAATACGAAAGGTCTACTAAGGTCGTTTTTCCATAGAACGACCTGTTGCACAGAGACAAGTCCTCACTAAACGCTGAGTATTAACTCCGTTTTTCCAGAGAACGACTTTCTGTATGGAACATATGTACTACATGATAGATGTAAAAAAAAAAAACAAAAATCTGCAAAAAAAGAGGCGAATTTATTAGAAAATAAAAAATATAAAATTACTCGTCCTCGTATTCACTCTCGCTTTCACTGTTGCCCGAGTCCTCTTCACCATCTTCAATTTTCCCCATTATGGTCATTATAGTCGCCAGCAGAAGTGGCAACCTCTTCTCATATAAACTCCCATATCTCACTCAGTTTTTGACGTACGGTCATGAAATTTTGTGGAGATATTATTGAGCCTATGTTCTCTCAGAAAAGTTGTTCTCCGGAAAAACGGCCTTAGCCGGCTAAGGCCGTTTTTCCAACTAGCTCCTCAATTTTCACCTGACTTTCTCTCAACTTGGCCTTTACTATCACCTCAGAGTAAAGTGCCCCTTCAAGTACTTTCTTTTGTATCAACAACTGGACCTACTTTTTCGTACAACCTCTGCCATGAAAATTACAATTGAAACAGAAATATCCTTCCTACTGTTTATAACACATTCCTAAGAAATTTATTTAAAACCAATAATTCCTTCTAAGTGGTTGAAATTTAAAAATGACAACTAGTTTCAATGTGTGTATTGTCTTTTAATGTCTTTCATTACACTAAATATAATCACTGTTAGAGGTTTTGAAACTAGTTTTGGCATTCCACTAGTTCACCTCAAGACTTGCCCATATCATGAAGAAAAATCTCTGCTAATATTACTCATTAAAGTTGAGTTGTGCAAAGTTATTTTTTAATGGGTTTTGATAAGAGTAAATTTATTCCCCATTAATACAGCGATAATGAATTTTATAAAATGGGATTTTCTAGAGTCTCCATAGTTTTTGACTATTTAGTGACTTCTTGTTTCGTTGCTCCTCTGTATAATATGCCAGATTTTCAAGAATTGTTTCAATTAATTTCTACCCTTTTCATGTTTTTAATTATCTCATTTTATCCGTGACCTCTTGTGTTCTCTTGAATCAAACATGGTGTATTTTGTCAACATTTTAGAATACCTTTGTAACCCTTTGATTTCATCTGTTTTTTGTCATAGACTGTCCAGCATGGATTCCCGAATAAGCCGACTGGACTAGCCTGGGACCCTGGTCTAAGATTAGTGGCGATTGGAACAGCAACTGGAGCAATTAAAATGTATCCTTTATTAGTTTTTAATATATTACATATTTTCCTAATTTATTTTCAATTAACACAGTTCTTCTATTTTAAATATTTTATTCTACTAGTCGTGGGGCTTAAGTGTTCAGAATTGTTACTTTCTCACTTTAAGGAAGTTAGAGATTGAGAAAGTATTGCGATGTCTGTATCCCGGCGTAACTTTTGAAACAATGGTCCATATACATTCAAATTTTGCAGAGAAGTTGCTTTTAACATTCTTCAGAGGGACTTTTTTGTTGTTGTTTCGAAATTTTAAATTTTAAGCAAGTTAGGATTAAGTTAGGATAAAAGGTTTCCATCAAAAGTTAAAATCAATGGTAAAATGGGTAAAAATATGGAAAAATTGGAATATTTCCAATATAGCTGTTTGAGTTTTGATTAAAATATGCAAAAATATTCTGCAACTAGCCTGCTGTAAAATTAACCCCTCAAAGATGAATCTGGGGGTCTCCCCCAGCATATGATAGGGGGGTCTTGGCCCCTCCAGATTAAGTTTGATGTGAGAAAATGTTAGTGGGGTATTCCCTACAGTTTATTTTCCAAATGATAATGACTGCAGGAATAAAAAAAAAAATACTTTTGAATGTTTGAAGTTATCAATTGTGTGTCATTAAAGAACTAAGGCTTTGAAAGTGATTGCTTCGTAGTGTAAAAACGTCTGAAAAACTTTGAAAAAATACCGAAAAAAAATTATGTCTTGTTAGCAAAGAATCTGTATTGTAAGATCCAGTGATGTTTCTATTTCAGCTCTTACATCCCTCTCTACAGCTTCTGTATTTTGTGCCTCATATTTTTTTTGTAAATATAACGAAACCTTTTAATTTCAAGTTTCCTCAACGAATTAATTCAGTCTGGGAAAACCAGGAGTCGAATTTTATGGTCATCATCCAAGCTCTGATCATGCTGTAACAAAACTAGTTTTTATTCCAAACGAGGTAAAGTATACATACTGTCTTTGAACTTTCTCAACCCTCTCTCTTCCCCTCTCCACGGAGAAAAAAATTCGGTTTTGTGAACAGAACTTGGTTTGATATTGAACGCTGAAGTTTTTGGTTGTGAGTGCGAAAAACTTTGGTAAGTATGGCTATTATGACCAAAATTTTGTCCCTACTGAAGATTTCAATACTCACAATCTAAAACTTTGTTTTCTGTAACAGAAGTTTTTGCTCCGTGTTAAATCAATGAAAGTGGAAATCAGTCTATGCGACGTGCAAAATTGTTGAATTTGTGAAACAATGGAAGTATAAAATTTTTAGCAACCAAGGCCATTGCTCAGATGCTCAATGTCCATGTTTTCACTTCATTATAGAGATAATTTTTCCATTCTTCCTTGTAGCTTTATAGGTATTTCACCAGCTTCAATTTCTCTTTTTTCTATTTCATCAATCTCATCTACAGAATGTCTTGCTTGTTCGCTTTCTTTACTGTTTGTTCAGTTCATGAAATACAGTTATAGGCAAGAAAAATGTCAAGTGACTCTTTGGATTTTGCCGTAGGTTTGTTGGTTACCTGCAAAGTTTAACATTTTTGCTCACCGTGTCCCATTTAAGGGACAACATTTTACATGTCGCCTAATGGAAATTCAAAAAAATTGACTCCCACATGAAATCGTACGAAAAAAATTTGTTCAATTTAATGGTATAGGTTTCAGATCACAGTGACACTAGTTTCAAAATTTATGTGCAAAAGTGTTCATTTAATTCATAGAAATGCGGGTAGCTTACCTCCAGGAGTCATATGACATTCTTTTTGTTCCTGATGGTAACTTGGTACCTCAATTTCTTTATCCCCTAATTTTATTCTCTGTTTTGTCTACTACAAGCATAACGTGTAAATGGTATGGTCCATATGGGTGGCTGTACTTCATCAATGCTGCTTTTATTTTACCCAACCGGTTCAGGTTTTTTTGTAATCTTTAAAACTAATTCCATAAATTTTGCGTTAAATGCCTGATTTTGAAAACAACCGCTCCCAGGAATTTCAAGAAAAGTTTTTATTTGCAGAATAAATTTGTGACGCTACAAAATGTGTTTTTAGAAGTTTCTGGAGGATTTTCAAAACTCTTCAGAAAATGCTTTTGAATAATTTGTTATGCTCCTCATCCTCTTTCTAAGTTTTTTTTGTTAAGCTCTGAAAATTTTTCAAAATTTCATGAAAGAAAATGTTTGGTAGTTTGCATGTAACTATCAGTTTAAGAACGTTTTGCTCCCAAGGGTTGAAATTAAAATTAATTTTTTTTTTTTTCAATTTTTAGGGTCGCTTAGTTTCTTTATGTGATGATAATTCGCTGCATTTATGGGAGATTAGTAACACACTCTTAGTAGAAGTGAAAGCTCAAGCACTAGAAGGAAAGTAAGTAAACTATCTTTATAATCCATTTTAAATCCTTTAGAAAACAACAACGGGAATAGCCGGAATCTTTAAGATGCGGAGACTATCTTAGTGCCCTGCTTGCATTAAAGTTCCAACTGTTTCTGGTCCATCAAAAAGTGGATGCAAAGAAGCTGAATATTGAAAAACCAGTCTCCAGTTTATTTGGCAGAAACTTTTCCTCTTCATCTTAGGGATTTTGATGCGATAGTGATGTGCCGCGGCCTGATGGTGAAAATAGAGTGTGACCATCCATCGATAGATCAAAGAACTATCGACGGAACCAACCTAGCTCAAAGGAAACGGCATGCATATTTTATTTTACGTGAATAAATGAACAGACTTAGTGTTCATAAAAAAAATAGCAAACGTCAGCGCTTAACAATCATATATGAGTCCAGCGACATGTCAGCACGTACAAACTATCAATATTGATCCAGCGACATGTTAGCACGTACGAACTATCGATCTTTCGATCCAGTGACTGGTCTGCACGGATCGATTAATCGATAGAACAACAGCGACTTGTCTGCACGGAAATAATCGAAAGAACAACAGTGACGAGTCTGCATGGAAACACAAAAATTGCACAGCGACTGATCAGCCACTGACAAAATGCGTAAAAAAAAAGAATTAAAGAAGGAAAGAAAAAGTTAAATTAATTTTGAGAGTCTGTACGTACGGAAAGTTAATATGAAAATCCAGCGACTTGTCAGCACGTACGAACTATCGATTTATCGATCCAGCAACTGGTCAGGGCATTGTGTGAGCAACAGCGACTGGTCTGCACGGATCAAATCAAAAGAACAACCGCAAGTAGTCTGCACGGAAAACACATTATTTTTCCAACAGCGACGTCGATAAAATAGAATAAAAAAAAAAAGAATTTAAATTTTGAAAAGAGTTAAGAATGAAAGTGAAGAGGAAAACTAAATCGGAGTCAGAAGATGAGTTATAAATAGTAACATTACAAGTTGATTAAAAATATCACAGAAAGAAAGATTAAAAATAAATAGTAACCTTACCAAATAACATTAATATTTAGAGCAATAATTCATACTGAGCATAAAATATTTGAGCATTATTTCAACATATTAATTTGGACGCAGCAGTGACCAAGTATCTCTTCCGAGAGCTGGAGAGAGAATGCCGGAAAAGAAAGAAGTTCGCATCCTATTTAAGAACTTGCGTATTAATATCTGATTGTGATTAGAAAGAGAGAAAAGAGAGAGAGAAAACAAAAATAAGGCGCGCGGAAGGCATGATTAGGTGTTATCTGGTTTGTTGTTGATGAACTCAGGTAATGCGATGCTGGCGGAGCGATGTCAGCTTGATGCAAGCTGCGGCACGATAGATAATTAGCGCCACTAGGCCGTTTCAGATAGCTTCGGTTCTGACAGCTCTTTGTTTTCATGCGTGGAATCCAATATTACCATCCGCGTGAAAACATCAATCCTGCTCATTTTGCGAATCATCAGAACTTTTTGCCGTTTAATAGACTCTGTTAATTATCGTAATTAGTGAATAGTAAAAGATTGAAATTTTCGATTGAAGTAGAACTGTTGGCGGATGTTTCAATGAGTCTTGACCAAATGTGAGCTGGGGAAAGGGACACCTGTCGCAAGCTTTTCGCTGAGTCTCTATTTGTCTCTGCATTGTATTCACCAGTCTTTGAAGTAGAAAACTCCCTTATTTTCAAAGTTTCTTCAGTACACTCTTCTAAATCTAGAGTCATTTAAGTCAGTGTTGCCAGATTGGGGTGAAAAAGCCGTACGTTTTACATTGATTTAAATGTGGACGATACGGCTTTTTACCCTCGATCTGGCAACACTGATTTAAGTAGAGTAGTCCTGAGTCTAGAGCAGGTAATTAAGTTGAACATTGTGGCTTATCATAAATGGGTTTTTTAAGTCTTCATTTCAATGTTCGTAAAATCAACAGTGTCTTACTATTACATTATCTCTGTTTTTGATTACAGGCTGAAAAAAGTTTCTGCTGTAACCGTTCAATCATCGAAAGAATATGTATTACTGGGTACAGAAGGGGGAAATATTTATCTTCTCAAACTTCCTTCTTTTGAAGTGGCGGACACAGTCATTTTTCAAGATGTTGTTATGCAAAAGTAAGTATCTCCTCTGTATTTCACTATTTTTCTCTCGTGAAGGGATGTACATTGCATCAGAACCTCGATTAACTGGACAGATACCTAAATATGTGTATAATCAATTTCCGGGGATCGGATGACGCAAAAAATGCGTTTGTAATTAGCTGTTTTGTTTGTTTTGTTGAAGCTGCAAGATTGTGGTGTGCTTCAAATCTGCCCCGGTTGTATTGTAGCACAGTACACAGACTTTTTTAAACTCTATCAAGTCAACAATTTCCTTCCAGAAATGCCTTGTTTTCCAAGGAAAAACTGCATTTTGCAAGAGTTAATTAAATTAACCCTTTCCGTCACAGTGTCCATTATAATGGACGACCATTCTACATGTATCCTTATGGAAATTCGGAAAAATTGACTCACACATGAAATCATGTGAGAAAAGTTCGTTCAATTTAATGGTATAGGTTTCACATTACAGTGACACTTCTTTCATAATTCGTGACAGAAAGGGTTAATCTTATTCTCATCCATAAAAGCAAAAAAGAAAAGGTATTCAATACCATTTTCTTCTCTTATTTTCAACACGAACAGTTCACTTTTCTTTCTCTAATTTTTATTTTTTAATATTATCTTTCAGCGTCTCAGAAAATTACAAAATCAATCCAGGGGCTGTTGAGGCTATTTCGGAACAGCCTGGTGACCCGGATACATTACTAATTGGATACAATAGAGGGTTAATGGTTTTATGGAGCTTGAAAGAAGCTGCACCTGTCAAAGTAAGTCCTATCTGTAAAAAATTATGGTCGAATCATTTTAATCATAACAAACAATTGGTTTAGAGGTTCTGACTTTTCTACTGCCAGAGGTCGCTTCACAAGAGTTGGCAAATGACAGATCGGCTTGTTCACTGCACAGTGCATAAGTTTGTGTCTCTGCGCTCTGACTTTGATGCGCAAAGATGCAAACAAACCTCAAGGCGAGTTGTCGTCAACCATCTTTCGTGAAACGACCTCTGTTATTTATATTTCTGATTCTTGCCAATACTGCTTGAAGGTGATCTTTTTAGGCAAAGGTTCTGTACTCGGCACTTCTTTTACTGCAGTAGAGTTCACTTGTAATCTGTGATTTTCTATTCCATATGTCGCACTATAATCGCCAAAATAGGACCAAAATTCTGATGATAAAGCTTGAATTCAATGCACCTGAGTCATACCAATTTGTATTTCTTTCTTCTCTTTTCAGACGTATGTTTCTAATCAAGATCTTGAAAGCGTCTGTTGGCATGAGTCTGGGAAGAAGTTTATCTCATCGCACACCGATGGCAGTTATGCATATTGGGACGTCGAAAAAACGGAGGGTCCCATCGAACCACCCACAACAGTATATGGTCCTTTTCCTTGTAAATCGATTTCAAAAATATTATGGAAGTCAACCTATCAAGAGCCTCAGTAAGTCAACGTCTCTTATGTTCTATGACTAGAGTCTAGAAAATTTCGCGACCGCGATATGCCGCAAAATTTTTAAAATGGTCATGTAATGTTCTAACCCATTTAGGAATACCAGTCATGACCCCCTGGTTTCAAATATGCAAAGTGATATAACGCAAAATTGGCACTACAATACGAAATAACAGCAGAATAGCGCGAAGCATTATGGATTTCGCAAAAATAACCGCAAATTTTTTTGCAAAATTGACAATTTGGCAATATCTGGAGTGGTAGTACGTAAAAATCAAGTATTTTCCAAGGTGAAACGTGCCCTTTATTTTTTTTTTTTTTTTTTTTTTTTTTTTTAGGGGAGGTTGGCCTGTTTTCATGGAAACAGATGTATATCTAGAATTGAACTGTACAATCCTCTGATATACGCCTTCAATTATAAGAAAGATCCAAAAATTGCCGCAAGAAAACAGCAAGTTGATGTTTTCTTGAAAAACGCAAAAAGCGAGTCGAAAAATAACTTCGAAACCAGCCTATAATAACCTTGAAATCAGTAAAAAATAACACTGAATTTTGGAAAAAATAATAGCGAAATTTTCCAATTTATCTATTACACTAACTAATGAAAAATTGAAACCTCATAGATGTGATTACTGTATGTTTTACCTTTCTGGCCGAAGTTTACTCTTTTTTAAGAGTTGTACTTTGAAGATAGGGTGCTTTTACTCTTGGCCCCATGAAGCATGAATAAATGAATAACTATGCTTTGGAATCTCTGTGCTGTGCCTTCTAACTACTGAAACACTTCATTTACAGTTTTCCTCAACCAGTACTTACTTTCTATTTTTTTTTTATCGCAAGGCATATAATCTTACTAAAATTGAAAACGTCAGTTGTGTAAAAACTAATTATGTCCTTTCTGAATCCTGTTTCAGTGAAGATTTACTGATCTTCAGTGGAGGAATGCCTCGTGCTAGTTATAGTGATCGCCATACCATCACCGTCCAAAATAGCAAAAAACATGTCACATTTGATTTCACATCAAAAATAATCGACTTTTTCACTATCAATGCATCCGACGATGGAAAAGGTAATGTAAAAGACTTATTGCGTTGGTATAGTTGTATGCTGGTTAAAGACAATGGAGACTGCGCATTGCCTATCTCGCCCATTGTGGCAACTTTTTTTTTTTTTTCCTTCCTCTTCCCTTTTTGTATTCTCAGTCTAGTCGTTCGCTTTGAAATACAAGCATAACGAACGAAGGTTTGGGCGGCTGGACTTTACTACTACTACTACTACATTTTTTATTTTCGGGTTGCAACGTCCAATGGCTCTTGTGTAGACTGTTGAGTAAAGGTGTTGATGTCAGCAGCCAATCAGAAAAAAGCATCATTCAGTCCCGTAAAATAAAATTGTTCGATCAGCGATCGGCTAGTGCGTGGTTTCTGTTGTCTTAGATGCTGGTTAAAATAACTTGTAGTTCAATAAGCTCATTATGTATGCACCAGAATTCGGTGAATATTATTCAACAGATTATCTGAAGAGTTTGGCAATGCAATGAAATCGGATTATTTAACCCCTTAACGCCCAGGTTAGGAATCCAGCTGAAAATATGCTGCACTCTATTGAAAGTGGTCGGAAGCTGTAGTTCATACTCTTTGGAACAGATAGCGCTACTAATCATTGACATTTCATGCATTACAACATACGCTATAGCACATAATAAACGAGAGGGTACAAAAACGTACATATACGGGCGTGGGCATTCGAGGTGGTTTTTTAGCAGCCCGTGTATATACGGGCGTGGGCGTTAAGGGGTTAACTGATTATTTGGTCAGTTGACTATAGACCCGTTTCTGCTCCCATCCTATACCCATTGACTGATTGGAGACTGTACAGATCCAATCTGAGCCCAATTCTAGAAATTCCCAATCAATTAGTGCGGGTGGGAAAGGAAACGCTTCATCTACCTCTTCACAGGCAATGCTGCCGTATTTTACATATCATTTCTGTTGCCAGACTTATTTCATTATTTCTGATTATTTGGTTGCCCAACTCTTTAGTGCACTTTCTTTGACAGTTTTTAACATTTCTTTTTTTAAATTCAAAAGAAATTTATCTTACCTGCACATCAAAATGTTTGAGGAGAAATTTTGATCTGATTCACCCATCTAAAATTTTATTTTTTTATTATATTGACTTCTTTAGAGGTCATCTGAAGGTCATAAATTTTTCCTGAATTTCTCAAATTTTTATCACTAACCAAGCACTTACAGCAAAATTGTGAACTCTTTTCTTGAACACACAGTATTTGTAGGAAAAACCTTTTTGGATTCCGCAAATTTTGTTCGGTTGTGTTATAATTTACAGTAACTCTCTGCAGTTTAGGAAAATATTATCTAACAACTAATGTAGCCCATAGGCTTCTGATACTTTAATTAATCCTTTAAATCCGGCATTCCCTTCTCACAAATTCTTTATCAATCTCAATAAATAGAATAAACTTTTCTCGTTTAATTTGATGTTCATAGTGATTTTTTTAAAAATTTATTTAAAACCATGTTAATTTGGCGGTGCAAATTTGTACTGTTAGGATACAAAGGGTTAACTTCTTTGGCTTGTGCTGCAATGATTCATTTCATAATAGAACTTTTTTGTACCTTAAAACTGTTAACCTAATAGATTTCCCAATTTTTAGCTAGCTTTTTCTTCTTTTTCAGTTGTTGGTTCATTGATAGCTCTAGCAGAAGAAGAACTCATCGGAATCGATCTTACGAAAGAGGAGTGGCCCATGTTGAATCTACCGTACTTAGTCTCACTTCATGCTAGTGCCGTTATTTTTTCTACTCACATCTCAGATGTTCCGCAGGATCTGTGGAATGATATTCTCTCAGTTGGGCAGATGCAAACGGAAGGACAATATTCAGACTCAGTACGTTAACCCTTCCTTCTTGCTCTCTCTTTCTCTCTCTCTTCCTTTCCAGCCTTGTTTATGGAAATTTTAAACAGAGAACTTATATTTAAATTTCGGATTTTCTTTTGTTTTTCGTCCCCCCTCCCTTTTTTTCCAACCCAGATATTTGTTGTGAAATATAAGCATGATGAGCCTCTGTGTTTGACTATAGTCCGTTTCATTTAAATAGAAGCTTGAGCTCAACTCTACCCCTACGAGTTTTACCCTCACTCTCGCACCTGTGATGACTCGAGACCTGTCCCATCGGTCGGGGATTCCGTCCGTCACAATGATCAGTCAGCTATCCAGAGGACAGTCCATTGTGCCTGATGCTCAATGAACCTGATGCTGTATTTTCTCAAAGATAAATTATTTTTAGCTTGTAATTTGGCTTTAGTCAAATGGTAGTGCACTGATGGCAGAACGGAGCTAAACGCTGAAGATTCTCTTTAATTTTACTTCTGCAACTGCTACTTTTCACCACTTGATTATCATGAACCGTTTCTCCCTCATGGATACTATTTGTTCTTGAATGAACAGTTCCAACAGAACCAAATTTGCAAGATTTTTTATACAACTCGCGGTTTGGAGTAATTGGACACATTTATACTCAGAGACAAATAGAGACCCAGCACAAAGCTTGCGACAGGTGTCCACTTTTCTGGCTCAATTTTGGTCGGAACTCATCGGAACAACAGCCAACTATTGCCTACTGTTGACTGATGAGCGTGTGTTTTGCATTCGAAAAGCAAAACCTGTTTCCGTTTCCGGGACGGCGAACCAATCACAGCCTTTTGTTGAGCTTCACCATTCAACAGTAGGCAATGTTTATCGTTGCAGCCGGTGACTCTTGACCAAAACTGTGACCACTAAACTTGCTTCACTTTTCTAACACGGGAAGCATACGGTGTGCTGGGTCTCTATTTGTCTCTGTTTATACTAAACAGGCCTTCTAGTATTCCAACGTTGCCATTTAATCTTGACTTTTTAATTCTCTTTAAAATAATCTAATTGATAAAATTGTTTGTTATTTTCAGGAATGAGATTTAACGTTAGGAAGGAAAGTTCCTGGAAGTTTTGCAAAATTCTTTGTTCTAGGTCTTAGTTTATATTTTTATAAAAGTCAAGTGAAAATGGAAACGTCTAATGTGGAGTAGTTCCCTTTAGTATAAATGAGTCCAATTAATGTACAGGACTGTGTTGATCCTGTGGCACACTCTTCCGGTATTGTCACGGACACTAGTGAATTTGAAGTGCACTTGTGTGCGTAGGAGGGATTAGTAATTTCTAAACGTTGTGGCAATCTCATTCATTCATTTTTGAAGATTTTTATTGTAATTTCTATACATGTATTCTAAATTCACTAATTACAGGAATGGCCGATTGATGGTGGCGTTGTAGATGAAGGAAAAACTGGGGTCAGACACAGGGACCTCCTCCTAACAGGTCACGAAGATGGCTCAGTCAGATTTTGGGATGCAGGTGGTGTTGCACTTGTACCATTATATACATTCAAATCGGCGCAGTTGTTGCGGAGCGAAGAAGATTTGATTTCTATGAATGGTGATGTTGCAGAGGAGGAAGAGGAGGAATGGCCACCGTTTAAAAAAGTAAGCAGAATTCTACTAACTATATTTGCAATTTCTCTGTCATAACTTGCTTTTTGGTTTAAACATGTTGACTGCCATATCAGGTTTTCAAGTCAGTAGGTCTACATTAATATACACTAGAGACTAAATGTCTACTATTTTTGGTCCACTGACAAAATTTCTATGTAAGCATGTCTACCTTGAAAAATGACCTCTTATTGTTGGCGTCTAAATATTTTATTTCTATAAAATAAATGTTCCTGGTATATAAATGCCTATTACTGATCAAAATTTATTTTGAAAACTCTGAGAATGAATTTATTTTGCATTAAAAATTTCCCGTCTAATTGGTGATGATTGACCAAATATATCCATTTTGGAAATATTCCTTTAGGAATAGGATAAGGTGAAAGCATCAGCTACAGACACCCCCTAAAAACGGCAACAGTGACAGGCACCCAAAATGTCTAAAATCTTTTGCCACCAAAATGCACAATTTTTCGGACTTTGGAGGCATATTGAAATGCTTATTACATTGAAATAGCAGAACTTGGAAGCAATTTTAAGTCTTAACTAACTTTCTCTTTTCAGATCAGGGCTTCAGCCTTTTCGGGTGTCTGTCACTGGTACCGTTCTTCAGGAGTGTCTGTAACTGGTGCTTTCACCTTACCCTAATCTTGGTACTAATTTTCTACAATTTTAAAACTTTGCGCAGTAAAAGTCCGTTACGAAATTTGAAGAAACTATCTCACACAAAGCTGTGAGTATCATGCTTAAGTGCTTTTTTGAAATTTTGAATTCCAAATTAGAACTCTAGAGGATTTTGATTTCAAATCTGATGGTTTCCTTGTTATTTTCTAATGTAAAGTGTCTTGCTCTTTTTTTCAGGTAGGTTGTTTTGATCCGTACTCAGATGACCCTCGATTAGCTGTAAAGAAAGTCTCTCTATGTCCTGTCTCTGGCACATTGGCTGTTGCAGGAACTGCAGGGCATGTGATTATCGCCAAAATTTCTCTCCTAGCTGCCGAAGACTCTAAAATTAAGGTAACGGAGCCGTTTCTGGTTATTTCTTTTGGATTCCGTTTTTTGTTGTAATCTGGTCAGTTCAATATTTGCCTAGCAATGACTTGATGTTCGTATAGACAGGGTGTCTACAGACGGGAATAACCGGAAAATATCAGGAATTATAGCTCCACCGCAATGAATCAGGATGTATATCTTTGGAAAGGTACTCCTGGTTTGGGAATTATTTTCTTATCGTAATGAGATAAAGGAACTTCAGAGGAAACTTGTACTTTTTAAAAAAATCCAAAGAAAAATTTTCCAGGTCCTGACGTTCTTGGATTTTTGCTTAGTTGCATAGAAAAAATATTAAAAAAAAAAAAAATTGGAGTTACACAAATGGATAGAGAAGCAAAGCAGAAGCTGAGAGAGTGGAGTAATATTTTATATAAAAAAAGAGAGAGAAGCAATATATTCAGAGCACTTTACCTCCTTGAGTGCTCTAGGTACTTTCTCCCCAATTTTGAGAGTCCCTGGCAGATTGCCGTTACTCTCCTCTTTCCTATCTTTTGTTTTGAGAATACTGATTGTTTTTCCTACCCCTTCTTTTTTTATGCAGTCCAGTTATTTGCTGTGAAATATCAGGATAACGAACCACTTGTTTGAACAGCTAGACTTTACTACTATTACAACATTTTTCTTTGGTTTCAGTTTAAAACGCTGAAAACGCAACATTCCCAAAAAGCGACCAGCAGCGCTATCTATCAGATCGAAATCTGAACAAGTTTTGCATGAAATCACCTCTAAAGTGATAATTGTTAACTGTGAAGCTGCCTTACTCTTTACTTATATAAAAAGAAAAATAATTTAACCCTTAACTGCGCCGTGGCACCCCTGAGGCACATAATATATTTCCTCCATTTTGAACTTTTTAAATTAAAATATCATTTTTTTTCCATGGCGTTCTCCCTCCAGCACATATCGAGGAAAAGTTTCGATTTTTCACCGAAGTCTGAAAAAGCAAGGCCCCACGTTGGGCGCCATCTGAGCATTAGAAAATATATTTAACCGTTTGACCTTGATTTTCTCCCTATACTGGCCCATGTTAAATTTAGTACTTTGCAGATCTCTTGGGCGCAAGAATTAATGCTAGGAATTTTTTCACTATTTTTCCCTTTCATTTTGAGTCAAAATCAATCGAAAAACCATGTTTTCGAACAAAAAAGAAACGCGCAGTAAAGGGTTAATAAGGCAAAGTTCCTTCAATTGTACTGATGATTTTCAAAATTTTTCAGGTTAAAACTGTCAATTTAGTTAGCGAAAGAGACACTTTTGTTTGGAAAGGTCATGAAAAATTACCTCTGAAAGGGAAAGTGGAAGACAATGTTACAACTATCACTTTGCAGCCTGGGTTTCAGCCTTGCTCAGTTTTACAGTTACATCCTCCTGCAGCAGTCACAGCACTAGCCCTGCATGCCGATTGGAACTTGGTAGCCGCAGGAACTGCCCACGGTCTTGCAATGTACAATTTTGCAACTCACACAGTAGTTTTAAGTAAATGTACTTTAAACCCAAATAGTAAGTTTCTTTCATCTTATTATTTAGAGTCAAGCAGTTTTACGTGTAATCTGAGTTCATATTGCCGTCATCATTAAAGAGGCTTTTGGTGTGAAATTCAAAAACTTTACATGCCAAATGCCAAATTTGACGGCAAATTAGAAAATTTTACTTGCCAATGTCTAATTTTTTAGCCCTTCCTATTCCCTTTTTGTATTCTCAGTCCACTCAGTCCACTCGTTCACTTTGAAATACAAGCATAATGTACACAAAGTTTGGGCGGCTGGACTTTACTACTACTACTGCTACTACTACTCATGTGTTCGTAATCCATGAACAGCTCTCAAAATTGAGTTTCAGATTAATAGGCTGAGTTTGATCATTTTGTCACATTGTGCAAAAGCAGATTTTTTCACGCCTCAACTTACTGTAGTGTAGTTTAGAGCAGCAGCTCCCAAGCTGTGGTCCGTGGCTCCCTAGGGGGTCCGTGAAAGGTTTCGTAGGGAAAGTTTCCAAAATGTAGATAAAGTGAAATTCGATTACGAGTTTGACTGAAACTTTCTAAATTATCAGCTGTTTATTGCTCCTCATCTCTATAGAATAAATGGATTAAAATCGTTCCCAAAAGAGGAAACTAACTGGAAGGGGTCAAAATTTGCCGTTAGTTATTATGTATTAATGTTAAATTTATTAGTTGTTAATGTTTTGGTGGACAGTTTAGTGACTGAATGACACGTAAGTTTGCCTGGACAACCTTTTTTGTTTCTTATTTTTTTGGTTCAACGGGCTGCGATGAGGTTTGCACGAGAAAGCGTTCGGAAACCGCTGGTACAGAGCTTTGAAATTTGCTTTCTTTGCATTACAAAAAACTAATGGTCTTATCATGTGCTTTACAATAATTTTTTTCTCATAATTTTGTTTTGTTTTTTTCTTTTGTCCAGGTTTGTCTGTAGCAGGTGATGCTCCTATTTCTAGAAGAAAATCTTTTAAAAAATCTTTACGGGAATCTTTTCGGCGGTTGAGAAAAGGGAGGCATTCCATGAGGCAGACACCTGAAAAACGAGCTGTGGCCTCTCCTGTTAGTCCTATTCCTCTAGACAGGCGGAGGTACTTTCTTACTCTCTGATTCCTAGCTTAAGTTTTTGTCTCGGCTAAAATTCGGAAGTTACTCCTCTAGAACTCAATAATGTTTTTTACATAATGTTGTTATATATAATTTGAATCTCTGATTTTCATTTTATCTTTATGTAGGAGCTTTCTGTGAATAAATTAAATTAAAAGTAAGTGTGCAGCAATTTTGGAGAAGCACGCGACACATTGGCAGTTGGGGGGGGGTGGGGGGTGCGGTGCTTGGAGGGCTTAAAAAAAGTGAGAAAAAAAAGAAGGAAAAAGAGAGGAAAGAATAGGGAGAAATAAAAGAAAGGAAATAAAAAAGAATTGTAGATTAAATGACAAAGAGACAAAAAAAAAAAAAAAATAGAACTTGTTAGTTTCTTCTCTATTTTCTGTACTACTCCTTCAAACAGCAAAAAAAAAAAAATGGGGAGGGGTCATCAATTTCGACTTTCCAAGCCCTACCTAACTTTTTGACCCACGGACCGCCACTGGCGCAATAAGATCAAGCTGGAAATGACCTGAGGTCAGTCTACCTTTATGGCACCATGCCCTGATAGCTGATTTTTCGAATACATGCAGTAAAGAAAGTTATTTTTTCTTCTCAGTTCCTCTAAACCTTTATTTTCCCATTTATCTGCTTGACTGATGTATGTACTGTGTATTTGTTTTTCAGTGCCGAATCAGGAGGGCTTAGTGTAATTCAAGTTGAGTCGAAACCTGTCGAGCGAGCCATTGAGGCAAGGCCTGCTGATGATGGATTAGGAAGTATGGTTCGGTGCCTATACTTTGCAAATAGTTTTATTATTAGTGGTAAGTAATTCCCTCATACGATCCCTCATACGATGTTCATAGTCTACTTGTCTGTAAGAGCTTACTTTTATTGGATTACTTTCGACTTGCAAGAAACTTTGGGTGCTTAGCTGCCAGGATGCAAATTGTGAAAATTATAACTTTTTTGGAAACATAATTTTTATGCGCTCTAGACAAATCTAAATAGAACTCAAAAGTTTCATTTTTGTTTCCCATGATACCGTATTTTCTCGCTTAAGCCGCGCACCTTTTTTTCGAAATTCAGGGTTGAAAATCCGGGGTGCGCGGCTTACGCGGAAAAATCTCAATGAAGTAACCCGCAAAGTGCGAATCAAGACTACCGCCGACCGCGACGCCACGGCTCGCCACCAACCAGCGACCATCCGCTGCAACGGACACAACGTCTGCTGCAGTCTGGTGTTTTCGTCGCAAGCCCCGCCCCAAGCGACATTCGTCGTCGCAAGCCCCGCCCCAATCGACACTCGTGCTGTCGCGTGCCGTTATTATTTACATTGTCGCCTTTTGTTCGCTAATTAGTTCTGCTTTCACGCCTCCTTATCAGTTTATCCTTATCACCCCTTGTTATTCCTTTCGGCTGTTCATCGATCCTTTTTACCGACCGCGTGTTTGATCATGAGTTCTTCGCTTCATTCTTACACTCCCAAAGAAGCTCGCGGTTATTGCGGATGCTGAAGAATGGGTAATCGAGCGGCCGGCCGCAAACACGGCGTGTCTGAAAATTGCATCCGAGACTGGAGAAAAATGAAGAATGAGCTTGAAAATACGAACAAATCCCGCCGAGCGTTTAGAGGTCCTGGTGCTTATTTTCCTGAAATCGACCAACCAGGTTTTTTATAAATTATTTTTATTTTTTGGTCGATTTTTACGATTTTTTTTTCCCCCCAACTGCCGCAAAATTCGGGGGTGCGCGGCGTATGCGAGGGCGCGGCTTAAGCGAGAAAATACGGTATTTGTGAAAGGACATGGCACGTTTCTTATGGCGCGTGGACCACACTCAAGGTGTACTTTGTTTTGCACTAATCGATTATTGAGACCATTCTGAGCAAAAGTTCTCACGGGCCCAAAAAATTTCTATGTTAAGTTAAGCCGCTATTGAAGTTTGAAAGTTGGATCAGCACAGTTCGTAAATTCGTCTCAGAACATACTGTAGTAGGAGTGAGCAAGAGAGAGCTCACCGAACGGTCGGCCGGCCCGGTCTCTACCTGCCACTAGACTGACGCAGGCGACCCAATCCCGGATTTCAAGCCTTTTTGATAATTTTTCACCTAAAGGGGGGGGGCAGTAAAGATTTCATGAAAATCCGATAAAGAATTGATCAATATGTCGCCGATCAATCAAAGTTACATCGAATTAAACCGAAGTCTTCCATATTCCGTTAGTAAACAAGCCGAACGAGAAGGTAACAGGAGAGAAGTAGAAGACAAAAAGCTGGAATATTTAATTGACCATCACGAAAGTATTTACAAACAGTTGAGAATGGCAAAACAAAATATGGGTCAAATTAGAGTCCCTATATGTAGAGAGTTAAGACAAGAGGGTAGTCAACTTCTGATTGGTCGATGAATTTTAGGCTCTACGGACGCCGCCATTGGATGCGATTTTGCACTTTTGTTTTGTTTACCAACGGTCTTTTACAGATAAAAGAGTTAATTTGTGACGAACCTGTCAATTTTAATCACAATGCACCACAAGAATGTCCATAAATCTCAAAAGAATCATTAAAAAGCGTTAATACATGTCGATCAATAAATGCAGGGAAAGATTACATCGTTTCAAACTTAGCGGAACTGTAATCTTTGCTGTGGAGCAAAACACAACAACGGCCTCAGAATGTAAACAAATGTGCAAAATCGCATCCAATGGCGGCGGCCATGATTTCTCTTGTCTTAACTCTCTACATATAGGGACTCTAGGTCAAATGGGAGTCTGAGTGTACGAACAAGAAAGGGGAATGACATCAAAAGAAGGTATGTATTGGTCGCTCAGTGGCAGGTAGGGACGGAGCCGGACGACCATTCAGACTTCAGAGAGCTCTCTCACTCTGCTACAGTGTGCCCAAAAACAAATTCACAAGCTATGCTGATCCGACTTGCAAACTTTAATAGCAGCTAAACTTAACATAGACATTTTTTGGGCCCGTAAGAAATTTTGCTCAGAATAGTCTCTAGAATCGATTCATGCAAAAAAAAAGTACACCTTGAGTGTGGTCCACGCGCCATAAGAGACGTGCGATGTCCTTTGCGTGGTCATTCATTAAACTCTCACTCATGCTCTTGAAATTTGATGTAAAATTTAAATTGCATTTTGGATTCCTGTCAGAATTTTTCAAAAACATGTGAAGATTTAATATTTACCATTAGTATTCACCACTTGATAAATAGCACACTGATAGTGGTACAGCATTGCTTCGGCAGTACCTGTCTGATAACGTACATTAACTAAATACAATTTTAGAGCACCTCTTAAAATAGGTTATTCGTCACTTAATAAATAGCCTGCGGATAGTGTAGCATTGCTTCCGCAAAACCTGCCTGACAACATATATTAACTAAATAAGGTATCAGATCACCTCTAAAAATTGTAGGTAGAGGTCATTTCAGAAGTGTTGACCCACCTAGACTGATAATATTTGGCATTTTTCAACAGCATTTCTCTTCTTAAAAAATGAAAATTAATGAAAATGGATCTGAGCATTGTCTTTTCAATAACACTTTAAAATCAAAAGCTTAAAGCGAGAGGCAGGTTTTGTTTTGATGGAATAGATATTGAAAATTCGCCAAAGATTATGGTCTAGATGGGCCTTCACTTCCGAAACGAGCTCTAATTTGAAGTTTTTAACTATAAAACATATTCTCATTCTGAATTCTGTAATTTTATTGCAACACTTTGATACCTAGTTTGAATTTAATAAATTTTGAGACTTGAAGTCTACTTTTCAACTTTCTCCTGTGCTTAGAAAGTTCAGTGTTTTGTTTTCTCTTCTTTCACTCCATGTCTTTAATATTTCTGAAACGTTCTTGTTTGCTACAGTACAACATTCAACACCAATGCTGTGGGCAGGAACGAACAATGGAACCGTCTATATTTTTACCATAACTTTGCCACCTCGTTCAAAACAAAATGATGAAAAGACTCTTTGCCAATTAGGTAATTTCTTTAAGTTTTTATAAATTTAAAAAGGGAGAAATCAGGCAAAAAGCGATGAATGTCCTGTAAATCAAAATTAAAGGTTTCTTTGTCATTTTACAGGACAAGAAAGAAGGGACGGAATAGAGAAGATCCAGAAGATGTAAGGCAAAGGCTTTTGTAGGTTAGAAGTGCATTGGTTCTTACGGAAAAAAAAAATGTTTAAACCTTATTTCCTCCGTTTCTTCTCTTTTTAAATGAAGTTGGGGCTTTTTCGACTTCTATCGTTCTGCTTTTGGGCTCGAATGTTGACTTATTTTTTTATACCCTTTTAATTTTTGCTAGATCGTCACTTAATTAATTATTTTGATCATAACAGAGAAGTTTTTTATTTTTGTGAAGGAAAGTTGTGTTTAAGAATGAGAAACTAAAAATCGTAGAAAAACCTGCGGTCCCAAGTTTTATACCATTATACGTTCCGTGAAAGTTATATGCATGGAACATCCTCTAAGTGGAATATCTCGCCAAGTGGAATTTTTTCCAGCACTGAGAAACCTCCCATTCTCTGACTGCAATTTCCTAACAGAAACTTGCACAAAGTGGAATTTTTTTCGGGGCAGGACAGAGGTTCCGCACAACAAACTTTCACTGTATTAATGTAAAGTCTCGGTACTTCGAATTAGTCCGCTGGTCCCTGTATAAACCCCTGTATTTACTGTGTACAGTTTTCAACCTTCCAGATACCTTGATTATACAAGCAAAAAGAAAGTTCAGCCTAAGTCATTTACGAATTTCAATAAATTAGGATTAAGTTTCCCCATAGATGTACAACAATGGAAAATTTGATAAAAAAAAACTTACCCAAAAAATTGTGCACGTGATTGAATTTTGGTGCTGACTGAAGTACTTTAGGCACTAGTGCATGACTTAGGTAAATCACGTGTGGTCTGCATAAATTTGCATTTAAGGGCTCTTTATACGAAAACACTTATCATGGTTTTTAGCGGACATGTTTATTGAATTGATGAGAAGACGTTTTTCCCGAATTTCAGTTTTCTGAAATTTCAATTGATCAGACAAACAAAATGGTTGATTGAAGAGATCCAAAATATCAAGAGTTACTCTATCAATCTGTTCAAGTACAAATGATGCAATTTGCATTTTTCTAACAAGCAGTTCAGTCTTTGAATATTTCAGTTGTTTCCTCTAGGAGGAAGTTATGGACCTCCTAATTTTGCATTTAATAAATCAAGCCTTCAAATTTTAGAATTTAAGGTGACTGCACTAACTTTGACACTTTTTTATTACAATTTACTTATTTTTCTTCCTTTTTGTCTCAGGTAAAGAAATCCAACTAAGGCATCGAGCGCCTGTTGTAGGTATATCAATCGTAGATGGGGCTAATAAACCCTTGCCAGAACCTTTTGAAGTTGAGAAAGGTTTATGCAAACCAGTAGATATTTCTGGTCCTCATAGAGTCATTATAGGGTCTGAAGAACAATTTAAGGTGAGGATATTTTGATTTTTTGTCTAAGCTTTTGTTGGGTGAAACATTTTGATTCCTTTAACCTTTTGACATGTGAATATGCTCATGCTCAAACATGTTAGGAACATGTCACATTGACGTGTAATTTAAGTTGGCTAAAGTTGCTTTAACCCATTGACATGTGAACATGCTAATACTCAAACATGTTCAGAACATGCCACATTGACGTGAGATTTAATTTCACAAAAGCTGGGACCAATAACTGTTCGGTACTGAGGGTCCTACTCGCAGATGATTGGTGAGAACATACGGCCATTTAAAACCACACGTAAACGCTCACCATCCAATGCTCGTCGGGGACTGTCTGTGCTGACCACCTATCTGTCCCTGCTTGGCAACAATGCTTATGACTTGAGTCATTCTATGCTTATGGCCAACCTAGTTGTGAGACTGTAAAAGCAAAGTGAAGCAAGTGGCGCTATCTCTTGGAAAATTTTGCAACCTCTTGATCTTGTTGTTCCGTTGCTATGAGATCGCCAGATCAGTTGTATAAATTTCTTCAAAGTCATGACGAATCTGACTTGGCTATACATGTTAATGGATTTTAAGAATGTCGCACCTTGGAAACTGATTTAAAATGATTGTATCGAGATAGCTAGTTTCCACTAGATTCCGCTAGATTCCTCCAAATAAGATGTCAGGTCCCTTAATTTTAGTATTATGAATGAAATTATACGCTGCATCTTCAACGGAATTCCCCTAAATCATCCTGTTGGTAATTGGACCAGGTCAATATCAAAGAAGAGGGCATTTTAACTATCCAAAAATGTTGTCACTTAAGTCTGAAAGGAAAGGGATAAGATAGAAGCATTCCAGTAGACTGCTTTAGTGATGACTGATGGAAGTTACGATCAAAATTGGATCCAAACAAATGTTACCCATAAGAAATTGGATCCACATTTTTGAATGCAAATTATGCCTGTAAACAACCTGTTTTTCTCAAATTCAAAAGCACCAATGGACTCTAACTTGTTTGAAATACTTTCTGATTTTTTTCTAGATTTTCACTTTACCTAGTTTGAAACCGTTGTGTAAATTAAAATTAACTGCAGTGGAAGGTGCGAGGGTTAGAAAAATGTCTCTAGCAAAATTTTCGACCCCTCATCACGCTGAGACTTGTCTCTTATGCTTAACGAACCTTGGAGAATGCATAGTGTTCAGCATCCCTGAGCTCAGGCGGCAAATTAATGCAGCTGTTATTCGAAGAGAAGATATCAAGTAAGTGTCGTTCCTTGTTTCAACCTCAAGAAGAAGATTGGGGCTGCTGTATTTTGCTTTTCCTGAAACAGTGTTGCCAGATTAGGAACCTAGATCTGCATTTTATGCCTTGATTTCACTGGAAACTAAACAATCTCAAGCAGAAGATCTGCAGTGGCGGCTTGTCTGGAAAGGCAAGTGAGGCGACAAGAACCCGCCACCTCACATTTTTAATGGAGAAGGTAGACAAAATAAACTGTAGGGAATAGGTACCCCACGAATACTTTCTCACATCAAGCTGAATCTGGGGGACCCTCAGACCCCCTTATATTTTCTGGGGGAAATCCCTATCCAGACCCCTTTTTTTACCCAGGGGGAGACCCCAGACCCCCCTTAAGGGGTTAATTTTACAGTAGGCTGGTTGAAGAATGTTTTTGAAATTTTTAATCGGACATTACATTTCTACATTTGAACATTTCTACAAAATTCAAACAGCTACTTTTGAAATACATTTTTCAACTTTCTTAATTTCAAATTTACTTTTCTTAAAAAAGTTAAAAAAAATTGTATAAAATTATTTCAATTGGTCTTCTATACACACCAATCAAAAGTTCTTTTAATCAGGAGAAGGTTTTTTATGAAGACGGATGGAAGTGGAACTTACTATTTTGTGTTTTTTCTTGCTTCGTCGATTTTAGTTGATTTGATTATCTCTCTGTGAATTCTTTTACACCGACATAATTGTCCAGTGTTTTCTTCTTTTGTCGGCCATCTTGGATTCTGCTTTAGATTTTTGTGCCACTGAAGATGACGCGGGAAGCGAGTCGAGCATACCTGTTAAATATAAGTACCTTGAGCTGGATCAACCTCTTGGCAGAAATTAATGTCTTTGACAGAAACATCTTTTTGTTTGGTCGTTTTAAATGTTTTAATAATTCCATTCTCATGAAATTCAAACTGTGTCAGTGAAAATTCCTGTCACTGTCAGCATTACTATGCAGTCAAATGTGCCTGATCTGACAACTGCGCGGTAGCGAGAAAAATGTTTTTTCATTGTTGTTTATCTTTACGTTTGTTTATCTTTTTTTCAGCGGTATTTCTAGTTTAGCATTCACTAAACACGGTGAAGGATTCTACTTACATTCAAGCAGTGAACTGCAACGAGTCACTGTCTCTGCATCACGCATTACTGCCCCTCGTTGCTCCTTAATATTACCTAATGCTTCCAATGAAGAAGACTCTCCTATCTTGAAAAATACTCCTGTTCCTTCGGACTCGGAAGAAACTACTCCAACAATTCCTAACGGTATAGCAGAAGAAAATGGAGAAGCAGAAGAGGATGAGGACGTGGAAAAAGAGGATGAAGGTAAATTTTCATTTATCCATCGTTTTTCTTTTTTGGAGTAGATCAGGAAGAGGAATTTGAAAGAAAGTTTAAGTTGATGGATTTATAGGCTAATTTCATATTTGTTTAACGAAACACTATGGAACACCCCATTTTTTTACTTTGGTTAGTCAGTGCAGTTTGAGTGTTCCATGGACACCAATGAGCTATTTCAATAGAAAGGATGTGCTATGTTATAAGTCCTATCTATCCCTGTGCGATGTTCGATCAAAGTTTCAATGTTTTTCTGCTATCGAATGGATTCGATGCTGATGTTGATGTCAATGGATGTATCAAAACTCATTTTTTAACGATATTTTGACTAGAAACAGACCTTAAAGTTATTTTTTCCTCTTAAACCATCTCTGAAGCATTAAAAAGCATCATAATTTTCAGTAGTTTCTCATTTTTTACTTGTTAAAATTTGATTCCATGGATCGATAAAATTTTGATGTTTTTTGGACATCAAACTTTGATGCACACAACTGGACATCGCACAGGCCTAGTCCTATCCCTAAGTGAGACAGCATAAACAATCTGATCCTGGTTTGTCTGCCTCATTTTTTTTTTTTAACTTAAATCAAAATTTGTAATTAATTCAGTGGAAATTGCGTTTAAATGAAAGTGTAAGTATTTTAAAGAGGCTATCTGGACAGGTCAACTCAATCTTCTTATCTCAAGTTCTGCTACAGTAAAGTTTCATTGTGTCGAACTGTATGGAGACCGGGAAAAAGTTCGACACAACATGCAGTTCGACTTCGGCTAAATACGCTATAAGTCGACTTATTGGCTAAATCTCGCAAAGTTCGACACGTCCAGCTTTTTCAGGAAAAATCAATGTGTTTCAAGAGCAGCTCGCTGTTCAGTGTTTATCTCTGGTCTAAATAATCCTTTTTCCGTTGGTTCCGATGTGCTCCGCGTTTCATTCTTCCACCGACAGCCTAGAAACTGATAGCGAAAATCAAGACCTAATAATTGCAATCTTACACATTGCCTTTCAATAAATTAATCTCTTCTTTCCTCTTTCAGACAAAAAAGAAATCAAAGAAAATGGCATCACTGATACAACGTGTAGTAGTCAAGATTTGAGTTCAGTCGGAGACATAACAATAGATTCTGTTCGAGATCATCTTGCGAAGTAAGTACCGAGTTAAAATCTCTGTAGTTAGATAATTGGCCAAGCTAGGGCTGCGCCATGGGCGCCCGCAGAAAAATTTCCAGAGGGGGGCAAAATTGTTGAATCCCTATAGAAGGTCTGGGAGACACCCTTTCCCTCTAAAAAAATGTAACAAAATCAATTTTTCTACCAAATGGTACAATTTTAAGCTTTAGTAATTGCATCTAATAATAATTTTAATAATTTTGCCGTGTTAGATACTATCACAGAATACTATAGTCAGAACGGAAACTCCCATAAGAGCTAATGGGAACAAGAATTGGAATTTACCTGCACAACCATGTTTGCTCACTTCTCAAGATGGCGGACGTGCTTTTTCAGGTTATTTTTACAATCAGAGTTGATGCACAACCAATCACAACCCGGCGAGTGCTCACTTACCAACATGGCGGCCCGAAGTAAAGAATGTTTCAAAATGAATTAATTTCCGTTCTGATAAGAGTATTCTGTGATATTATGAATAAACGGACACGTTCGATAGTGGCCATTGGCCATTGGTTTTAACAAAAATCTTTAGGGGTGTGCAAATCCAGTTTTTTCATTCCGAATCCGAATCTTAAAATCAAATTTTCCCGAATCCGAACCGAATCCGCGCCGTAAAAGTTCGAAAAAAATTGTTTTAAAGTGCGGCGCTTTTATTTTCCTTACGGTGTAATGAAAAATGAGAAGAAAATATTTGTTTTCTGATTTATCTTTACTATTCTATTTCGCTGGTCGCGCGCACTTTAGGTGTTGATCGATTACCGCCCGTTATCCCCGTTTAGGTTCATCGATATTCGGAAGACGCGCCGGCGCCGCATTCGTACCGAATCGTGATGATAGTAGTTTCCGTCGTTTTAGCAGGCGCTAATGTATAGAGGGGAAGAGGAAGAAAAAACATATGGAAGGAAAAGAAAAGTTAGAAAAATGAAAAAATTATAAATGTTTATGAAAAAAAAAAAAAAAAAAAAAAAAAAAAGATTCGAAAATTTCGAATCCCGAATCCGAATCCTGTCGGACTCGGATTCGAATTCGGATTCGAAATACGCGGATTCGCACACCCCTAAAAATCTTTTATCATCCGTATAACTAGCGTAGAATTTAAAATTTCAAAACAACACAAAAAGTCCCTCTGGGAAATGGTAAAAGCAACTTCTCTGCAAAATTTTGATGCACATGGATGATTGGTTCAAAAGTTATGCTGGGATACAGACAGACAGGCATCTGGGCCATCTCAATAATTTCTCAATTTCCAACTTTTGATGAAAGAAGAGAGAAAATCAATCTCCTTCATCAGCCTGTGTTAACATTGAGATCGCTTTTCAGTTTTCACAGTTTTCAGACTTCTCACTAGAACCCTATTACAGTAAAACCTCTAGTCAACGAATCTCAGGATACTGAAAAAACCATTCGTTAATTGAATCGTGTAGTTCGAAAACACGCCATTGTCATTTTTAAGGAAACTACAAAAACTGTGCAGCTCGGGCGGAAAAGTCATTGTGGAAAAAATCTTTTTGGTGATAAGCAAGGTATTTTAGTACTTCTTCCTTAACACCGAAAAGATTTTTTCTGCATTGACTTTTCCGCCAGCGCTGCACAGTTTTTGTAGTTTCCTTAAAAATGACGATGGCGTGTTTTCGAACTACACGATTCAATTGGAGTATTCGTTAACGAGAATTTCGCGGAAAAACCGGGTTTTCAGCTTGTAGAAACGAAAAAATCCGATCCGGCGCCAGCTAGAGTCCCTATATACTATGCGCCAGCCAGACTGCTCAGTGCACACTGTCTCTGTCAAGCACGTTCCGTGTCACGCATTAGACGCGTTTGAATGGAAACTCAGCTTCTGCGTAGCGCTACTCCGATCTGCATCTGAAACGACGACGAGTCGAACCATCCTTCCGATCACGATTCTTCTTGACTCTTGTCACGGTCACGCGTGTATCAGCAGTAGAAATTGTGAATATGGCTTGGAACTGTGCGATTTTTCCGAGGAAATTTGCTTCAATATGGTAAAAATAGTCTGCGAACTGCAAATTTTCTTCGTTAATTAGAAAATTTGTCATTCATAATTTGTTAATCAGAGTCTTTGTTTACACAGGCTTGACAGGACTTTTGACGGGACCGGCTAAAACATTCGTTAATCAGAGTCTTTTTTTACTCTGGTAAGATAGGACTTTTGACGGGACCGGCCCAAACCTTCGTTAATTAGAGGTTTTCGTTAACCAGAGATTTGTTAATCGGAGGTTTTACTGTAAATTATCAAAGAGTGCTTGTATTAATTAAATTCTATCTCTGCTTTTTTTCAGTCTATGAAGTGGTTAATGAATCGTGCATTTTAATAATCAGCTGGAGTTGTGGAACTTGAAGGTTGAAGATTCATCTTTACTTAAAAACCCGTACCTCTGGGATTTTGTGATACATATTATATATTTGTAAACTTTTGTACATAATTCTATCAATGTGTATATATTACTTTGTAATATAACTAAATAATTTTTAATTCTGTAAATTTATACTAAATCCAGAATGATTTGCATTTTAATGTCGATTGTAATTTAGGGGTGTTTCTAAATTACTTTCTATCCTATCAATTTTGATGCATTTCAGTAATTTAAGTTTTTTATTCTTCAATTTTAAGTGATTTTTCATTCAGATACAGATAATTTTTTAAGTGAAAACAATAAAAACTAGAGTAATTGATTGTGCAATTTTCATCACCGAACAAAAATTACTGACAATATGAGATGAATACACTGTTTTTTGTGTAAATTATTTTTCTTTTCTTCTTTATTCCTTGTAATTTCCACCCTCTGCCAACACTATGTGCAGAATGTGACAGAGAGAAGGAGCTATTTGCAATTGGATGACTCTCTGCCGAAGAGAACCAATTGTTGTGGGTTTCCCTTCCGCAAAAAGCCCTCCAATCCAGCTTACTTTCCCCGGGGTTTAGAGCTGGAGCCACTGCTGAAATTGATATTGGCATCTCTCACGGCAGAAAAACTCACAAAATACCTGAAAAATCTGTCCTTATTCCCTGGCCCCAGAAGTTGCAGATTTCAATTTCAGCTGTGACTCCAGCTTTACGTAAGGCAGGTGACCTGCCTTTGGACAAGATTTGAGGTTAGACTTGGCTAACCTGTAGGTTTCTCACCAGAAATTGTATCTTGGTTCTCCATTTTTCATCCAGGGGGTGCACTTACCTCAGGATTCCTGGGAGTTTATCATTCATTTTACTTGCGTGGAACTATCCAGGGGCAAAATAAGGTTTAGCTCAAATTGAAAATTGAAATTATGCGTCAGGATGCAGACATTAATACCACCAAACTATCAACAAGGCTTAAGGTTTAGCTCAAATTGAAATTATGCGTCAGGATGCAGACATTAATACCACCAAACTATCAACAAGGCTAAGTTCAGCAATGTGTACATTTAAAATTGTTGAATTCAGAGAAAATAGGGGGGAGGGATGGGTTGGAGTGAAAAGGCTAAAATAAAGGAGGAAAAAAGATAACAGAATAAAGAAATTTATTTCAGAGTTATTTTTTCCTTCTTTTTTTTAAAAAAAATTTGCGATCATGAAAATAAATAATAAAATATAAATAAATAGAAATAAAAATAAACAATATAAATATTAGAAATAAGATAAATACTTTCCAAGGTAAAACAGTTTTTACAAAAACATAAATCTATGACTTAAAAATAGGTAGTTATTTACAGGTATAAATGCAAAAAAACGGAGTCTGACAGACAGTACACTGTACTATCAGTCAATTAAAGATTGGGACTAAAATATGCGGCTCGAAATGCGCCCGCCCGCTTATCTGACTCGATTTGCTCAGAATCTAGAGCGGTGTTGCCATTCCCAAATAAATGTGCGAAAAAGCCGAATCAATTGAGGTGGGCTATAACTGAACAGTTACAGGGGAGATAACGCACCGCAAACCTTCTCGCATGAGGAGCCAATTCTCCGCCGCTCGCCGCCGCGCCGCCCGCAGCAGCGTCCATTCACTAAAATCTTATTATTCTTTCAAAATCAGTTCATCGAGATTCGGTGGTCGGTTCTCTCTCCGCTACCTTCTTCCCCCTTCCTATTGGCCCTGTCTCATTTTATCACTCATGCCACTTTTCGTTCGACACTTCACATTTCAAACGTTTTCCTCCGGACCATGTTTCTTTCACCATTTGCCTAAGAATGAATGCAGAGCTTCCCGAATAAGAGCATATTGTAAAAATCTTGGATTTAGGCGTCTGGCCGTCTGTAGAAGAAATTTCTCGCTGGCGGGAGGGGGGATTTAAATGCACTTTCCAGCTGATTTTCTCTAAGTCCCTATATGTAGAGAGTTAAGACAAGACAGGGGCGGATCCAGAAAAGTCTCAAAGGATGGGCCATTTTTGTAACGTGAAGGGGGGGGGGGGGCTCCCTTATAAAATTTTGAAAATTTTAGCTTCTCTAAAGCCAATTTGAGGCATCTTTTAACGGTTCACTCATCATTTTTATACTACCTCATTTCAATTTTTGTTAGTAAAAGGGGGTCAAGGGTAAAAGTTTGGAACGGCTGATATTTTACATCATTGACCTCTCTATCAACACAAAACTATTTAATCAGCAACCCCCCCCCCCCAACTCCCCCCAATTATCTTGTTCTTATGAGCTCGAGTAAACTTTTCCTTCCTCCTCACTAGGTTTGCTCCCGGCTCCCACTTTTCATTCAAATTTTGGAATGCCAGCTACCTATATTTTTTGCATTTTCGTAGAAAATGGATGTCTAGTGAATGAAATTAAGACCCTATGGGGCTATTGCACACTTTTGCTGTAAGCGATTTAATAGTCGATTGAGGCGTAAAAACCTCAAAAAGTAACGATGGCGGCACTAAAAACTTCCAAAATCCACTCCTAAACTCAATAAACGCAGTTATTTGCGCGAGCGTAATGGTGGCCGAAGGCACTAACAATGGGAGATTCCTATCTTAATTTCGTCACTCTTTCTATGTTGACAAGGATGATTCACAGAGTAATTAGATATCAGAGTGATGATCCACATCCGATGAATGGTGCCGCAACACCTAGTGACACTGATGTCAAATGAAAGTAGTCTCTTATTGGTCACTTCTTGATGGAGTTTCAGAATTGTTAGATGGGAATCTCCCATTGTTAGTGCCTTCGGCCACCATTACGCTCGCGCAAATAACTGCGTTTATTGAGTTTAGGAGTGGATTTTGGAAGTTTTTAGAGCCGCCATCGTTAGTTTTGGAGGTTTTTACGCCATAATCGACTATTAAATTGCTTACAGAAAGTGGGCAATAGCCCCATTCTCCCCCCCCTCAAAACCTAGTATAATATACCTACGGTTACTTAAAGGCTTTTGTTTTTCTCTTCTCTTTTTCTTTTGCTTTTCCCTCTCTTTCTTTTCCTCTAACTGCTTTTTTTTGGGGTCCAAGGGGGGGGGGGGGGCATGCCGCCGTGGCCCCCCCTCTGGATCCGCCCACGAGACAAGAAGGTAGTCAACTTCTGATTGGTCGATGAATTTTAGGCTCTACGGACACCGCCATTGGATGCGATTTTGCACTTTTGTTCTGTTTACCAACGGTCTTTTACAGATAAGAGTTAATTTGCGATGAATCTGTTAATTTTAATAATGAATGTCAATAAGAATGTCTATAAATCTCAAAAGAATCATTAAAAGCGTTAATACATGTTGATCAACAAAAGGAGGGAAAGATTACATCGTTACAAACTTAGCGGAACTGTAATCTTTGCAGTGGAGCAAAACACAACAACGGCCTCAGCATAATGTAAAAAAGTGTGTAAAATCGCATCCAATGGCGGCGCCCATGATTTCACTTGTCTTGACTCTCTACATATAAGGACTCTGATTTTCTCTGGAGTCCCTCATACCAGAGCTGCCGTTTTGCGCATAGTTAATTTATTTTTCAATTCACCGATGATTCCACCCGTTGAAAAAAGATTACACAGTTCAGTTTAGTGTTTGAGATGGTAATGCACGAATATATTCGTATTCGCATCTGTAATCTTTCCTCGACCGGTGGGGTCGTCGATGACTTTAAAAAAACTTGCGGATATTTTAATTAATTAACGGCGTTTCCACCGATTGAAAAAATATTATGGATCGAAGTATTTTTGTGCAGTGCAGTCATACACTGCACTGAACTGTGTAATCTTTTTTCAACTGGTGGAATCATCGGTGAATTGAAAATTTTCATTAATTATACGCAAAACGGCAGCTCTGCCTCATATTCAGGGACTCTAATTTTCTCTTAATTCGATTTACTCTCAATTTTTTATATGCCAAGGAGTGGTGGGGGGGGGGTGTTTTACGGGCTCTCTTTGGACTTCCATGATCTTGAATAATGCAGATTCTCATTTCTTCAGAAGGTAATGAAAGATGGGTGGTATATCGATTGCAATTAATTATTGTAAAGTAACACATCTAGCCCTCGCGAACGGGGGGGGGCGATCTGGGGAATTACGCCCCCGTTGACCCCTTTTTCCTTTCTCTTCCCTTTCCCTCCCTTCTCCCTCTTTTCCCCTTTTTTGGCTGAACGGAGGGGAGGGGGGTCACCCCCCCTTTCCCCCGGTATTCGCCAATGATTGTCGTCGTAAGCGCCGAAACCTTTCCTCTTTTAAATGATTTAACTCATTTGAGACTAATAATAAAGCTTATACTTTCAGAGGCAGCTTTTGAGGAAGGGGGTCTTGCCTCGGGTGGCATTATGTTATGATCTATAATCTTTGACAAACTGGGTTTATCGATTTCTTTCATCGATCACTTTTCAAAAGTAATCGAGGTGGATTTCAGCCTTAATCAGGTGTTCCGATTTTATTGAACTTATGATGAAATTCAATATACAATCAATGTAATTCATCAAAACACGATTAGTTCCTTTGAATTCAGCACCCCTAAAAACTCCCCCCCCCCAACCCATATCTAAGAGGTTTGAAAATCAACCCAGATGTGAGGAAGCGATTACCATTTACCGTGCCCACCTCTGCTTTAAACCCCTCCCCCCTCCCTAAAGTTGATTAATGGGTTCTGGTGAATATTTATGCAAGTAGGAGAAAGAAATGCTTTGTTAGAGGGGCGAATACGATTTAGTAAGGTAGAAGACGAGACTTTCCTGTCAACAATTGACAGTTAAAATCAAAGGAGAAAACTAAACTGGGTCATGAATTTGAGACGGGAAAAAATTATGTCCTGATAAAACTGCGACCTTAAAAATTAAAATAATATTCTCCATGAAAAATTTGAGTTAAAGTTTTACGAAAGGCAATTAGCTAATTTCTACTCCATAGTCCACCTGTCTGTTAATTACGTTTGTTTTTATCATTTATGACCCAAAATGTCCTTCGGTAACATATGTCTTAGAGGAGTTTTTGATATTAAATGTAAGCGCTTGACTTAAACTTAAAAACTCAAATGAGCTTTGAAACCAATAGATCAAAGCAAAAGAAAAAAAATGGATAAACTTTCTTTTCCGCTGAAATCACTTCCCATCCATGCTTCAAAACGTGACAATTTATTGCTGTCCCTTCGCAGAAATTCTATCTCATTGTTAATTTGCCTTCGGTCCAGATGATCAACTGCACTTGAAGTATGAAAAGAAGGTACCAAAAGCTAAACCCTTGAAGAGTAAAAAGTTATATTTGGTAGTACTGGTGAGGCTAATTTTTTAATCGGAACAAACCGGAATTTTTAAATCGGAACAACGGAACACTCCCGTCTTTTTATTGCGGTTAGCTAATGCGGTTCGAGTGTTTCATCAAAACAGAATGGAACACTAACCATGCCAACGAGCAACGAGTCGATCCACCGATCAAGCGCAGTTTTTTGCGTTCTACTGAGATATAACTTTAAACCCGTAAGTTTCGCTGTAATCCTGGGTTTCTTGACCTGGTGTTTTTTAACGAGTCCCAAAACGATGATCAAAGTCCAGTATTTTTTCGCTATGATAGTATTTTTTTCCGTGGATGTCGGGGGGGGGGGGGTACTAGAAGGGAACCAACGAGAGGGGAGATGGGTGGCGGCGAGCGTGTCTGCCCCGGAAACCCTTAAAAGTCGCCCTTACTTGATAGAAAATTGCCAAAATATTCTTTCAAAGACACTACAAATTTCAAAATCTAGAGGGGTGATCTCTTCCCTCCCTCAGGAAATCTTCTGGATCCGCCACAATTGCTGCTCCAAATTAAATTCTGAATGATACTTTGAACGTCTCTGATAATTAAAAAAGTTTCCGGGGCAACAGATCATAATGTGTCAACAGTCATCAGCCTAATGAAAGATCCACATAATTTTTCTAAAGGGCGAGGGGGGGGGGGGCACGTTTTAGACATGGCAATTTTTAGCGTCCTAAAAGCATTACAAGATCATTATACGATGGAAAAGGACAATTTTTAACGCTTTTTGAGAATGGGGAAGGGGGAAGCACATGCCCTCGTGCCTCCTGGATCCACGCAATATCATCATCGACGGAAGCGCAACCCAAAAAAGTCTTTCTATAGTCTTAAGGGAGGATTTGTCCCAAAAATTGTCGGCACTGACTCAATGATATTTGTGTTGTGGAGGAGGGGGGCCATCATCGCTGAAAACCAATTTTTACAACAAACGAGTAACGAGTCACTGAAAAGAAGAAATAGTGAGTTGACAGAACTGACAATGAGAGTTGAAGCAGCGTGGAAGGAGTAGGGGAGGGGGAGGAGGGGTTGACGACAGTGCGACTGTGTCGTTTGGACACGATGGCCAGCTTTTAGGTGAAACTGCACTGGTCGGAAAAGAGACGGCGCAGATCGGAGACGGATAGCCGCTCTCGACGAGGCACGCTTATCTGCTCGCTCATATTTGTTATGAGTGAAGGCCCTGCGGTTTATATTCCACTCCCCTCGCTACCCCACCCTTATCGCTCACCGTTAGCACAAGCTGGCAACACTGCTGCGAATTTCCGAGAGTTTCTCCCCTTATCGCTAATTCCTCAAGCGCCGAGTGTCCGAGCCCAAATAGTTTAGTCCCAATCTTTAATTGACTGATAGTACAGAAGTTTTTACAGTAATTTCATTGTTTTATAATCTCTTTAGAATTTTTCATGACAATAAGGTACTGAAAACTAGTGAATGTAAGGCACAAACCTCTGCAGATAAGCTTTGACTTTGACCGAAAATGAGTGAAATAATTTCTTTGAGCGCCTCTGTTAGAAAATGAAGGTTAAGAAAATCAGATACCTGTGACACTGAAACATACAAAACATGGATATTTAATTGAGTGGAATAAGGCAGTCTCCATCATGCAAAAACTAGAATTTAAGAAATTAAAACCAGAGTGTCTAGCAAAGTTCAAATTTGAAATTCCTTGACTTTTTGTAACTTCTAACTTTCATTCAAATTCCCTGACATATCTTCAATGGGTCTGTTGAGTACTTTTGCTACATCAATTTAACTCATTGTTTCTAACGTAAAATTCTGCGAAAATAACGATGTGCGTATTAAAAACTTTCAAAATCCACTCATTAACTCAGAAAATACCTTCCATTTCAAACAACCCCCGCTACACTAGACACTACATCACCGACTTATAACTACATAGATGAACCATCTCGTTTATGTAAACATGAACAGAACTTACAAACATTGGAATGTTTCGTTTAGATGCGTACATTTCTTATATTATTTTGTAATCTTTGATAAACCGAAAAGACCAGACAGCAAATGCAGCTTATATTTCACATATTAAAAAAGAAATTCCATCATTTGTTAATGTTGTTTACTTATGCACCGTGGTTCTGTCTATGTAGTAGTATACCGGTGCAAATAGTGTCTAGTGTAGCGCGAGCTGTTTGAAATTGAAGTGATTTCCCGAGTTAATGAGTGGATTTTGAACGTTTTTAATGTGCGCATCGTTATTTTTGCCGAATTTTACATAAGAAATAAGGATCTATATTGTTGTAGCAAACGTATGCAACAGACCCATTTCTTCAAAAAATCCAAGAATAATTCTTAGATTTTTTAGAAACAGAGGAATAGTAAACCTGTTGCATTTAAAGGCAGGGTGTACAAGACAATGGAAAACAGTGCTGAAGAATAATAGTAGAGAATACCAGCAGCATGAGACTGCAAACTCCGAGATGCTGTGAAAATTCCAAAGATTACCCATACTCCAGATATGGAACTAAGTATCTCGCCAATGTTAAATTTTGTTGAGTGCCTTCACTGTTTGACTTTTTTTTGTAGTTTGTTACGTTTCGGTGAGCAAGAAACGTTGGACTGGTTGGGGTTGGCGAGTTGACTGGCCCTTGCGATTTTCCATTTGGGCCAGCGTATGTCGTTAAACAATGAAGGCACTCAACAAGATTTTAGCTAGTGCCATATATGGATTACAGGTTGTCTATGGAAAATACGCAACGTGTGAGAGAAAATTGTAATTTCCAGGTTTTTGAACTGAATTTCCGGATTTTCCCTGACATTCCCTGATTTTCCATGTTTTTCTTGACAGTTGACACCCTCCTACTCCTCTATTCACACACAGACCTGCTGGCGCTACTGAAGATGAATCTCTGTTGTAACAATTAGCTCCCAGCTTTGAAAAGAGGAGAATGGAAAACTCAAAATCTTATTACCATAAACAACTCTCAATGTTTCTCTACTATCAAAACTTGGTGAAACGGTCTTGAAATGGAGAAAAGACGATAGAACTTACATTGTTCGAGTTACGACAGTGGATTCAACATGTTCAGAATGCTCTGACTCTGGAAATTCAGCTTCATTCAGATTTGACGAGAGTGAAGTTCGGCTCAAATCGGACTGAACATCTTTCCTGCGATGGTTAAAAAAAACAAAAAAGAAATTAAAATACGAGACAATTTTAATCTTCAGCACTTCAATTAAGGGTTTCAAGTGGCACTTTCACTACGTGACACTCTCTACATATTAGAGTTTGTAAAGACACCTAGAAAAAGTACCTGTTTCAAAAGAGAATACAGAATAATTTGCGAAAAAGAAAAATGCTGATTAACCAAACAGAATGAAGGGTTGTATTTCAGTTTACCTACTGAAATTTTACCTACAAAACAATTAGTCTACAGCACTAAACCTAATGTTATTTTGCCTACAGATGATTCATCCAATTCCTTTTTGCTTAAGAAATATGAAAGGGGGGAAAGGAAAAACTTACTTGGTGAGATGATCTCGAACTGAATCAATAGTTATGTCAGTTAAGTCACCCACAGAGCTGACATCCTGACTGCTCAGCGTAGTATCAGTAATGCCATTTACTTTCACTTCTTTGTCACCTTAAGAGAGAAAAAAAGATAAATTAAAATTTTTCATTGAATAAATACAAACTCTAGGGTGTGAAATTTTCTCTACCAACTACAAAAATAGCGAGAAAAAAGGAAAACAAAGACACTTAAAAATTTGATTGATTTCATAATTCTTTAGAAATAGAATTAGAATTAGAAAAACCTGCAGCTCCAGCTATCAGAAAACTATTGTGCTCCTTTTTCAGAGCAAACTGCAGGCTTGGGGGTCAATCATTTACTTCATGGATTGAGCGATCGTTAAGACTGCCTATGAAAGATGCTATTGTTTAAAAATTGTAAAACCATCATTGAAGTGCCCGTTTTTCAAAGGTTATTCATTGAATGGCTTTAAAATAAAAGCACTTCAACGATTGTTTCCATAGCAACAGCCTAGTTTCACAATTGTGGACCAATGACATCATTCATAGGCAGTCTTAACGATCGCTTAATAAATGAAGTAAATGATTGGCTCTCTGAACATGTAAGAAGGTATGGGGATGAGGAACATACACCTGGATAGAGCTCATTTCAGAAGAGTAGGCGCACCTATACCATAATCTTTGACGAATTTTCAATTTTCTTTCCTTCAAATCGAAATAAAACTTAACCCTGACTTTAAACTTTTGATTTTAAAGCGTTTCTTAATGAAAAGCCAACGCTCAAATTTATTTCCATTAATTTCCATTTCGAAACATGAGAAATAATGTTGAAAAATTCCAAAGATTATCGGTCTAGGTGTGCCTACAGTTCTGAAACGACCCCACTTCAAGTGAGGCACCTTGAATAGGAAGGACTTCCTACCGCAAGTTAGGATTCGGAACTCACGGTAATTTTATTTTTTTTGTTGCTCACTGCTGTGTCTCAAACGTGGCACTGTATAATTACAGTTGATCATTTTTACCAAAGTCAGCATTCAACTTCTCTTAAGTCACTGGTTGTTCTGCTGAGATCTCTTTCATTGGCTTCTTCATTTGTCTATACGATATTTGCTGTAAATCTTACAACACTACTTAAATTAAGAAGTCTAACAAGGGGAAGGCAAAGGTGGGCCCGCTCCAAATGGAACGGGACTTGCGCGAAAACATAGTCCTTGGGGTCCTAATGAAGGGACTTACAGCACTTTTTGTGAATGGGCCCCTGAATTTGCAAAATTTTGATTTTAAAATGAGCCCCAGGGACGGCGGATTGTTATGTAGCCGAGAATCAGACACTCGCTCTCAACCGAAGTCGTGGCGCAACGACAGCATAGTGGACTCCAGTTAGCATGGTCCCGAGTTCAATTCCTGCTGGCGGCGCTAATTTTTTCACGACAGTTGTGCTCATATTCCTTTGCCATGTTTTTATATTTCTTTCTTGTTGCTTGTTTGTATTTTGGTTATGTTTTGCTTTTTGTTTTGTTTTGTTTTTTTTAATACTGTTTGAATCGAATTATTCCACATCTTTTCGTGCTGTGTACGCAGTTACTTCACTGAGCTTGTATTTAAAAGTTAAGAAAATAGTAGAAAATCAAAAAGACGAATGGAAATTGATCAACGAAACTTTCTTTTTCCGTCTGTTTTTTCAAGTGCTGTTGTTTTTCTTTTCCAATATTTTCTTAACTTTTATATACAAGCACAGTGTAGTAATACCTGATGCATGCAGGATGAAAAGAGGTGGAATAATTCGATTCAAACGGTCTTAAAAAAAAAAACAAAAAACAAAACAAAACAAAAAGCAAAACATAACTAAAAACCAAACAAGCAACAAGAAAGAAACATAAAAATATGGCAAAGAAATATGAGCACGACTGTCATGAAAAAATTAGCGCCGCCTGCAGGAATCGAACTCGGGACCATGCAAACCGGAGTCCACTACGCTGTCGTTGCGCCACGACTTCGGTTGAGAGCGAGTGTCTGATTCTCGGCTACATAACGATCCGCCATCCCTGGGGCTCATTTTAAAATCAAAATTTTGCAAAGTCAGGGGCCCATTCACAAAAAGTGCTGTAAGTCCCTTCATTAGGACCCCAAGGACTATGTTTTCGCGCAAGTCCCGTTCCATTTGGAGCGGGCCCACCTTTGCCTCCCCCTTGTAAGATCACAAGGCTCGTTCGTTTTCATCTCCTTCTGAATGAAATTCAGACCGCTTGAGCCATCCTTCAGAGGTCAGCCTCCTTTCCAAACTGTCGTGACGCAACAAGGGGCAGTTGCAAGGGTCTGAAATGTTGTGTTTTTAAAGAATGAAACTGACAGTACTTGTTAAGCTGAGATCAATGGTGCCTTTAGTTTTTTCCTAAGTTGCCTGGTTTTGGAGATACACACGTGTAAAGTTGCAAAAAATTGTGTGCGTAGTGATGTCACTATGTGGAATTCCCATTCGATACAATGGATTTTCGACCAAAATCTCATCTCGGGAACAATGGAACTTAATTCGAAAACCAAAGGCATCTTTGTTCTCTGCTCATCAAGTACTTTCATTTTCTTTATAAAAAACACAACATTTCAGACCCTTGCAAGTTGTAACTGCAACATTCCCTCAGCGTAAAGTTCAATATTATTACATACAAGGGTCTCTATTCCCTAAATATCACTTTGTGTTACATTAGAATCCTGATTAGCAATTATTCATCACTTAATCAATCAAAAAGTTAGAAATCACCTTCATCCTTCTCTTCTTCGTTCTCATTTCCTTTTTCTTCCTCCCCTTCTGCTCCTTCTCCTCCTCCTTCCTCTTCGTTTTCATCTTCTTCCGGAATGCCGTTGGAGATGACTGCGAGAGGGGCCATTGTAACAGGAGCGGTGAATGGAGAACTTTTCGGCGAAGGTGCCTCTGGCTCTTTTGAGACAGTTGGTAAATCCAGAGAGCAATGAGGACGGGTGATACGAGATGCAGAGACTGTTATTCGTTGCAGTTCGCTACTTGAGTGTAAATAGAGTCCTTCGCCGTGTCTTGTAAATGCTAGACTGGAAATTCCGCTGAAAAATTATGAAAATTTATTTAATTTACTTTATACTTCTTGATGATACTTACAAACTAAACCATTGAGGAGATCTCAAGACTTCTTTGTTTTCTCATACTTACAAGAAAGAGTGTGTTAAAATTTTGAGAGCTTCTATTAATTCACCTTTTTCTTTTGTTTTTTGTCAGCTTTTGTAGAGCGGGCTAAAGCACATGCTATGAACACAGAAGATCACAGAGTAGACGAGGAGATTTTAGACCATCTAAGGATCTAGGATTTTATTATGTATTTAATACTATTCGAAGGAATTTAGAAAAATTGAGAGTAGATGTTAGATGGACATTAAAGACTTTAGATGCTAGGGTGTCAAAAAACTGTAAATAAATAAATAGAAGGAAGATTGAAGAAATAAAGGTGGATTGCAAAAACAAGCTGCTGCAAAATAAAATAGAAATAGATTAACTCACAGAACAATTGAAAACGGAGAGGAAAGTTGAACACTCACTTGATATCTTCCCTCCTGATTACAGCTGCATTGATTTGCCGCCTAAGCTCAGGAATGCTGAAAACTATGCACTCGCCTAGGTTTGTTAGAGACAAAAGACACGTTTCAGCATGGTGCGGGGTGCAGAATGACGCCAAAGACATCTTCCTGATTCGAGCACCTTCTATTGCCGTCAGCTTCAACTTACATAACGGCTTTAAATTAGGTAGAGTAAAAATCTAAAAGAGAAAAATGGGGCAAAAAATTGAAGGATTGATTAGAAGAGAAAAATGATCGTTGCCCTTTTTTTCATAAATATTTGACTTTGCGAGTGTACATCACTCTTAAGATGACGCATCGTCTGCATCTGCATACACGTCCTGATCAGACTTGTTCCTCGTCTTCTTGCTCCTGTAGGCTGATTCTGCTCGTTTGGACGAGACGAGACGAGATAGAAAGAATCGACCATTCCCATTGGTTTAAATGGTGTCACGTGACAGATTTGAAGTCATTCAACGGGTAAAAGAGTCTTGCATTTGAAAAGAATGACTCTTTAACCCGTTGAATGACTTCAAATCTGTCACGTGACACCATTTAAACCAATGGGATTGGTCGATTCTTGCTATATCGTCTCATCTCGTCTCGTCTAAACGAGCAGAATCAGCCTGCTGTTTCCCTTGTCTTGGCAGTTTTCTTTCATGCTTTAATTTTTTTTATAATGGTCTTTTCAATAAAAATATTTCAGACATCAGACGTTTTTGCATGAGCCTGTTCAATTATAGCAAACCTTAAACACTCTAGTATATATAAGGAGGCTAAAGTAAGCAATCTATTTTTAAAGACTATCGGGCAACAGTTTGAGTTCGGTGGTCTGTCGAAGATAGTTCTTGTAATTTTTTACAGTTTCAGTTTCAGTGGTTTCAATCTTTCAGAGGTTATAATCACAGAAACCGCCAAACACCGAAAATAACACGGCACAAGCTTAACTTTCTCCCCTCCCGCACAGAAGAGACTAAAGCAAAACCGAGACAACAGTGACAATAGACCTTCGAGCTGGCTGCTGGGAATGATATTGGTTGCGCCAGCTGTTGCTGATGTGAATTTTCAAACTGAGGTTGCGGCATTTGATTTCGCTCAAAACTTAGGTTCTCAAGTTACAAGTTTTCTTAATTTTTTTTACTACAGACAACATTCAAGGAGATTTTTCCTCTTAAAATTTTGTAACTCACTTTAAATTGCTCCTCTGATCCAATAATGACTCTGTGGGGAGCAGAAACATCTACAGGTTTGCACAGGCCCTTTTCAACTTCAAACGGCTCAGGTAAGGGTTTACTGGCCCCGTCTACAATGGCGATTCCTATGACTGGTGCTCTATGCCTTAGTTGAATTTCTTTACCTGAATGGAAAACAGATACAAGAAAAAATCAGGTATGCTTTTAATCGTGGGTTAGTCTTTTGTCTTTCAAAATTACAGAATTTTATGCATTTTCCATCAAAAGTCTTTTATCGACTAAAATATCAATGTACAGTAGAATCTCGATTATCCGGATTTCGCCGGACCAAAAATTTTGTCCCGATAATCGTACATCTGGTTCATCGAAATTCGCCGAAAAACGCGATCTAGTCGCTCTAAAATGCAGTTAGCGAAAATTTCTTTAAAACGCCCCTTCCAAGGCAAAGTTATGCAACCCGTGTACGGTTATTCCTGCCGTGTAAATACGGAACTACCCATTTTATAGGACATTGCGTTTCCTGGTTATTTTTTTTCTTTTTCTAGCAATATTAAGGAGAAAGTCGGTTAAATTTGTTGCCTGACCGCGAATTTTGCCTGGATAATCGAAATTTTGGGACAACCGAAATCCGGATTATCGGAAAAAAAAAAAACTTTAAAAATATGGGGATTTCGCCTGGACCAGTCAGAAAATCCAGATAATCGAGATTCTAATGTATGTACTATACTTACCCTTTCAAGCCTTTAAATACGGAATTACGTTCTGTAAAACAAGGAGTGCATTATACACAGATATTACTCTGAGAGATTAGGTTTTAACAGACAAAACAATGAGATCAAATAATTTTAAGAATTCTGTCAGGGTAAAGTTCAAAACATTTGGAATCTACATACAGATAAATGACTTGTTCAGGCCAGTGGGCTGACTCCGATATTTTGGACGAGACGAGATAAGATAGCTGAAATATATCAATCTTATTGGTTTAAACACAAGACATTCATTCGTCATTTGGTGCAGTCATTTGTTTGAAATGAATTACTCGAATGACTTCAAATCTGTCACATGATGTCGTTTAAACCAATAGGATTGATCGATTCCTGCAGTCTCGTCTTGTCCAAAAGAGCAGAATCAGCTTGCCGGGATTCAGAGCAATAGCCATGCCATAGTCAACATTGAAATTTGCACCTCTCCTAGCAGAAACGATGAATGATACTTTCAAACCTGAAATTTACCATTCAAAAATTAATTCAAGATGTTTCGGCACAAACGGAAATTGCTTTCTATGATTACAGTTTGAGTTATAGTGATCGGAGCCCTGAGCTGGAGCAGCTCCAGTTTCAGAGCTCCGATTTCAATAATTCAAACTGAAATTTTGGTTGTAATTTCTGTCTGTGCTGAAACATCTCGAATTAAATATTGAAAGGCTTTCTTTCTTTTTGTTATGAAAATGTATCAATATTGGACTAACAGTGGAGTAAAGCTCTTTCCTGGAAGTTTCAGGTCCTTGGATTCAAAAGAAAAATTACTTCGGTAAGTTACACTTGGTTTTGAAGGGAAAAAACAACAGCTGAACAATTAGGGCAAGGAATAGTTATCAGTGCCTTCACATCTAAAATCAGCGCTAGTTTGGAGGGAATATTTACTTGTCCTCAAAACTAAGTCCTGATCAGAGTTTTTAGAAATATCGAAAGAATTTCAGAATCAAACAATTCTTACCAAGTTGGCACTGTACTTTTTCCTCATTTTTCTTGGCACGAGGCGGCAGTGTGATGGTAAAAATAAAAACGGTTCCATTATTTGTCCCTGCCCACAGCATTGGAGTTGAATGTTGCACTGTTGGTAAAAAAGTAAGAGAGAGAGAGCTAAGTTTTAAAACAAACAATAATTTTTAGAGCCAAAAAGCTGGATACAAGAGCCAAGTGTGTTACAGGGGTACAAACATCTCATTTTTAATGACAAAAAAAAAAGAAAAAACAGGAATGCATGAAAATATGTAAAGATGAATCATAGTTTGAATACCTTGACAAAACTATCATCGAAATGGCAAGCTGACAAGCTGAAGCCGGTCAGTTACATGGAAATTCAAGTACTTTTGAGGACTTCATCAATATTCAAGGATATTCCATTATATGTAAAACGAAAAAAATAATCAAGGATATTTGAGGTCTTTTCAAGGCACCACGAACCGTGTTAATGAAAACAATTGGAATACAGGGTTTTAGAAGTTCTGATAAATAAATTTTTTGTGAATATTTAAAAAGTCCATTTTTTTATAAATTTATTTTTGAAAAAATTTAAAAAAAAAAAAAAAAAAAAAATTATTTTTTAGAATTTCAAAAATACTTATCTTCCACGATTTTTACTCTTTAACGACATAGATATCCGGCCCCAATGAACCCAAAACAGGGGTCCCTAGACACAAACATGGGTTTGTTTTCTTAAGATTGGACCTCTAATTGCGTAAATATCATGACATTCTACGTAAATTGACCTAGCTAGTTTGCATTTGGCCTTAGTTTTGATCAAAATATGCTGGATTTTCCACAGTTTAAACTTTATCGCGAAAAATGTTTACAAAAAGAAAATGCGTAAAATCGAGACGAGTTAAGTAGAAAATTATATCATTTTTGACATCAGCGTTCCACACTATTGGATACAATGGATTAGCACAATTTTAATGCAATTAACAAGAAAATTCATTTAAATACATTACAATTTAGTTAAAAAGAACACTGATGTATGGTGCTTTTCGCGGACAGTTATGTTCCTAAAGAGGCCTACTTATCTTCCACTAATTGTTCTCATTAAATAGACAGATCCTATCTTGGGTGCTGAAAAATGTGTTATTTTCAAACACCTAAATACTTATACTTACAAGAATAAGAGAGGGACTGAACTTACCACTAACGATAAAACTATTTGCAAAATAAAGGCATCGAACCATACTTCCTAGACCATCATCAGCCGGTCTTGCCTCAATGGCTCGCTCCACTGGCTTTGACTCCACTTGTATTACACTTAATTCTCCCGATTCACCACTGAAAAATTAAATTGACAGGGTAACTAGAAAAGCTCAGGTAAACAGAATCTGTATCAATGATGTGGTGTTCACAGGGTTTGATGGACACAATTGAAGCGTTTTTTTAGTCTCTGGAATCCGCACCGGTGCAATAACCCGGAGCTTTTGGAGCTGCTCTGAAGCTGTCTGGTGCAGCACCGGTCACGTGCAGAAGCTCCGGAGCTCCAGCTCCAGTGCATTGGTCTTCAACTCCGATACACTGGAGCTTGCACCGGAGCAGCTCCAGGCGCATCGCACCGCTACTAAAAAAACACTCCGGTGCACTGGAGCTGCACCGGTGCGCGCACCGGAGAATAAAAAAACACATCATATAGGAATAGGATGCAAGATCTATAAATACCAGGTCAGTCCGTACCAACATTTCCCTGCAATCAGACAAAATTTTTTCATTCCATTAAAAAAATTTCATGATTTTTTAATAAAACAGATTCTGACTCACCTTCTTCTATCAACTGGAACAGGACTGACAGGTGGTATTACTCGTTTTTCAGGAGCTTGCCTCGTGGAATGCCTTCCTTTTCTTAGTCGTCGGAAAGATTCTCTCAAAGATTTCTTGAAGGATTTTCTTCTAGAAATAGGAGCATCTCCAGCAACTGATAAACCTGCAAGAGCAACATAGCATTAAAAGAAATAACAGAGTTAAAATTTGCCAAGGTAATTTGATTGACTGACTGAAAAAGAAAGAAAAAAAAAATTGTTTGGGAAAAAAATGGCAATAAATTTGTTTGGAAGAATGAAGATAGCAATGTACAAGCAGAGCCATAAGTCCTGCAACAACGATTCTACATAACCCGCATTACACACAAAATTAACACTTTCTTATCTTTCTTTTTTTTCGTTCTCGAGAGAGGTTCGGGCTACTTGTAGTGTGGGTTGCGTTGAATCGTCAACGCAGGACTAATGGCTCTGTTTGTACATATGAGACTTGATATAGAGATGGAGCCACAGGAGACTTGACAGTAATTATTTTGTACTGCCATTATGTATTAATACATTTGATACATCGAATACCAGATACTTTTTGAAGATTTTCTAAAGTATCAAACACCAGGAGGGTATTCAAATGAGTATTCGAGCGTTTTCCCCGTTTCTTTGATGTCAATACTTAACACCACTTTAACAACCAATGAACAATTGGAGTATATTTAGATGAAAGAAAATAAAAAAATTCTGAGAAGAGTCGCACTTAGGAAGATGAAAAAAAGTTGAAGGAACTCACTGTTGGGATTCAAAGTACACTTGCTCAAAACAGGTGTGTGTGTGACAAAATTGTAAATTGCAAGACCGTGAGCAGTTCCTGCTGCAACCAAATTCCAGTCAGCATGAAGAGCCAATGCAGTGATGGCAGCTGGTGGGTGTAACTGCAGGACTGAGGTGGGTTGAAAGCCAACTGGAAATGAAAGAGAAGTGGAGTTGTTCTCGACTACACCTTTCAAAGTTAATTTTTCATGGCCTTTCCAGACAAAAGTGTCCCTCTCACTGACTAAGTTCATATGACCGACCTGTAACAAAGTAGGTACAAACATAAGTTAAAGACTGTTTTGGTGATCACTGATCAGTTGTAGACCGGGCCAGATAATGTTTGGACTTTCCGGCACTTACGAGCAGTCATCGGCAGTCATCGGTAGATGACTCTTGTTCGCTTACTAGGGGTTTAAATCCTTCATAAGCCACTCGTAAGTAGGTACGCATCATACATCTACGAGGAGAACCGTAAAGTTCAAACATTATTTGGCCCCTGGTTATTTAACTCATTGCCATGTATAGACCAGTCAGACTCGTCATGACTCTGAAGAAATTCATATCGCCGATTTGGCAATCTCACAGCAACGGAACGACCAGTTCAAGAGCTTGCGGCGTTTACCAATAGATAGCGCCACTCGCTTCACTCTACTTCCACGGTTTTGCCGCTAGGTGCGCCGTATGCATAGCATGAACGAATAAGCATTGTTGCCTAACAACTTTTGTCAAATTAAATCACATGTCAATGGGTTAAATTGACGTAAATAATTTGGCCCACATGGACTTCTACCAGAGTGATAAACTAGTAGGTATTGCTGTCAGTAATCATCAATCAGCACGGTATCTCTTCGGCAATAATTGATAGTCCGGTATTCTTTCCCATTTTTTTTTTTTTTTTTTATTACAGTAAACTCTCGATTTACCGGATTTCAGGGGACCGGCCGAAAAATCCGGTAAATCGCGAAATCCGGTAATCCGAAAACTCGCATTTTTCGCGGCGAAATCGCGGACCGAAAACTCGCATTTTTCGCGGCGAAATCGCGGACCGAAAACTCGCATTTTTCGCGGCGAAATCGCGGAATTTTTTGGTATTTTTTCTCCCCCCCTCCCCCCCAAATTTTCACTGTTTCGACTAACCTGAGCCTGAGGGATTTATTTACAAAAGCACAAAACACGCGTGGGGGATTAGAACGCGATAATTTGGTACTAACCGTTCGTTTATTGAGTGTTTTTCATTTCTCTTAGCTAGAAATCTCTTTGGAAAAAATCAGCTGACTTTTTCCAAAGAGGTTCAGCCGATCTCGCTGTCAGCCAGCGTTGCCAATGTTGGCAAGTTCTTGAAGTGCCAAAGCCATAAACTACGTGCTTCACGCGTGAGCGCGTGGAGCCAACGCACTACGGGCGGCAACGCTGCGCTGCTGTCAACGCGGGAAAGCAGCGAAGCTTCCCTGCCGCTTGACGCGTTTTTCAAAACACCGCGACTGATGAGTTTGGAGAGTTACTCATGGTGATTCTTTGAGATCGCGGCATCGTGTCACGGGAAAAAACTGCTATATCTGAGCAAAGTCCGGTAAATTGAGAAGAAATTTCTTCCTGAGACCGAGAAAAAATCCGGTAAATCGCGAAATCCGGTAAACCGCGATCCGGTAAATCGAATGAAATTTAACATTGTTCTTATGGGACTTTTGCCGGGACCGGAAAAATTTTCCGGTAAATCGCGAAATCCGGTAAATCGCGATCCGGTAAATCGAGAGTTTACTGTATTACATTGTTTATTTATTTCACAGCTTATGTAGGTATACTGCATGCTCTTAAACATGAAAGGATACATACATCAAGATTCTCAACATAACTTTATCTGAGAGACCATATTAACCGCATAGGTAAGACACTGTTAAACGTCCCAACATGAACCCATCAAATTTTACTTAGAGAACAGAGCAATCAAAACAGACCCGTGATGATAGAAACATTAGAACCAGTCATTGAAAAGTTCAATAAGGATACTAATAACAGCAAGCAGGAAAATATGATAAAACAAAGTAGCTTCAATTTACCTTGACTCTAGAATCTTCAACAGGAGAAAGCGACGGTTTAGCTATGATCACATGGCCTGAAGTTCCTGCAATTGCAAGAGTTCCAGAGACACCACAGAGAGACACTTTCTTCACAGCCAACCGTGGATCATCCGAGTATGGATCAAAACAACCAACCTATGAAAATAAAGGGGAAATTTAGAAATACTTGTTCTTTTTTGACAACAGTTATTATTATTGGAAACTTACGCTTTTTTGTCGTTTGATACTCCCAAAGTAGTGTTGTTGCATCCTCTTATCTAATTCCGGCCTGCAGAATAATCCCAATCCGGCGATTCGCGGATCACTTAATCGATGTAGCAAACTGGAAAATTATGTGACAAGTTGTGGCAATTTTCTATTGAGGCACAATTTCATCAACCGCATAAAGTTGACCTTTTTAGTAAAAGTGTGGCAAAACAGAGTTCGTGCGGTAAAAAGATTCAAAATTGTGGCGTCTTTTCAGTGATTGCCGTCGAAGTCTGTCCAACATGAGAGGAGCCCAAGTCTTAAGCTGAGGTCTTCTCAGAATTCAGGGAAGTTTTAAGCGAGAGGCTAGGTTAATGCATAATGGGTCTGTTGCAAACTTTTGCTACAACAATTAAGAGTGTTTAGTCCAATGTAAAATCGCCTGAAAAGTCCATTGGTGGCATCAGAAAGTCATATAATGCAATAATAAACTCTCAAGAGGCGTTTAATGAAATCCAAGATGGCGGATAAAAATCGAGCAATCTGTATGCATGCACCGTGAAAATCTAAGGATGGCCAACTTTGACAACCTCATTGCAGGTAGAGGTTATGTGTTTGTTTACATTGCGATTGGTTTATGATCGATATTGTGAGGTTGGCTATCCTTGGATGTTCGTGGTGCATGCATACAAATTGCTCGATGTTTATCTGCCATCTTGGATTTCATTAAACACCTCTTCTTTATTATTGCATTGTATGACTTTCTGATGCTACCAATGGATTTTTCAGGCGATTTTACATTAGATTATACACTCTTAATCGTTGTGGCAAAAGTTTGTAACAGACCCATTGCAGGGAGGATTAATTACGGGATTCGGAAGTAAGGGTCATACCGACTTATGGATAAAAGGGAGGATTCAGGATTTAGTCGTAAGTTTTATATGTTAAAATAGAATAACAGTATAATTTTAGTGTTAGATTGAAGTTCGTTCTTATCACTTAACCAATCCGTTACCAAACTCTATCAAAGCTACATTAAACTACGCCAGCCCCCGCCAAACCGTTACATGGGATTGCAGAAGAATACAGAGGTTGTAGAAGATTCTAAAGGTCTGACCGAATCTAGCAAACCCATTAGATCCCGCTAATGATGAACAATATGCACGTACGTTTAAAACACACCCAATTTAAAAATAAATGTATGTGCAAGTGAAAGTGTTTTAAGTCTTGTTTAGTCATCCATGGTTCTGCATCCCCAGTATTATTTTAAATAATCTTGAATATTCATCAATAAATTTTGACTTTTATGTATTTTTTTACTGCAGTGAAAATTTGAGGTGCACTGGTACGCTGAAGTATCAGGCAATCATTAGCTCAAACTTTTTCAGAGGAGAAAATATATAAGATACATTCAACATTTTTGAGCAGACTGGCTGGGTAACAGTATTGATTAACAATCAAAAAACCATCTTACTTTCCTGAATGGTGGCCACTCATCATATTCTTCTTCCATGACATCGCCATTCATTGAAATAGCATCCTCTTCGTTGCGAAACACTTGTGATGATTTAAACGTGTATAATGGAAGAAGAGCAACTCCGCCTGCATCCCAAAACCGCACCGACCCATCTTCATGGCCCGTTAAAAGAAGATCTCGGTGTCTGACACCGCCTTTTTCCTCTTCTACAACACCACCATCCACGGGCCACTCCTGAAAACAAAAAGTGCAAACATCAATAAAAGGATGGAAAATTTTCTCAAATTTGTTTCGAAAGATTGTCCTTACAAATAATTATGGGAATGTTCTCTTTAAGAAATTTATGAGAGCAATGAGATTTCTAAAGATGTTCAAATTTACCAGGATGAAAAAAAAATGAAAAAATGAAAAAAAATTCATAACCATGTCAAATCAATATCTATTTAAAAGTAGCTTCCCTAAATTGATTGATGAATAGCTGATGTGTGAAGTTACTTAATTTATATAAAAATAAATTAAGCATCACATTTTAAGGACCTTCTTGAACAATGTTTGGATATCATTGAGCCCCCCATTATTATATCAAATGCTCCCATGAAATTTTTGATGGTGCCTAAAAAATTAAAATGTTAATCACAGTTTCAGCAAATTTTATTTACAGCGCCAGGTAAAGATTCGAGGTTCGGAACTTTTCGGGGGACACCTAACACCTAAGTCAACAAAACCACTTTAGCCAAGTAGGAGCATTGTTTATTGTTGTCGCTCATCGATGAGTTACTCTTTCCGCCCCCAACTCGCGGAACGGGTACAGATTCCGAGGTTCGGGCACAGCATCGATGTCATCCATCGTTGCCGAACAAACCGTTCGGGCGAGTTAATAAAATGCACAACCGTCGGTTTGGGTGAAAATCTTCATCCGGCACTGTAAATAAAATTTGCTTTTTGGACCTAAAAATTTTTTTTTAGAAATGATTTTTTTTTTTTACCTTGTTTAAAACCTGTTTTGCACTTACCACAATTCGGAGCAAAACATTAATTTGGCTCCAAAAAATTAGAAAAGAAAGTCAAGTTGGTCTTTAAAGCTTGCAGGTAAATTTTTAACATTGCAAAAGGAAAGACTCAAAAAAATAAAATCTTCTAACAGCTCAAAATTGAAAAAAAAAGAAAAAGAAGAGCGGAAACCGTGCAAGAAATAAGCAGTAGCTCCATAAAAGGAACCTTACTTTCCACCCAAGGATTGCAATAAGATGAATAAAAAAATATTTATTTGAGGAATAATAAAGAAAACTTACCGCATCCGAGTAGAGCCCCTCTGTTTGCACTTTCCCGATAGTAACAATATCATTCCACAAAGACTGTGAAACATCCGAAATATAAGATGAAAAAATAACAGCACTTGCGTGTAAGGAAACTAAGTACGGAAGATTCAACATTGGCCAGTCATCATTCTTCAGATCTATGCCAATGATTTCTTCTTCAGCCAAAGCAATTAAAGATGTGATACCTAAAAACAGATAATTAGGTTAGAAACGAAAGAGAAGCAAAGCATACGATTTTAACATAAAGAATAAAAGGTGTTACAAGACTTTTCATCCTGTTTTCTTGTCCACTTTTTTTCAGACCTTTTTTCATTCGTCCACTCAATCTTCGTCCTGTAGTACAATTGGTCCACTCATTATTTTTGTCCTCTACAGTAACATCCATGAGTTTTCAGTCCAATTATCTTTAGGTCCAGAGCAAGCCTTTTGTCCTGTAATTTATGTTAGTCTCACAACTCGAAATCCAAGGATTTTTTGGGCACTCCGACAAATTTATTTACAAGTGGAAAAAGCTTTTCTGAGACTCAAAAAGCAATCATTATCAATCATTATGAAACAAGAATATTAGAAGGGTTTACCTTTTTCATCATCCAATGCATCGATTGTGAAGAAGTCAATAATTTTAGAAGTAAAATCAAATACAACATGTTTTTTTGATCGTTTTTTGACAGTAATTGTATGGCGGTCACTATAACTTGCGCGGGGCATTCCACCACTGAAAATCAGCAAATCATCACTGAAAAAGAATAAATTGAAATAAAGTTAGAAGAAAAGACAGTTAAAGTTGCTCCAGGCAAACAGCTAATTTTTTAATTTTTTAGAGTCCAATAAAGAAGTCCAATAGTTAGGGGTGTGCGAATCCAGTTTTTTCATTTCGAATCCGAATCCGAATCTTAAAATCAAATTTTCCCGAATCCGAACCGAATCCGCACCGTAAAAGTTCGAAAAAAATTGTTTTAAAGTGCGGCGCTTTTATTTTCCATACGATATAATGAAAAATGAGAAGAAAATATTTGTTTTCTGATTTATCTTTACTATTCTATTTCGCTGGTCGCGCACACTTTTGGTGTTGATCGATTACCGCCCGTTATCCCCGTTTAGGTTCATCGATATTCGGAAGACGCGCCGGCGCCGCATTCGTACCGAATCGAGATGATAGTAGTTTCCGTCGTTTTAGCAGGCACTAATGTATAGAGGGGAAGAGGAAGAAAAAACATATGGAAAGAAAATAAAAGTTAGAAAAACGAAAAAATTATAAATGTATATGGAAAAAAAAAAAAAAAAAAAAAAAAGATTCGAAAATTTCGAATCCGAAAAAAATTTTCGAATCCCGAATCCGAATCCGACGGGATTCGGATTCGGATTCGAAATACGCGGATTCGCACACCCCTAATTGGTGTGCGTAATTGTCCTAAATTTTGTGTTTATCAGATAATTTGAAAAACATAACAAGCATTGAATCTAAAATGCTGATCAACAGCATCTTTATGATTTAATTATGGATTTTTGAGCTAACAACCATAACAATTAAAAGCGAAAAAAAAGTTGTAATTTTCATCAGCAAATTTACTCATCTACGCAATAGTAGTATTTGAGGTAGAACATGATTTGCCTTAAAATCATGCTAAGGAGCATCTACTTTTATTTACTGGTCTCTATTAAAACCTCAGAGTCATTCTATAATCCACAAGTGGTTTCATCACAGAAACCGTGGTCGTCAACCAATCCATTCTTTAATCCATCAGATAGCAACCGGTGACCACCGGGAATCACGGACAAATCCAGAGGCGGTTCCCGGCTTTTTGTGGTGAATTTCCGCTAAGTATGATATTCATAGAGGTTTTGAGTAACTGTAGAGGTGTTAATTGGATGCAATCACACCAAAATTTTGCTGCAGGCCATTTCCTTGTTGTTCACAGAAAATATAAGGGGTCCCAAAAGCTAACATGGTAATACTGTAAGACTTGACGTAGGGCTGTTGCTATTAAAAGTGGGGTAAGTTTTGGAGCCTCAAAATGGCATCGTAAACACAGTGATTTGTTGATCTTGAAACAAATAAACATGATGTTTATTGATCCACGGTAATTTCTTGGCTATGACATCATTAATACAAACCATTGCAAAAACAACCGGCGGATAAAGATGCCGCTCAAGGTGTGATTTTCATTTTATTTAATTCACTAAAAGGGTTTATTTGCAGAGATACACGAACATACAAAGAGAAAAAGAGGGATACCACAAGATACTCAGACCAATATGAAAAAAAATACAGGAATAAATAAATATAACTGACTGAGGATCCTGATATGCTGGTTTCCAAAGGATTTTTGTAATTGTCTTGCAAGGGAAAGGACCATACAGAGTAGTGGGTGGTTCTGCAGGTCCATCTGTTGAATCTACATCCCAGTAAGCGTAACTGCCATCCGTGTGAGAAGAAATGAACTTTTCCCCGGATTCATGCCAAGCGATGCTTTCCAAGTCTTGATTACAGATGAAAGTCTGAAGACAAAGCAATTATGCAAAGTGAAATAACTTGTACCGTCATAGTTTGAATGAAAGTGAGTAACTTGTGTCAATTAAATTCTAAAGGGAAACGAAAAGTGGAAAGGGTTGAAAGAGTCAAGACACGTGAACAGAAGTGAAGAAGAAGGGGTCTAAGGAGCCTGGAGGCGCACCTCTTGTTTACATTAGCCGTATTTTTTTATGTTCACAATTGTCCACTGTGGTCGGGCGGATGAAAAAAAATCCGCAGTCGACAAGCGTTCACATGCTTTTGAGCTTGTGAACGTTCGTGGACCGCAAAGGAAATGATGCGGGAAGGTTTCAAGATTCAAATTAGACTAGATGCAATGAGATTCTTTCATAAGAACAGATGATTTCATGACCACGTTTTGTGAACCGCGAACGACTGTAAACATAAAAAAAGACGGCCATTTTTATCCAACAATCTTCCCGCCAAAGATTACTTATCAGTGGCGTAGCCAAGGGGGGAGGCGGGGCCCCCCTTGACACCAAAATTTGTCAAAAAAAAATATTTTTTTTTGCGTTTTCAGACAAATTTAACCAAATTAGTATCTTTGGACCCCCCCCCCCTCCCCCTTGACGATTTTCGGACACCCGACCTCCCCCTAGAAAAATTCCTGGCTACACCACTGTATATGTGTAAGTAATCTTTGTTAGGTCAACCTAACCTTCAATTCCGATTGACTTCACAACCTGTTTTAATTTACAGTGAAGAGTAATGCGTGAATTTTATTCTGTTCCGAACATACTTTTATAAAATTCAAAAGAAAATTTCATCAGTACCAGCTGAAAAGGCCGAAAGTTTCCAACGGGGCAGATGGCTGCATGAAGATGCAAACAAGAGGCGCGCTTCCAGGCTTCATAGACCCCTTCTTCTTCTTCAATTTTCAGCAGCCAATCAGATATGAAACCTCATATGGTGAGACTCCTTTATGTATATACAAGGACTCTAGCTTGTTCCAGAAAAGATTGGATTTGACACTTCGATGGTTTTTATGAAAACATCAGTTTCTTACTGCTCCTAACCAATCAGGTTGCCCTATATGAGGATGGAAGCTGATGTTTTCATTCAAACCTTTGTCAAGTCCAATCATTCTTGAAACAAGCTTTACTTAGGCCTTACTTTCAGATTTTGCTCACCAAAATTCAAACAAGTTTTCGGGACTGAAATTTATTCGATGGCAGAATAACCACTTTTGCTGCCCACTGTGTGCCCCTAAAAATAAAAAATTAAAAAAAAAGAGAGACATTGACCCAAGACCCAGTTACTCCAAAGCACCTTACATGTCTTTACGTATACTTGTTACTTACTTTAATGGGTGCCCCTTTCTTGAGACTCCACAGAACCATTAGTCCTCGATTATAACCAATCAACAGAGTGTCCGAGTCTCCAGGCTGCTCTGCAATAGCTTCAACAGGACCCGGATTTATCTTGTAATCCTCCGATACACTGAAAGAGGTTGTAAGTAAAATTAATCAGAAAAAATTTACATCATTATCATAATTAAGTTTATAATTTAATTTTACTTCTTACTAATGAATCTGGAAAAAATAAATCAGTCTTTTAAAAATGGAACTCAATATCGAAGTGGAAAGAACTGATTTTTACAAAGCAAGAGGGGTTACACTGCCGCGCAACTGCTGCGCTGTACGAATTCAACTAGACAGCGGCCGGCCTTGCTGGTCTCAATGCTCTCACTGCTCCGCTATACTAATTGTGACATAGTGAGCCACTGCAGTCTATTTTTGCAACAACGAATTATTTCAAATTTCATCTTGCGTTTTCTCCGCAATGATGCATCGTAGGAAAAAACGGAGAGCATCAACGTGTTTTTCTTGCTCAGGACTTCCTGTTTTTCCATAAAAGATCAAAATTCCGATCTACGCAACACGCCCATTCACATCGATACTTAAAAAGTGAGCAGAGACGAATCACTTTGAAAATAAAAACTTACCTTTGTATGACAACATCCTGAAAAATGACGGTGTCAGATATTTCAAAAGTTGGTAGTTTTAAGAGATAAATATTGCCGCCTTCTGAGCCCAAAAATACATGTTCGTTTGTTGACTGAACAGTTACAGAAGAAATCTTTTTTAACCTGTTAAAAAGAATAAAAACAGACCATTTAAATTTCAAATACTAAACCGAGAAAAAAATCATCTTTATTCATTCATCTGTTCATTTTGGTGATAAGAAAAAATGGATACCTGCCCAGTTAATAAAGAATATCATCAGTGCTAGAATTTTAAAATTCTGACTTCATGAATACCAGCTTGACCTGTTTGTTACTACCATCATCTTTCAACAATTTTGTCCTGGAGGATAATTTGCTAGCTTGATCTGTTATGATTTTGCAAACAGTCGGTGCCTCCTTTTAGATTTACTTGTATTAAGATCTTTAACCAGATTATTGCAAGCTCAGCCATTAAATTTCAAGGCTTCAGTTTTTATGATCTTAGAAAGCACTTCAAAAGATACCAATACTTTATTTTGCTCTAATTTTTGTTGCTTGGTTTATACCAAGGTAGATAAAACAAGGTATGTGCACTTCGAGACATTCACCGCCAGGAGCGTCTCAATCGCTGGAGGGCAATGACGTGGCTTGGTCAACTACCATGTTTATGGAATGGGAGAAAAACGGCTACATAAATTGGTCAATGAGTTTGATCGCTACGCTCCCTCGCAGAAACCAAACTCAACACCAAACTGCACAGACCTTGTTTTATCTACCTCGGGTTTTTACTGTATAAAATGCCTCAAACAGCTTACCGATAATTAGGACATGATATAACTATAATCTAAAATATTATAATGAGGTTGTCTTTGTAAAGATTAAGAGAGCAATTCAGAAACACATCATAAGCGAAAACACCTTGAGATTGTTTGAGGAAGTTTCAAGAGAAAAGCAAATCTCAAGGATATAATTTCAAGGTAGCTTCTTAACCATCTTAAAATTAACTCCAGATTTCTCCAGAATTGCTGGTTTGCAGGGAGCATCTCTGAATTGCAGGTTTGCAGGGAGTGTCTCTGAATTGCAGATTTGCAGGGAGCGTCTCTGAATGGGGCAGTTGCAAGGGTCTGAAATGTTATGTTATTTGTAAAGAAAATGATAGTACTTGATGAGCTGGTAACAAAGATGCCTTTCGTTTCTAATTAAGTCCCATTTTTCCAAAGATGAGATTTTAATTCCAAAATATATTATTTTAAATGGGGATTCCGCGTAGTGACGTCACAACGCACATGATTTTTTACAACTTTACACGTGTGTATCTCCGAAACCGGTACATTTATGAAAAATCGAAAGGCATCGTTGGTCTCAGCTCATCAAGTACTATCATTTTCTTTATAAAAAACACAACATTTCAGACCATTGCAACTGCTCCATTGCATTTTTTCTCAGTCTTTTTTTGAGTATTTCTGAAGCCAAGTCAAGTCAAGAATATCTCAAGTAAGGTCTCTGAATTGCACCAAAAGCTTGAATTTTGTGCAGATGACATTCTCTTTGGTGAGAAAGAATGAATAAAGTAATGGTTATAAACAAGAACTTTAGAATTTTATACCAGAAACTATTCATTAATTGGTGAAACAAAAAATACACACAATAAGAAAAAATAATGTTAAGGCACTTACTTTCCCTCCAGAGTCTGAGCTTTCACTTCTACTAAAAGAGTATTATTTATTTCCCATAAGTGCAGAGAATTGTCATCACAAAGTGAAACTAGACGGCCCTAAAAGTAGAAAAGTTGAACGGTAAGTATAGAACGAAAGGATGATACTACAAACCAATCATCTACAGATCACAAGCTGTGGGCAGAGCAAAAGGGTAATCTAATACTGTGATAGGTTTTTGACTGTCGAAAGAAAAATTACCCTTTTCCACATTCTTTGGATCACCTTCGCAGCCTTTGTAACGCTGCAGACATTGGACAGCAGCAACAAGTTTTGAGGGCCCAACAAGAGATTATAGGTTGACCAAACCTGCGCAATTTTTTTTATTTTCTTGGCAAAGCTTTTAACATCCTTCAAATGAGAAAACGATACCATTGCTCCATTCTTTGCTAAACTTCATAGTGCAAATAGTAGGTACTGTGACTTTCAAAAGAAAGTTCCATGGTACTGTGACTTTCAAAAGAAAGGTCCATGGTACTATGACTTTCAAAAGAAAGTTCCATGGTACTGTGACCTTCAAAAGAAAGTTCCATGGTACTGTGACTTTCAAAAGAAAGTTCCATGGTACTGTGACTTTCAAAAGAAAGTTCCATGGTACAGTGACTTTCAAAAGAAAGTTCCATGGTACAGTGACTTTCAAAAGAAAGTTCCATCGTACTGTGACTTACAAAAGAAAGTTCCATGGTACTGTGACTTGTAAAAGAAAGTTCCATGGTACTGTGACTTTCAAAAGAAAGTTCCCAGGTCGAAATGTTTACTCTTTTAAATCTAGGCAACCTTCAAACAATTTCGCAGCTCTCAGGCGTTTAAGACTAATCAGAATGCCCAATTCAGAGTACTTACATCATGAAAAAATCAAAACTTTTAAACAGTGAGAAAATTTAACAATAAGAATTTTGACAAAGGGGGACTTTCTTTTGAAGGTCCTAGTACATACTTCTGTGACTTTTTATGATCAATTTTGACAAGAAAGGCACTCTTATCCGTAAACATAGTGGAGCTTTTTAGAATTTTTATCTTTTTAACATCTTTTTGAAAGGCTGATCATTACCCTTACACCATTCTCATACTAAAAGAAAAATAAAAAACAGATTATCATCTGCAATTACCTCATTTGGAATAAAAACCAGCTTTGTCACGGCATGATCAGAACTTGAATGATGACCATAGAATTCGACGCCAGGTTTTCCTAAACTGCAAGCAATGTTAAAGAAAAAGCCAGCCTCACGAACAAAAATATACATTATACAAGAATTTTTTCTTCTTTTTTTTTCTGCTTTCGATAATTTATTTGGAAAATTTGATAACCCTTTCTTTTTTTTTGTTATTCACCCTGATTTTGCCCCTTGAGGCAAGGGTACCCTCGGTCCCTCGTGACCCCCCTCCACACTTAGGACCTGATACTTATAGTAAGTAACTGTAGACATTATTTGAGAGAGAAACAACTACTTATTGTTTTGACTTCACCTTTTACATTCCAATTTAAGAGAGAAGTTTTGTGAATTTAATCGGCAGGGATTCCAAAACTCATTAGAAGCAATAAAGTTGCTTGGCTCTAAATTTTACTTCACTTGGTTTTTCTGGGACTCTTCAAAACTAAAAACCACATAGGCAGATCCAGCCCTCGCAAACGGGGGGGGGGGGGGGGGGGGGGGCAAACTTGGGATTTTCGCCCTTAGGCGACCCTTTTTTTTGTTTTTTCCCTTTCGATTCTCCTTCCTCCCCCCTCTTTCCCCCCTTTTTTTGCCGAACTGGGGGGGGGAGGCGATTGCCTCCTTTGCCCCCCCCCCCCTGTATCCGCCAATGAAAAACCAGAATCCAGGAAAAAGGTAAAGTGATATTTGTAAGTTGTAGGATATAGAGCGATAGAGAAAAGTTGAGGCACAAGAAAAAGCTGAACATTAGAGGGGACAGGGAAGGGGCTTAGAAGTAGATGCTCTCAATAAAAACGTAAATTAGACACTTTCATGATAAATGCAATGTCTGAAGACCTAGATGAAAGGTGACTAGACAACATCATTCAACTCTTACATAACAGGCAGGCAAGACCTAGATTTTTTAAAACCATACAAATAACAAACCAAGCAGTCTTGCTCTGTGAAAGATGAGATCAATCTTGTTAGGCAGATTATCTTCTTCCATTGAGACAAAAATTGGTCACGCTCCTCGTGTTTCTAGCATGTAATTTTCCTTGTTTTTATGAAGAATGCAATTGATACACTTGTGTTCAATTTGAGGGGGAGGGTTTGGGATGAGTGCCCTTCCTTTTCTCTCTTTCTCCCCCCCCCCCCCCTAAATTCATTTTTCCATGACTTCTTGCAGAATAGAGAAAATATCCCTCTCAATGACCCAACAGAGCATCATTAAAACTACTTTACCCAAATCCAGACACAGCAACTACAAATGATTGATTGATTGTTTGTTATTTTGTTTGTTTATTGGTCAATCTACTGACCATCATACTTATTTTTCTCATTTATTCCATTTTTTTTTTTTATTTCTATTTTTTATTATTTTTTTTATTATTGAAAATAAACTATTGACAGGGAAGGATAGAACTGTGAGATTTTTTAGAACAAAAATCAGCTTTTAAAAAAAAAAAAAAATGCAGTTTTTACTATCATTCATTGAAACTGAGTCTAGAGACTCATAAGAAATATTTAATGAATAGTTAGAACAACTGAAAACCCCAGTTAAATACATAGGCGGACACAGCTCTCCTTCCATTTGAACACATGCATGTTAGAAGATGACGGAGATAGGGGCTAAAGTCATGTGAAGGCCGGCTCCCTCTGCTATCCTTTTCGAACACATGTGCTCAAAGAGACGTAGAGAGAGAAAGAAAACTCTATCAGCCTATGGTTGAATAACTGATATTGGAGCAGACCCTCTTCTAAATTTGATTTAAGCTAAACTCAATATTTGAGGGAGAGGAAATAAAAGCGGATTCAACCATATGCAGTGGCGTAGCGTGCAGTTTGGCAATGTTGCAATTCATCCATTTAAACCCATGAAAAAGATCGAACTATTCGCTGAACACCTTCGCATTCGACTTTTTACAGGGGTTTAAATGGACAGAATACAACGTTGCCAACTCGCACACTACGCCACTGACCATATGATAAATAAAAAAAAAAAATAGTTCCATTATGGAGATGAGAAAAACTGTCAGTTTTTTGAGACAAACTTGTGGGAAAGGCTTAAAGAGCCTGATATGGACAAATTGTGAACAATTAACCTAACTGACCAGAATCATGTGATCAAAATATTTTTGAACTAGTTAACATAAGAGTGAAAGGCTGGTTTTAGAGACTTTAAAAAAAATATTTGAATGTCTGCTTTAATCATTGTTAGCCGAATGAAAGTTTCTATGACTCAAAAGAAAAATTAGTTAAGTTAAGGTTTGCTCAAAGGATACACTTTGATAGCGCCAGTTGCTGTCCCAATAGCGAGTAACCTAAGGCCAGGGTCCCATGCTAGTCCAGTAGGTTTATTCGGGAATCCATGCTGGATAGTCTGAAATCAAATAGATTGTGGCAAGAATTAATGGATGAATTAGATGCAGGGATATTATCATTGACAGTACATACTAGAGACCACACACCTTCCATCTTGCTCATGTTAAAATCAGGTGGCAACTTATTTTTTCGGAGTCTCAACAAAGCAACAAAGCAAGATTCAACTGGACCATACACTGGCTGATGAGTGAGTATGTCAAGATCAGTAGCCAATAAGAGCGAAGCATGGGAGTTTCATCATTGGTCATCAGCCAACGTATGGTCCAGTTGGATGTTGGTCTCCAGGCTATTCTTTTGAGTCCCAAAAAAAAAAAAAAAAAAAAAAAAAAAAAAAAAAAAAAAAAAAAATAGCCACCGCGTGATCGGCTAGTGCACGGCCTCTACTATATATTGTCTCTGGACATTATGACGGTTACGGGAGATTATTTAATTATAATTGGTGACATGTTGGGGAAAACAAAATCGAATTTGCAAATGGGCTGTTCTACAGTAATGTAGCCAGATTTTCCTATCTGATTACCAATTTTTACAGTAAGCCAAATGGGAAAAATTAGTTACCTAAATGTCAAAAAAAATGTCAACACTGTTCCACAGTGTAAAGCAAAACAGCCTTGATTGATTCATTCTCCACTTACCTCACATTAGGTATCTCACAAAATCTCTTGGTTGAAAATTCCTCGACACTTGATTAAAATTTTGGGAGTAAAGAGGCAAACGGACAACAAATCACACAAAAATGATAAATGGATCGATGAATAAAATTACAAATTTGAAACCAAAACAATCTTTACTTCAAAAGAGTTGTTATGGCACCATGTTAGGGATGTTAGGGCACCATTTTTGCAGCAGACATTTTCTATGTTCAATAAAAAAAGAAAAAGAAGAATGAAAACTGCATCAAGGTTGAACAAATGGTGCACTGGGAGGCTCCGACTCCCCTGGTGCTTGAGGGGGGGGGGGGGTTGACCAAAATATTACATTTATAATAGTGAAGATGGAGTCAGAAGAGGAACAGAAAATCACAAAGCTGAAAGTAACCAAACGAGAATTTTTTTTTATAAGATACGAGTGTTACAAGGCCAAATAAAGAGGTTCAGCTATTTTCTTTCCAGTGAAATTTAATCTGAACTTTAGAGCTAAAATACTACCCTCAGAGCACTAAACTTAAAAAAAAAAATTAGAAAGAGCCCTGACCCCTTCCCCTGGATTGAAGGGTTGGCAGCTTGAAATCACTGTTTTCACTTAAAAAAAAAAAAAAAAAAAAACAAACAAACAAAAACTTCATATTTTGCACTTCCAGAGAAAGTGTTAGACTTTTAAAACCTTTCAACCCCCTCCTCATTGGCAGTTCACTGACTTCAGACCCCTCCTTTTGAAAAACCTTAGGCTACCCCCACTGATGAAAATCAAATGCTAGGAATTTGATAAGATTCAATGAGATTAGGATTTAACACTACTTGATCGCCCATGCATTACTGCTCCAAAATGAAAAACTTCTTCAGACGTAGGTATTCATTTTTAATACACTTTTGGATCTTATACTTCAGGTCATGAGTAATTTGAGGAAGTGTACCAAAAATCACCATAATACTTTCAAAACAGGGCAGTGAAAATCCAAAAGAAAGGATGAAAAGTTTCATTACTGAATCACATAATAAATCAACTGTTGATTCACTCAACAAAGAATCAGAGTGTAGAAGTTCACGATCTAAAAATACAGTTTTAACCCTTTCCACTCCACCATTTTTCGAGTTGAACCTTCCTGTAATCCACTAGAGCTCCGTGAATTAGAGCTTCACTGGTAAGTTCAGAAGAAGCCCATCAGAGCGCAGCATTTCTCAGACACCTATTTTGTCCCGTTGGTAGCGTCAATTTTGAGCTACAAAATTTTGTCGACCACAGCTCGACAATGGAGCAGAACCTATAAATCAATTTTGTCCACTACAGCTCGACAGTGGAGTGGAAAGGGTTAACTTTTGATACATGGGGCATGCGCATGGGTCTGAATTTTGGTGTCTTCGTATGAAGCAAATGAAAGTACTCAGTGAGCTGGAAATGAAAATCCATTGGTTTGTTTCTAGGTTTCATATTTCTTGAAATTTAAGTAATTTTGACCAAAATATGTATTGTTTTGAACGGGAATTAAGCGTAATAACATGAACGATTTTTTGCAACTTCACAAAGGATTCACTCCAAAAACAGTGATACTTATAGGGAAAAACCAAAGGCACCTTAATCTCAGTTTGCGGAGTTCTTTTATTTTCTCACAAGAAACACAAAAATTCAGACCCTTGCATATGCCCCATTCAGGCTAAAAATCAAGCTGTTGTGGCAGAACTCATTTCCTGAAAGATAGCAAATAAAAGCTTGCCTGGTTTTCTGCGCCATGGGTGCATGTTCATCTCTCTATTATGAAAGTCAGCGCGCAGAAACACACACTCGATCACTGAGTAGTAAACAAACTCAGCTGTCATCTGGGATCTGGAGCAAAACGAGCTCTCTGAGAGTCAAATAGCTGCATGAATCCGACCAAGCAATCAAGTTGATTTTCAGCACGTAGACGTGTGAGAGCTGTATTTGATAAATTATTAAGTGCTGCTCTTACGAGGAATATTCAATCTTCCCTTATGGTCGCGGATTTGGTGCCTTTTTTTCAGTAACACCAGGAGTAGATGCTTTACCCAATGGACATCCTCTGCATCTAATCAACCATCATCTCTTTTCAGTCATGTCATCTACTGAAATTTCATTGAATATAGCGGTTCGATGCTTTTTCATGATGATCGTGTGGACAGTAAAGAATAGTGCAACTCTAACATCAGCAAGTGAACTGAACAAAAACTTTGGAGCTCTAATAGTTTACAAGCCAAGTGTGCATCTGATGATAAATCTGGTGATAGAGGTACGAGGTAATCACCGGCCACCTGTTCAACAACTGAAGGAGACTGACAAGTTGCCTGGGGGGAAATATTTACTAAGGAGTGAATTTTATCTGGAGAAAGCAGGAGAGAATAATCTAGGATTTTGGAGCCACACTATTTTAAGGAGGTAGGTGAATATTCTGGATCAACCCTTGCTAAAGAAGTTAGTCAAAACCAACCGTCATCAAAATTGGGTTTTGACCCTGCAAGTCATTGCCCACCGACAGTAGCATAGTGTGAAAGAGCTGATGATGAATCTTGCAAGTTCCTGCGCTAAAAATTAGCTCAGAATCATCATAAGTTGCTACTGTAATTGACACTCCTCTGCGATGCTGTCGAATGGACTTACTTAAAATAAGAGTCTCACTTAGTGAAACACACAAATTCTAGGAATTAAAGGTTTGAATGTTTAAAGACATCTCTGACTCAGTCAAAATGACAAGCATAAAGAAGAAGTGGCATAAATGATAGCAATTGTTCATGTTTAGTTAGTGAGAGACGAAAATTCATATCTCAGAGGATGTACGTGTTAAACGTCAAACACACCTGAGATTCCGCCCACCTATAAACAACTATTGAAGTGGCATATTCATAACCAAATAAAGGAGTAGAAGTCACTGTACCTTTCTGAACGAAAATAAATCTTTTTGTAGTTTCTGCTGTTCAGCTGTTGGTTGCTGTCCTTTACCTCGGATGAACTTCAACATTTCACTACTTTTTCACACAAAAATTGAAATATTTCTGAAAAATAATAAACATGTCAAGTGTAACGTGTAGCCGAGAGGCCAAAACTCACGTAAACACAGTTACACACAAACACAAACGTCCGGCTGCCGACGAATATTCGGCGGATGATGTTTTCAGTTTGGCCTGTATCAATGCCAAGCGGAAGCGGAAAACGGAACACACAATTCAATAACGCACTTCGCGGAACACGGAGGCGTGAGGTATAAAGAAATGTTGTGTTTTTGTCTCTCAAAATTTGAATGCACAATGCAAGTATAATCTCGAGCTCGACCCGATTGTCGACTCAGAAAATTTTAAAATTCAACTCGGCGTCGTCGGCTTATCCGATAGATGATAGTTACGGTATGGATAGTGGATACAGTGAATCAACGTAGGCACGACCGAACGAGGCACAAGCGAGGATCTCGATATTCGAGAAGTCTCTTTTTTTTTCACGTGAAATTGCAACTTGTTAATTGCCATTCACGGTAATGTTGCACGCACCCACCACTTCTGTCTTCACGTCAGCAAGGTCGCGCTTTTGCTCGTTAGGAGTCCGACTGCTCGACTTGAGGGCGAGGGTGTGGACGGGGGGGGGGGGGGAGCCGAAAAGGATAAGTGTCGCTTTTTGACACGTTAGCGACAAAGATCACAAAAGCTGTAAGCACCGTTAAAATCCATGATTGACACAGGACACAGCACCGGCAGAATTTTATGCAAGTGCGAGGCGTAAGACGGAGAGGACGAAGTTTTCGTTGAAAGAGAGGGAAATACTCGGCGTTGGAAGGCGCGCCTGTAGGATGAGGAGGAGGAGGACAAGGAAGACGCGTCTCCTGCGGATCCTCCGGGAGGAGGGTGCACGTTCCCTCCTCGCTTCAAATTTAAAAATTCAAGGCCCCCCCCCCCAACCCCAGAAATTTTGTTTGCATCCGCCACTGCCTGAAACGGTTATAGGTGTTTCATGAGGAAGGGTAGCTGGGTAGGGGGTGAAAATGCTGGTGAAAATTTTGAAAACCTACTAACACAAACTAATAGAATGTTGAAAATTCGGGGATAGGGTCACTAAAACTTTCCAGAAACACTCAGTTTCCCTGGAAATTTGGACCAAAATATAAATAACTTGGCTCATGTTAGATCCACCAAACAGGCTTACTAGACAGCATCTACCTATAGCAGCATTCAAAATTAATTCTCCCGCCCCCCTCCCACAGCAAGAAAGCTATGGAGAAGTGATGCAACGGTATATTAAAGGATCCAGAATCAGAAAAAAAAATATTGTTGCATTAGCGATGAAAATCTGATCAATTACTTTCGGGACCTCTTTTCATTTCTAGAGGACAGCCATGATGAGATACTGGGGGAGGCAAAAGTAAAGCACAACCCCCTCTAACTTTCTTCCTCGATTGATATTTTGAGAATCGGTTTTTGCCATTACTCCCCATGTCAAGAGGCTACACTTTTAGGACTATTTTAGCCCCCCCCCCCCCCCCGGGGGCACCGATGGGGGTCAGAGGAGGATAAATTGAACATTTCAGATGGGGACCCCATTTTTTTTATTGCATATTCAAAGGGAAAGTAAAATTCTAAGCATTTTGAAGCAAACCAAAGTTCGAGATCTTTTTTTGTGTTCAATACATGGAAGTTCCAAGTTCAGTATCCACCCATTTTCAAACTTTGTAGCTCCCCTTTAAATGGACCAAATGGGGCTATTGCACACTTTTGCTATAAGCGATTTAATAGTCGATTATGGCGTAAAAACCTCGAAAAATAACGATGGAGGCACTAGAAACTTCCAAAATCCACTCCTAAACTCAATAAACACAGTTATTTGCGCGAGCGTAATGGTGGCCGAAGGCACTAACAATGGGAGATTCCTATCTTAATTTCGTCACTCTTTCTATGTTGACAAGGATGATTCACAGAGTAATTAGTCATCAGAGTGATGATCCACATCCGATGAATGGTGCCACAACACCTAGTGACACCGGTATCAAATGAAAGTCGTCTCTTATTGGTCACTTTTTTATGGAGTCTCAGAATTGTTAGATGGGAATCTCCAATTGTTAGTGCCTTCCGCCACCATTACGCTCGCACAAATAACTGCGTTTATTGAGTTTAGGAGTGGATTTTGGAAGTTTTTAGTGCCGCCATCGTTATTTTTCGAGGTTTTTACGCCTTAATCGACTATTAAATCGCTTATAAAAAAAGTGTGCAATAGCCCCATTGAAAAAAAACTTTGGGCACTAAATGTAGAACTAAACAAGCACTTTAAGGGAAAAATAGGTCAGTTCCAAAAAAATTGTCAAAAATCAATTTAAGTACCCTCAAAAATTCAAAACTAAACTAGATAGAAAATTGCATCTTGGTTGGTGCATTAGAAAGATCAACTCATTTGCTTTCAATTGAAAATAGGATGAACATTTTTGGTCAAAAATTGACAAAATGTTGACAGTTTTAAAAGAAAAAAAAATTGACCGCCCATGGATTTTTTAACAAATATTTTCACGTAGTAAAAATTGTGTTGTCAGCAGTGTGATCAGCTAATGAGCATTACCAGTCTCATCTTGAGTTAGACAATGATAGTAAGATTTATGAGTAGTATTTTTGGTGTTGCCAAGTTGTGTCTTTAGAAACAGTGCATCCAACAATTTGGAGCTTCATTTTTTGCCACAAGAAAATATTTGTTGAAAACCCGTTGGGGGTTAACTTTTTTTCTTTTTAAACTGTCAAAACCATGGTCCATATATATAAGGTCTGGCCGGTAGTTTTTGGCTCCTCTCGTTGGTCCACAGTTTGGGAACCACTTCTCCATTTAAAACCATCGATCCAAGATGGCGGCGAACTCGGGTAGAATGTTAAAGTAAATGGGAGTATGGGTTCTCAAACATTGGATTTCCCGAGTTGGCGCAACCGGCCAGACCTTATGTATATGGACCTTGGTCAAAACTTGGTCAATTTTTGACCAAATGTGCTCAGCTTCGGCTAAAGCAACAGCAAATAGGTAGAACTTTCAAAATTAACCATAGATAAGATTGCTGATTTATTTTCTTTTGGAGTTACAGCATCAGTCCGGGTACTTTATATTACGACACCTCTTGTACTAACACGTAGAAACATCTACATCAAAAAATTAAAAAAAAGGGAAGAAATCCTGAAAATTAAAAAAGGGAAAGAAACAAAGATCACAAAAATAAGGTAAACAGCATTTTTCTTGATGATAGTAATCTTTAATCAATAAAATAAAAAAGACTAGAAAAACTTAGAATGTAAATTGTACAAGGCACCATGTAGGTGAATACAAAATATAAAAGTAAAAATAGTGCAGTCGTCCCCTGTTATCGGTAGAGTACTTTTCTCCGCCTACATAATTTCTGCCTTTATTATTCAACACAATGAAACTGATCCAAACAATCTGCAATACTAGCAATTCAATAATCCTTGTTACAAATTATTATTGAGGGAACTTTTCGGCAAAATTGATTACTTTTCTCCTCTTACAGTCATTAAGATGATTCCAAGGTCGAATAGGTCGAACCGTGGACACCATGTCACGCTGCTCAAAAAGTCAACAGTTTTCGGCTGAAATTGACGAATTTACACTAAAAGCAGAAATTTGAGGAAAGTCATCACCTGCAAGCATACTTCAGGAAGATACTCTGAAAGTTTTAAGCGAAACACTCAAAAATAAAACAAGATATTATGAAGTACGAAAATTCCCATAAGCCTCAATGAGTGCAAGTGAGACAGATAGACATATCATGACTCGCACTCACTCTCTCTCACTAAGCTTATGGCAAAGTGAAATACGGCTTTAAATCTAAACCAATTTTCCTTGTTTTGGGCTTAAAAAATCCATAAAAAATGTTTGCAGGTGCTGACATTATTGGATTTTGCATTTTTTCTTTAGTTTCAATTTAAAATGTCAAAAACACGACTTTTTCCAAATGTGACTAGTGGCCCAATCCATCGGATTGACAACTGGAAAAGTTTCGCCTGGAATCACCTTAAAAGCAGCTTCGATGAACTTGAAGGCTTTCAAACCCGTTTAAGCTTGTATTCATCTTTCGAATACAAAAAGAAAATAGTGCAGTCGTCCCCTGTTATCAAAATTTGTTGATACTTCAATTTAGCTGATACCTAAGGTATTCCTGATCTTAGAACTAATCTCCACCGACAACAGGGGACATTTGTGATAGGTTTGAAGACACCTTGTCCACCTTAATTTTATCCAGGAAGAAAAAAGGCAACAGAATTACATGTACAATTTTTTTAACGTCCACTTTCAATAAAGAAACAAGATAGAAATAGATAGATTTCTTTCAATAAAGGCCATTGTTTTACAGATTATAAAATATTACGTCCATTTATCTTTTAAACACAAATTATCTTTTATGAGAATACAAAAAAATTATTAATAAATAATAAATATCTTAGGCAAGAACTTTTTTCATGCTGCATCCCAAATATCTAAGAGTGTAAATAAATTAACTCAGTCAAAAACAGATAAATTCTAATTATAAGTAAAAAAATATCACACATAGAAATTGATTTGAACTCTGGTAATTTTAAAATGTAGACGTAGAGGTTGTGGAAAATAAAATAATCTCAAGTATTAAAATTGGAATTTTTTGTTAAATAGACCTATTCAAATCATAGGTTCTAAAAATCCAAATTGGCAAAATAAAAGGAGAAAATAGAGGATACATAGTTTAGGATCAGAGGCGGATCCACTGGGGGGGGGGACACGAGCTCCTGTGGCCCCCCTCCCCAAAAGCCTGTAATTTTGCCTTTTTTCAGCAGAAAATAAAATTACTTGCTTCACTGCTTCAAAAATAAAAATTCATGAGTGTGCCCCTCCCAGCAAAATTTTCTGGATCCGCCGCTATTCAGAACTAATATGTCTCTTTACCTCTTAAAAAAGACCCAATTTTACAAATCAAAGTTTGAACTTTGTACATCATCTAATGATTCATTTTGTTTTGGCTGTTTCTTAATTGGCTGCAAGTCTTGTAGTTTTGAGACAATTTTGTCATAAGCAACTCATACAGGAGCCATCAGAGTTGGGAACAAATTCTTCAATTAATAATGCAGTCAGTTGCGTGGTAATATTGAGGAGGGTCTGATATGTGAGATAAGGTCGTGTTATTTTACCTGCACCTAAACCCTAAGGGATCGAGTTGTTTGCTCTATCTTACATTGCGTTGTCGGGCTATCTGAATTATTCGTCAAATAATTAGTGCCCAACTCCACAAATGTGCCTTGATTTGTTCTAGATATGGAATTGCAAATTACAGTAGCGTCATTAGCGGGAGGGGGGGAGGGACTAGGAGAAGAAAAAGTTTTGAACTAAAATTTGGTGGTCATTAACGAGTTTTGCTGGAATTTAGGGCCGTAAATATGCAGGGCTGTAGAGTGTCAAAAATAATATTGATGAGCAAAAAAAAAAAAAAAAGTCATCACATTTTTGCCCCCCCCCCCCAGGCGAACCCGAAATGACGCCCCTGGCAAATCACAAACCAGAATTATCATGGATTCTTGAATTCACGATTGAAAAATTCACAAACCTTTGAAGTTTTCAGATGAGCTTTTTATCTCGATACATATTTGTAGAGGAATGCTTATATATTATTCCCGAAATACAAGCATAAAAGGGGTCCATCCAGCTGCCATAAGGAGTGGCCCCCCTCAGAAAAATTTGAAACTTTCAGGAATGATAGAGCTAAGCGTCAGCTTTCAGAATATGGCCAGTTTTTTAAATTTGGTCAACTGAGAGCGGGGGGGCAGGGGGTCAAAGTCAAAACCTTCAGTGCCCCATAACTTTTGAACGAAAAGAGATATTGACGTGAACTTTGCGCCAAAAGATGCGTCTTTTGAAGACCTTTCGATTGGTGTCCTACAAAGTTTAGTTTAAAAAATATTTGAGCCCATTTTTGCCATTTTTTCGATTTTTAAAATTTTTTAAAAAACTGTTTTTTGAGTTTGAAAAATATGCGCAACGTAGGAATCTGAACAAAAAACTTCTGTAAAGAAAGCTGATTTTATAAGCTTTAAGATGGCGCAAACCGCGATGCCGGGAAACGTTTCGTTCAAGAGCTATGACGGTGCAAAGTTTCAAATCTAGGCAAAAAATAGGGTTTTGCCGACTTTCGATTCTACAAAAAATTTGTTGCTCCGCCAATAATCGATGAAATTCATTGAAACTTGGTAAATACGGGTTTTTTGGGTCGCTGAATTCATTTTTGATATTAGTTTTTCAAAATTCCCAAATCCAAGATGGCCGCAGATAAGTATGACTATGGCGGCCATCTTGGATTTGGGAATTTTGAAAAACTAATATCAAAAATGAATTCAGCGACCCAAAAAACCCGTATTTACCAAGTTTCAATGAATTTCATCGATTATTGGCGGAGCAACAAATTTTTTGTAGAATCGAAAGTCGGCAAAACCCTATTTTTTGCCTAGATTTGAAACTTTGCACCGTCATAGCTCTTGAACGAAACGTTTCCCGGCATCGCGGTTTGCGCCATCTTAAAGCTTATAAAATCAGCTTTCTTTACAGAAGTTTTTTGTTCAGATTCCTACGTTGCGCATATTTTTCAAACTCAAAAAACAGTTTTTTAAAAATTTCAAAAATCGAAAAAATGGCAAAAATGGGCTCAAATATTTTTTAAACTAAACTTTGTAGGACACCAATCGAAAGGTCTTCAAAAGACGCATCTTTTGGCGCAAAGTTCACGTCAATATCTCTTTTCGTTCAAAAGTTATGGGGCACTGAAGGTTTTGACTTTGACCCCCTGCCCCCCCGCTCTCAGTTGACCAAATTTAAAAAACTGGCCATATTCTGAAAGCTGACGCTTAGCTCTATCATTCCTGAAAGTTTCAAATTTTTCTGAGGGGGGCCACTCCTTATGGCAGCTGGATGGACCCCTTTAGAACAAGCAAAGCGCGTTTGGTCAATAAAAAGCAAGATCCAAGGAATGAATTTAAGAAGTCATAGGAAATGTTGAAACTTTTGTTCAATGAGGGGCGGATGAAAGTTGTTGCATGATAAGCAGAAAGACATCTTCCATTGATGCACAGAAAAAAAGACTGGTAGAATTTACCATCCGCATAGCTGATTTTGGAGTCTGCTATCAAGTATGGTAAATTTTACCATCATATGGTAAATGTAACGTACCGTGTGGTGAAATGTACCAACAGGTTATCTTGATTTACCACAAAGTACGTTGCATTTACTATATGATGGTAAAATTTACCATACTTGATAGCAGACTCCAAAAATCAGCTATGCATATGGTAAATTCTACCTGTCTTTTGTTCCGTGTGATTACGTTATTTTTGAACCACAGAACCCAGGTTTGCGCTAATGAATGGCACAACCATAAAAGCACCATTTCACCTATCAATATTGGTGGAATGACCACTAACTTATAGCAAAACTATTTAAAAAAATTAAAATTTTGCTGGCAAAAACAATTATCATAAAAAGATAGACACAGGATGGTAAGACCTTTGCTTTAGACAACTTCAATGCATAGCATAAATGTTGCATCAACAAAATAAATAGGCAAGTGATGATCAATACAGGTATCTCAGAAGTGAAATTGAAGCAGTTAACTGCCATCTTTGGAGCAAGGCATTTAACTCATCGATAAACTCTGATTGCACAGCGATCTAAGAAACTGAAAAAACCCGCTCACATTTTCCACCTTCTCAAGTATTCAGTGACTCTACATCACTTGAGCCATTCACGGCATACACTCTCAAACTTTCAAGCATGCACTTTCAAGCACTAAGGTTTTACAACCAAAAGGATTTCAAAACAAAGGCTTCTGACAACTGTACTTTCAACGTTAGTCATAAATCAAGCATCAATTTTTAGGTTGAAGCTGTTGCAAACTTTTGCTACAGGCTTATTAATAGTTGATTATGAGGTAAAACCCTGAAAAATGACGATAAGCGCACTAAAAAATCACAAAATCCACTCCCAACTAACAAAATACTTTCTAACGCGAAAATGTATTGGCGGTGATTACCATCTAAATCTTACGGCAATCGTATGCTTCTTCTTCTTTTTGTGTGGTGTCGCGAGAACACCTTGTGAGGATGGAGCTTATTGAGATAGGGAAACCCACTGTATATGGCGGTAATCACCGCCATTACAGTATCACGTTAGAAAGCATTTTTTTGAGTTGGGGAGTGGATTTCGAAATTTTTAGTGTGCTTTTCGTCATTTTTACATGGTTTTACCCCAGAATCAACTGTTAATAAGCCTGTAGCAAAAGTTTGCTACAGCTCCATTATCGAAAGAGCTATTGGACAAATCAATCACATTTACTAAAATTATTAAAAGGTACTTCAAAGGTAAAAACTTATTGCTGAGAGGAGATAGTTGAATAGGAAAAGCTTCAAGTTCACAAAGCAGGAATCTTGAAAGCTGCTTGAGCAAAATTGGCAAAAATAGGGGAGAAGTTAAGAAAAGGAGAAATTCTATCCTCTTCATTTAACAGCAGAGGAGACAGAAAAAAAAAAAAAAACCTGCGATGCTGGTTCTTGACGGTAGTCACATCACCAGATGAATCTTGTTCTTCTGTTGGCACTGCTCGTTCTAGAACTAAGCGGAGTGAAGCACATTTTTGTTAATTCCGCAGCAAGTCTGTTTTCTTCTTCTAACTCCGCCTTTTTTCTCCTACAAACTTCTTCTTCCTCTTTTTTCTTGCTTTCCTCTTCAATTCTCATCTTTTCTTCAATCTGAGAAAAAGTCAAAAGAAAAAATGGTACATGATTTCAGAAAATAGAAAGGGAAAGGAAGCTAACAAACAGAATAAGATAAATGATAGATAAATAAGTACAAGCCCAATAGTTTTTAAAATTCAACATGGTTTCAAGTTTTTGTTCCTTTGGATATGTACTCCAGTTCAGGTCGAACATTGATTAATTCAGAAAGTTGAGTTTACAATAGCCTAGTTTAAGCAAGAGATTTGAACCCAGGTTGACGAACCTGCATACGGCCAAACCCTGGTTGAGATGCCCGCAAAAACACGTCAGTTTTCGTTGAACTTGGGTTCGACTCGACCTCGATTCAAAACCGAGTCAAGATGGCGAGCACGGGTTAAAATTTTGCAAATAAACCCGTGGAGTTCCAAATTCACATTGACGCAGCATCAATGTCACCAAAATGAGCCAGTTTAAACACGCGTCTTATGCGGCCGTACTTATCCGTGCCGCATAGAGCATCGCCGCCATTTTCATAAAAAATGTAAACATACACAGAAAAGAAGAAGAAAGAAATCTTTCTAAATTGAGTTCAAATATACGGGTGTTTATGCGCCAACCCGAGTTGGACTTGGGTTGAAACTCAACTCGGGTTGAGATGTCTTGCATAAACGAGGCTAATTTCATGAAGTCTGCTTCAAATGTATTTAGACATTGCCGCAGTCACCAATTTAAATTCTGATGATAATATTAAAAAGATATTTTTGTGAAAGACGAGATTTTTGCAGCAAACACTGATAGTAATACATGAAAAGAAAGTTATAAACAGACCTGGGCTTCTAAATTATTTTTCCAATCTGCCCTTGATGATTCCAACACAGCTTCTTGCTTCTTGAGTTCTACGTTTGTAGACTCAACAGAAGCTAAGAGGGACTCCCTTTCTTCAATCAATTCTTTTTGAGCTTCCAAATTATTCCTGAGTTTATCTCCAACCTGAAAGTAAAAACAAAAATTTCAGTTTACATAGTGTAAAAGAGGCTCGTTCTATTATAATTTATGATACAATACAAACTTATTGTAATTTATGGAAGTTTACTTGACACTTTAAAAATATACCTCTCCATTCAACTGATTCTTTCTCTTCTCCCTGCTTCCATAAAGCCTGGCTTAATGCAACTATTTTTGCCTCTATTTTTCAGTGGAAAATGGGTCATATTATGTGGTCAATGAAAATCACATGTTAGGTACATCAGAATCTTGAGGAATATCTTGAGAAAATAGCTGTGGTGCACTTTCTATTGGAATCCTTCAAGCAAAAAAATATGGTAAAAGTTATGTTTTGAATAATCATGACTAAGTAACTAAAATTATTCACATTATTTTCATGTTATTCCTATTGGTAAATCGAAGTTTTAACTCTATCAATAGATATCATCTTATCATCAATGAATACACTGGTAGTGTTAAAACTTTGCTTTACTAATAGGAATAACATGAAAATAATGTTAATAATTTTAGTTAATTATGTATTATGATTATTCAAAATATAATTTTAGCCAAACACTGCCCTGAAGTATTAATTGAGATACCACAACTTGAACGTATTACATAAGGCCTTCGTACACGCTCAAATGGACTTGATCAAACTGCAGAATTGCCGACCTGAAATTTCTAAAATTCAAACAAAACTTTGACTAAAACACTTCCAAAACGGGTTTATTGGTTTTGTTGACTGTAGATTGGTGAACAGATGACACTTATACATCATCAAATAACTCTGCAATTTGACAAACAGAACATCAACCAAACATGCAACGGTTGTCTCACCTGCCATTTGTGGTGGATTTCGGCTCACCGATGACATTTTTGCGATCCTACTTTGAACATGTATAAGAGCATAAAATTGTGACCTGTTACTCAAATATTAAAAATTATAAACGTAAATTGTGCAACTGATCCCGACTCATAGCTGGTTGCATCTGTAAGACAACAGCGCCATGAATCTGGAACTCTTAAACTATAGAAATTTACAAGGATAATGAAGGAGCAAACAGAAAATTACCTGCTTGTTCAATGTTGATATGACATCTTTCATTAACTTATCTCTTGCTGCTTTTTCCTGCTTCCACTGAAGTTCCTGCTTTTCCCACAACCGCCGAGCTTCCTCGCTGAAAAAATAGCAGAATATAAAAACTCATAGCAGAGCCCGAAAGTTATTCTGAACAAGGTTTACAAGGTGTGAAGGTCGACATTGTTGTCGGAATTTTTTTCATGGTGGCTTTCTCCACAAAGATGAATCTTCAGCATTCCCAGCCGATTTCTGCAAACGACAGGCAGTGGCTCCTCTAATTGCAGGAATCAGCACTAAACGCTGAAGATTCACCTTCAATACGCAGCACAAAACTTTTTTGAGGGTATCACTAAGTTCCTCGCAAAAAATATCAGGGGAATTTTAGCATTAAAATAAGTTTCTAATGACAGAGCAAATGACACATTCAATGCATTAATATTGAATTATAGGAGGGAGATATTCTCAGGGATACCTATTGTTCAAGCTCTGCTTCATTTTCTAATGAAAATATTTAATTTACACTGAAGGCTCAGTTTCTTTCTACTTAATGCCGTTGACTGTAGAAGGGTTGTTTAAGAAGTGAAGGCGCACGTAGACCTATAATCTTTGGAATTTTTTAACATTATTCCTCAGGTTACAAAATGTTTTCTGCTTCATTTTTTTCTTCATTTTTTAATATTGAAATATGTATAGGAGGGAGATATTCTCAGTGATACCTATTGTTCAAGCTCTGCTTCATTTTCTTATAAAAAGATTTGATTTACACTGAAGGCTCAGTTTCTTTCTTCTTAATGCCGTTGACTGTAGAGGTTGTTTAAAAAGTGAAGGCACACGTAGACCTATAACCTTTGGAATTTTTTAACATTATTCCTCATGTTACGAAATGAAAATTTATAAAAATGAATTTGAGCTTTGGCCTTCTATTGAGGAATGCTTCAAAATGAAAAGTTTAAAGTCGGAGGCAAGTTTATTTTTGATTTGAAGAAATTAAAAGTGAAAAATTCGCCAAAGATTATGGTCTAGGTGCGCCTACACTTCTGAGAGGAGCTCTCATAGAAGGGACACAAAGCAACACTATACTACTTTTTGTAAATAATAAAAACTCACTAAAATATGAAGTCAAGTTGTTTCTCTCGTTTCTTTTCTAGTTCGTTCATTTCTTTCAAAACAGAGTTTACTCGGACCATCTCTTTCTTGATTTCTTCTTTGCGCGACGAATCAAGTTCCTGTTCTTGCAGAAGCGTTTTTTCTATCCGTTCCAGCATCTTCTTATCCTCAGCTAACTCTTCTTGGACCTCTTTTGTTTGCTTTTTCAATTTTGATTGATACTGACGAGTTAAAAATTGACTGGAAAAAGAAAAATCCAGGCTAAAATGTTTCATACAAGGTAGTTATGATTTTGATTTAACTACGCACGCAACTCCTAGAGTTTCATCATCACTTGCTAAAGCATCTTCAGTTTTTTTTCCATGGTTTGATGGATTGATAAAACTACACACAAGAGATGCTAATAGTGTGAGAGACCGATTTGGAGCTAATGTCTTTCAAAACCATTGTTCAGTCGCTCATCATGTATGTAAAGGTTACCCGCAGACACCTTTACATGGCAAGCAACTGAACAATGGTTGTTCAAAGACTACCGTACCGAAACCGAGTATCTCACCCCATAGCGTCAATTGTGTATGTGTACTTTCATTGATCTATTTAACTGTGGAGTCCCTGATCAACTCGCTGGTTTGTCTAAACGTGGAAAAAAATGTTCATTTTTCTGTTTTTTACGTAGTTAATTTAAGTGTGAATTTTATATTAAGGGATAAAATACTGATCCTGGATTTTATTAGTTTCAGGAGTTTTACCTGATAAAAATTTACGATGATACTAAAGCTAGCTAGCGTACTCCTGAGTTTACATTCTTTATTTTTCGCTTCACTTCAAAGGAGTCTAAAACTCATGGGAAAAAGCTACACTGTCAGACAAGGCAAACATTTTTAATTTTGATAGGAAACATCCAAACTAGCCGTCGACACAGCACTCATTAATACATTTTGGACCTCATCAATAAAGAGTGTCAAACGTTCAAATTTGAAATTGTTAGGTTCAAAATACTTGGACATAAGTTAACAGAGTGAGTCAAAGGGCTACAATATTGCCAAGAGTAATTCACTTACCTGTGTTCTTGGTTTTTCCTGCGAAGTTCTACTAATTCTCTATGAACATTAATTTCTTCTAACTGTTTCTGTAGCGACAGTTCTCGCATTTCTTGTAACTTTAGTTCTTCAGTTTTCCGTTCCTTTTCTCTGAAGTCAGAATAACCACAGCAATTAGGAGGAAAAAAAAAACCACACTTGAAACTCTGCGAAAATTGCAAAGAGCGCAATATACATACAATTTGAATATTTTTATAATAGGGTTGAACATTCACAAAAACTGAAAAATTTGGAATGATAGGAAAACTCTACAGTCCTTAAAATATTAGGAGAATTTTTTTTCAATTTATAGTGGCCCTTAAAATTGTTTGGACAATTTTTGGACAAGAAAAATTTTTCATGACAAACACCTGCTTTGCTACTCAGCATGTTGGACAATTAATGAAACTGATAGGGTTAAGTATAAATGTAAGTAATGCTGCCCTTTCATGTGGTCTTGAAAGAAAGGGAAAAAAATAGTGACAAAATTTGATAGATTTGTTGTAAATCACCACCAATTGAAAGGACTCGAAAAATTAGTAGAATTTTAACAGTAACCCAACATTTCAAAAGAAAAATGAGTCTTTTGAAAGAGATATGAGTCTCAAAATTGTGTCGCAAGCCCTTTATCCAGAAATTGCCTCATCCTTTAACATTTTTTTTTAACTGAGTCTACGATCACTAACAAGCATTTCTTAAAAGCTTCATGCAAATTTTAGGAAAAAGTAGGATCTGAGAAAGACGTAATAATGATATATTGAGATGATCTGTCGATAAATAGGTAAACGTGCCGCGAAAACAATTGTGAGTAACAAGTGAAGACTACACAGGAGGAACTTGATTTGTCACTTCAGGCGTTGTCAAAATTTGGCGTCTTAATTCATTTCTTTAAATACTTGGCTCATTCAAAAAAAGAGATCAGAAGTAAAAAAAAAAAAAAAAAAAAAAATGAGATTTTTGTTTAGACATGAAAGACAAAAACCCCACATTTTTGTTTACTTTTCATACCATTTTTTAAGTCAGCCCGTTTGGAGAATAAAGCGAAGAATTAGTTGCCAAAGTTTGACAACGCCTGAAGAGACTAACTTCGTTCATTCCGTGTAGTCTTCAAGGACATAAATAACAACGACAAAAAAAAAAACAAACAAAACAAACAAAACAAAATAAAGACATCATACAGGAAAAAATAATCACGATAAAATAGTGTATCTACAAATGAGTAACACTTAATACCACTTCTCTGTGTCTCAACGTACTTTAATAATTCAATCTGATGTAATAGCTGCTGCTTTAGAGCAGCGGCTTCGGCTTTCTTCCTATCCTGCGCTTCTTTCTCTCTTCCTTCTTCTTCAACCCTTAGCTTCATACGTTCCTTTTCTAGCTCGCGATTGAATTCTTCCTCACGCTTCTTCTCTTCTTGCCTCTCCTTGATCTGCTCGACCCAACATTGCTTCACAAAGTTTTGTTGCTGTGATCTATGAAACTATTGAGGAAAAATGGGATTAGAAGCAGGTAACAAAAGAAAAAAAAAAACCAAAAAACAAAATTACGAGTGAAAATGAAGTGAACACTTTCAAGGGTTTAACCCTTTTGCACTTGAATTATGAAAAAAGTGTCACTGTAATCTGAAACCTACTCCATTAAATTGAACAAACTTTGCTCATATAATTTCATGTGCGAGTCAATTTTTTCGCATTTCTATAAGGCTTCATGTAAAATATCGTCCCTTAGATGGGACACTGTGAGCAAAAGGGTCAAATTAGTTAGGTGCATTAGGCCTGTGCAATTGACCAAAACAACAGTTGATTGAAGCAAAATTTCTAAAAAATGTTGAAACTTCAATGAAACAACGTTGTGAACTTTCTTGAAACTTGAAACCAAGATCGAAGATACAATAAAAATTTGAACATTTGTCGATTGATCAAATTTTTGTCAAACTTTTGGGCAATCGATCCTAGTTCCAACTGTAAATGAAAGTCAACAACTTTTTTCTCAGCGATGAAACTGAAAAACTTGAAAAAAGTTTAAATTTAAAATATTGGTGCAAAACTTACGTCTCTTAAAACCGGTTGACTTGATTTCCACTGAAGATAATTTTTTAGCTCAGCTTCTCGTTTTCTAGACTCTTCTTCTTTCATTTTCATTTCAACGTTTAAATTTTTCAACTCTTCTAAAGGCATCAATTTTAGCGCACTTCCACTCCCACTTCTGGTTCTTCGTATGCGCTAAAACAGTTTCCGTTGAAGTAAATTTTGATTAAAAGTTATAGGGGTTCGATCAATATCACAAACAATTTGTAAATTGCACCTAGCTTCTCGATTTTTTCCATCATTCAAAATGGATGAGTGTTGAGCATGACAGTGTTGAGATTTTAATATGAATTTCTTTGTCTTCTGTTCTTTCCGTAATCAAATGCAAAATTATTCAAAACAGAAAACACTCCGATGCAGGAGAGAGCTGTCTGGAAATCAAATGACATTGACTATTTTTGAGATGAGAGGGAAATTTAAAATCCAAGAGTCTGATGGGCTTAGGTGATCTTTTCAAACGTGATTCTGACATCTGATGGGTCGATTTTGAAATTCCCGCTTCCCACTAAAACAGTCTAATAAAACCTCGGTTTAAGCCTTTGAAAATTCCTCTTAAATCAACCACTAAAGAAATGACTAGTTCATAAAATTGATTACTTACTCATTGCTTCCAACTATGGGCGTAGCATGACTCAAAAGTAGGGGGGTTTTTGAAAAGTGATAACTTTTTTTTTTTTTTTTTTTTTGCTTGTTAGTATTCGGGTTCTTTTAATTCAAGCCACGGTTGCCACAACTGTTTTTCCATGCAAAAAGCCCCATATACGCTACGCCTATGCCTCCAACAACGCAACTATTTATTGAAAGAAAATTAAAAAAAAGATAAATGGAGATGATTAAATGAGAGAATAAAACTCTTACTTTCAATTCTTCATCATAATCTTTGTTTTCTGCATGAAGTAGTGCTGCTAGTTTTTCTCTTCTCTGTATGAGCTTCTGCCTCTTCTTTTCATTTTCGACTTGTTTTTCTTGACCTTGACAGCTGAGAATCCAAGCAGAAAAAACAAAAGAAAGGATAAGTACACTGGATGATAAGTTAAACAGAATCTTGAAATGAAAAATCTTCGCTTTATCCCTGTACTTTTCTTCCATCAAACTTACAGGGTTGCCTAGAAAAAAAAGCAAGGAGGGCTGTATGTATCTGACTAAACCCGCCCAAATCCTGCACTGGGAATGAAGTCATAAAAAACAGAGACAAAAGGTCAATCAGGCTTAAAGTCCTTACTTTTGCCCAGGGGTGCAAAATGTTCCAAAACTTCGGAAGTTTCACACGATCCATGACTTATTTCCTCACAGGATTTTAAAAAATTTCCTCACAAAAATTTGAAAGTGATGACTTTTTTTTTATTATTTTAACATTTCAACACTGTATGTTCGCAAAATGACCGATATTCTCCTATGTTTTACACTATTTTCCTGAGAAATCCTTATTGTCATTATTAAAAAAAAAAAAAAAAAAAAAAAAAAAAAAAAAAAAAAAAAAAAAAAAAAAAAAATTGACAAATTTCCTCACTTTCCCTGACATTTCCTAACTTTCACGCGATCCGCGGATCGCTAGATCGAGCACATTTTGCACCCCTGCAGTTTTGCCTAGCACACTCCATCATGTAACCCGTCAAACTCAAAAAGTGCACTTCGAAATCTTTCATGACCAAAAAATTTAAACTCTCTGCATGACACAACTTTCATACTTTCCAGTCGATTTACATAGCTGGTTCAACAGATCAGAAATAGTTTACACAGTTTGTAGAGAGAGAGTGGTAGAATTTTCATTCCATTTAAAGTCCACATTTTTAGTCTGCATTCTGGAGTTGTGGACCAATTGAGACTAATTTCAGAAAAGGAGCTCATACAACAAAAGGTGCGCTTTTCATACCAAATTCTCTATTGTCAGCCTCCATGGTCTGGTGGTCAGAGCAACTGGCCACTGACCCAGAGGTCGCCCAGGTTCCAATCCCGGCCGAGGTGACGAGATTTGATGATCTCAGATCTAGTCATCTTGGAAGGACATGCATGTACATTGTACAGTCGTCAAATTAAATAATGTCAGTCTGCGCCTTAGATTTTGGGTCAGATAGGCAACTTGTGATGCTTAAATCCATTGTCATAGGTATTGCAGGTTGCCTATCAGAGGGTAAATTCAAGGCTTCAACTGACATTCTTTAATTCGCCGACTGTAACTCTTCTTTCTTTTATCTTTCCTTCTTCATCCCTTTTTTATTTTTGTCTGTTGGGCCCAAGTTAGAAAAAGAGGACACTTAAACTTCCTCCCTTTCTGTCACGAATTATGAAAGAAGTGTCATTGTAATCTGAAACCTATACTATTAAATTAAACGAACTTTTCTCATATGATTTCATGTGTGAGTCAGTTTTTCTGAATTTCCATAAGGATCCATGTAAAATGGTCGTCCATTATAATGGACACAGTGACGGAAAGGGTTAAAAAGAAAAAAGAAATTCTCTATTGCTGTCTTATTGTCTCCATGATTTTTCAGGGAGACGCCTGTTGTTTAGTGGACCCTTTTCTCAGAATTGACTTCAGTTGGACAGCTTATTTGTGCAGAAAACAACCAACTTCCCTATTTTAGCAGACGATTCTGACTAATTACTGGGGAAAGTCACGGTAGTTAGTTCCGTTTTGCGCAAACAGCAAAGTTGGCTCTTTCCTGCAAAAAAACCGTCCAATTGGTCTCTGGTAGAACCGAGGAGCACACACACTCTGCAGATGGGAATATTCTTTCAAGCTGAGCCGGAAAGCCGCGTTAACTATTCGTACACGATAGATATGGTTTTGCATATCTTACACTTTGAAGGCGCTTTAAAAGTATAGACAGCTGACAGTATCCTTTGTAACTCAGAAGGTAGGAGACAACCGGCTTGCCGCGAACGGTGCGGTTGACTAACTTGGCTTCCCCATTATTAAACAACCTGGCAAATCAAATGGACGTTCAACGCCCTCACGTCCGGAGGACATTCGAAGGACATTTTGAAAAAGTCTTGAATTAATTCGAAATGCCTTCTTTTGTTTGACATTAATTTTTTGCCGGGAAGGGCAGCTTTCGTAGAGGAGAGGACGTATACCCCTTGCCCCCTGAATACACCGGTGATTACAGACGTTTCAGGAGTATTCTACAATGTGCTAGGACTAGATTTATTAATAAAATTCTAAAACGTTCCTTGTGAACACGCTAGTACTAACGTTGAGATCTTCTTCCAGAAATCAGAAAAGAGCAATTTTTTGCATGGAAGCTAATAGAGAATGGCGCTTTTGCGGATCTCAGGACCGAATTTTGACACGTTCCTAGACTTTTCCTCGAAACTTCCTCGACTTGAGAAGTGCCATTTGAAATACAAGGAGAAAGAAAAATAGGATGAGGGCAGTGGCGGCTCGTGCATTGTGGTAACAACGTATTTTTTCCCCCATTTGAATCTAGGTGAAACAATCGATCTTCAGGAGTCGCAATTCCAACCCGAAAATGTCGATACTTTTGCATAGTTTTAAACGGCAAAGAAGTATGGTTGCCACATTGCACGAACCGCCACTGAACGAGGATCAACTGGAAGAGGATTTGATGAGGTAAATGAGGAATTTCAAAAATATTGGATTATGGAACTGATGACGACAATCATGCCAATGGGGTCGTCCTCATTCCTAAAGACGCACGCAAGTCAGCGGCGGATTCAGGAATTTAGCATTCTCTCTCTTTTTCCATTAGAATGCGTGAGTTAGAAAAGGAAACACCATGCAGGGGTAGTGACGTGATTTTCGCCCCCTCTTCTCTTCTTCTCTAACACATGCATTCTAATGGGGAAAAGAGAGAGAAAGACAATTTCTTGGATCCGCTAGTGACGCAAGTAGTAAGCGCACTCACAACACGCACGTGAATAATTATAGTATGATATTGATACAAATACAGTGATATTGCGTTCACAGCAGAAAGAGCATGATCTAAACACGTTGCGTCTCTAGTTTGAATTTTCTCGGCCATTTTGGAGGTTCCAAGGCTCGGAATGACAAGCTAATGATTTAAACTGATGTTTAAAACACATACTTAATCACATTTTACGTCATACCTTCAGGATGCTTCGCCGAAAATTGTCGCAATAACTAATCGGCAGAGTATTACCTATTACGGCGCAAAATATAATTTAGTTTATTATGTTTCATTTCCTTGTTACTTTAAGCTACTTTACGAAGTCACGAAATTTATACGTGAGTGTTTTCAATTAAATAACCTCCCCCTCGGAAAGATCTGGAAATTTTACGTCGGAAGCCGATTTTCCGATTTTCCTTCTTTTTTCAAGCTATTCCGTATCCACACCCTATAGTTGAATGCACATTAGAATGTAGTGGATGTAGGTAAATACAGGTAGAACAGATGCGTTTGCTGCGTCATAAAAGGAGCTACCGTTGCATTGCTCTTACAACAAGGTTGATTGCGATGACGTAGGTTGGATATGTCGGTGCATGATCAGTGCGATCACCACTGAAAAAAAAAAGTTCTAGCTCTACCGAATACATGCTTCGGGAAGCTGAAGGAGGCATATCCGAAGCGAAGTTCTGTGACTAGCGGGCTTTCCGTCGGTAGTAGCGAGCCACATGCTCTAGCAGTCCCGAACCTCTTGCTTCGGCATTGCGATGTAGGCGGGCAACACGTGCAATGACATACAATCAGCAGGACCTGTCGCCATATTTTCTCTGTTAAGTATCAGAGTAGAACGGGTTCACTCTTGAAATCAATTTACTCTGAGAATTTGTCATCGGCGATCTCTGAAAGAACGCTACGATACAATTTAGGAGCATATTCACAGAGTTTGCTCACTTAACTCAGCGCGACGTAAAGGGTGTGCGCGGGTGCGCCTCGGAGCGCTTCCCCTATATACGCACTACGCAGCAATCAGTCCTCGTCTTCCAAAAGCACTGAGCAGCGCAGTGGTAACGCACTAAACTCCGAAATGACACGTCCCCAGATCGATCCCGGGTAGCGGCTCGCTCTTTTTTCACTCTTCTTTATATACATTCCCGAAGCACGTGCTTATGTACTACCGAACTTTGCTCCGCGAGGCTATCTGAATCAGCGCGTGATTCGGCTCTACCGGAGCACGGTTCTTTCAGTGACTGATCTGTTGGGCCAGCTTATAGTGAATCAACTGATGTCACTAAAAACCACGAAACTCCCCAGAGAAGTAAGTACTATGACCTTCAAAAGAATGTATCTTGGTCGAAATTTTTACTGTTAAATTTGTCCTATATTTTAAACGAAAATTTCGATTTTTCATGACATACTTTAAAAGGGGGGTTCTGTTTAAATACTCGAAAACAGCAAAATTGTTCAAAGATTGCCAAGATTTGAAAGTGTTAAAATTCCGACCAGGGTACTTTCTTTTGAAACTCATAGTACATTCCAAAACCTGTGGCGAGTTATCTTATGCCCATCTACCTTGTTTCTACTTAATGAAGAAATGTAGAAGAGGAGATAGTCCCCCTCTCCCACAATTTTTTTGTGCAGGGATAAATTACTTCCACACTTCCGCATACCAATACTAAAATTGGGTGTCGTTTCATACCCATAATTAACAAGCATTTGTTTGAATAACCAAAGTTGAGCCTCGAAAACTGCCCAGAAGACGACAACTTTATCTCCTCATGAAATAACGGTGACTAAAAGTAAGCAAAACTTAGGTCGAGGATTTTAAAAATGATCAGTAGCATAAGATGTGTAAATTTGTAGTAATTATTTCCAGAAAAAGCGGATTTTTGGGGGGTTTAACAAACGCAATGCTAGAAACGAAAAACGGTTAAAAGACTTTCAAGTCCACTTAATACATATTATGATACTTGATATGTTTTTGAGGATTGAAAGCATTTCAGAATAAAGACACACTCTGGACCAAACAACGTTTGGACCGGGAAAAAACCCCCAACGCGACGCAAGCACCGTATTTTGCACGCTTTTAGGACGTTAGTAATGACAGGTTAAAATGACAAGCTGAGAGAATGAACAAAAATAAACAAACGAAAGGAATCAAAACATCTTTAGCAAATTGAAACATGCATTAAGTAAGAACTAAACGAAATATTTTAGATAAGACGCAGTGCCATACTTTAAACAGAATGTACGTAAAACATTCTGGAAATTAATTTTAAAAAATGGAGTCCAACAACTGAACGAGGACCATCGGAGGACGGTTTTTTAAAAGCATCAATCAATTCGTGATTCCAACAGTTACAGAGATTATATTTATAGAGACTAACCGTTTGCGACCTCGAAAATATCTGACATTTGAACTGAACCTACTTTTCGTAAAATTCTCACAACAGTCACAACCGATTGTAAAAATGGACATTAAGAGAGGTTAGGAAAATCAAAGATATTATGAAAAAGAGATGAGTTGACGTGGATTGAACTGCACAAGAGTAATTTAGCATCGAAAAATTGGATCGACTTTAAAAAAGAGCATGGAAAAAACAACACCTTGCTTGCGTTTTGAAGCAACTGACAAAGTAAAGTAATTAGAGGGACATAGGAACTATAGGTAAAACGCAAAAATCACCACGCAAATATCTCTCCGGGGAGTAGAGCTCGCTTCAGAGGTGTAGGCGCACACAGACCATAATCTTTGGCGAATTTTCAATTTTCATTCCTTCGTATCAAAAAAGAATTGCCGTCGACTTTAATTTTTTGAATTTAAAGCGTTCCTCCATGCAAATCCAAAGCTCATATTTCTTTTCATTGATTCTCATTTTATAATAAAAAAAATAATGTTGAAAAATTCCAAAGATTATTGGTCTAGGTGCGCACACACTTCTGAAATTACCGCCTCTATTGAGTTATAACCCGTTCGCTGACCAACCTCACTTTCACAAAATATCTTGCAAACAAACTCCCATATAAAGACGAGTGGGCATCTATTAAGAGACGATCGTTCCCGAAAACGCACCAATCTTAAATTAAATTAGCCTATACGTAAAATAATCGATACTCAGGGGTTGAATTGCATCCCCAAGAAATCGATACTTTCGCATCGGTTTAAAAGGCAAGACACATGGTTGCCAAACTGCATGAGCCGCCACTGACACGCGCCTATAGTTCCCGAGTATAAATGATGAGACGAGATTTACTGTTTTTAATTCAAGTACCTGGAGTTGTAATATTCAGGTGAGGTCCAGGCGCTGAACTTGCTGGCTCTGACATCCCAGACTTGGAAATATTTGGTCACGTCGTCCCAATGCTCTCTATGGAGCGATTCGGCATTTCTCCTGCGTACAATTATTTCCTCTTCTTTCCGGGCCGAGTACCTTCCGCTGTTCATCGCTTCTGAGAACATAATTAAAATGAGAAAAGGTCAGATTTGTTCGTTGAGTGTCTTGTTCAACGATTACAGGGCAAAAATCAAAAATAGTATTATTATAGAAACCTCTGCAACTCGACCAGATATATTACCGCTAAATATGTCGTACGTAAAAGTAGCTCATATTGATTCTGGTACGGGCGATGTTATTACACTTTACAGGGCCAGTGGCTTCTACCGAGAGGGAGAGAGAACGGACACACGTACTTTCTCCCCCGGAGACTTTAAAATATCAACTTTCTTCGACTGAAAAGAGCCCAAACATACTTTCTGCAACGCTTCGAATTTCATAGGCTTGTAACCCCAACCCCCAAACTTTTAAGCTCTGTCACTGAACCGGGCCCACAGAACGCGTTCATATATTATTACGTATACCGCATTATTCCCGATGTTTGAAAACAACAAGTAACATAAGTAACGGAACGGCAAAAAACTTGGCCGTTTCGCGGAATGGTCAAATGCTCCGGTCATTTCGCCGAATGGTAAAAAAAAAAAAAAAAAAAAAAAAAAAAAAAAAAAAAAAAAAAAAAAAAAAAAAAAAAAAAAAAAACAAGGTCATTCCATGAAATGGTCGATCATTTGGCCAACAAGGCGCATCATATCATCCACACCAGTATATCGAACTTTTTTCAGAGGCATAAAGATATAACCTCAATAGTTTGGGTTCAGGGCAGGGTCACGAACATGTCCTGGGACCAATAAATATTCGGTACAGGTACAGACGGTCCTGCACCCAGATGATTGGTGTGCACCTACGGCCATTTAAAAGCACACGAAAACGCTCACCATCCAACGTCTTTCGGGGACCGTCTGTACCGAACATTTATTAGTCCCTGGACCCGAACTATTAACGTTAACTTATGCCTATAGAACACGTTCAGTACTGAAGTGTACATACCATATCGTCCATTCTGATCGTGTCCAGCGCATGTCCTTTTATCCACGGTAAGTGTTATTATATGTATTAGCTGCGTCAAAATCAATTGAAATGACGCAAATCCTCCGAAAAGGGACCTTAAAAAACACCATCTAGGTTTAAAAATAGTAATAGAAGCGAATGAGAGGAGTGCCATCACATCATTAGAATTAGACTAGGTGCGAGTAAAAAATAGTTCGTTTGCCTCGAATCAACATAAAAAAACATTTGAAATTGCGCCTCAAGTACTTCAGAAACCATCTACATCAAAAACGTCAATTATAAGGGTTATTGTTTGACTCGCACGGTATAATAATTATACCAGCATGCGTTTTCGATAAATTTTCGATTGATTTCTTAACGAATGACAATCGGAATTTTAAAAAAAAAAAAAAAAAAAAAAAAAAAAAAAATTAACGAAAAAATTAGTACGCTCTGTCGTGTTGAAAACACGTCCGACAAGAAGTAAAAATCTAGGAAATACGTAGTGACAGAGTCTTTTCCGCGTTTGGAACCCCAAAAGTTTTTCATTTTTTCCTCGGAAATTTTTTTTCTATAGCTTCAGCACTCAACGACAGTTTTAGATAACTCAAACGCATCGTAATTTCGGCATCCGCGTAGTAAAAACAGATTAGATAATAATTTAGAAAAGCCAAAGTAATAAAAAAATAAGTAAATTAAAAAAAAAAAAATTGCACAAAACGGCGCCTAGCGCATGAAATGTCAATTTAAAGATCAAACCGCGTTCACGAACAGTACCTGCTAGCAAAAATTGAATCGTGATTGACACTGGGGGGGGGGGGAACTATTTTTCACGTCAACTAAGATTAAATAACATAATTTGCGTGTAAAATAAACTGTAGGTAGGTAGACCGAAAAAATTTAATACATGCATGGGCGGGCGCGGGGCGAATGATGCGTCAAAGGATTCATCGAGGAAATAGGGAGATCAAAATGACGTCAGGAAAATAGTTATTTCATAATTCTTAAGGCTACATATAAGTTGCTGCTCCTCTTGCGGATAGCGTACAGTATTAAAAGGCTACTGCTGAAGTGCTGAGAGTCCCTGTTAGAATATAGACAACTTTAAGGACAATTAAAGTTTCGATATAGTTGCGATAATGTCCGGAGCGATTCGTGTGTGTTTAGTTGTCACCTACTTTTTAGCAATCCTAAGTGGTAACGATATAACAGGTATGTCTCTGAAGCTCAATTTTTTAACATGCTAACCCTTTCAGACCTGGTGTACAGTGCAATGTACACCTGAATAACATAGAACCTAATGGAAAAAATAAATATGTTAACAAATTTATTTATTTACTTATTTATTTATTTATTTATTTATTTATTTATTTATTTATTTATTTATTTATTTATTTATTTATTGCAAATTGGTAAGTGCATAGGACAGGAAAACTGTATGGTACAGGTCAATGATGATAGTAATAATAATAATAGTAAAATATACAATCTTATATTAGAAAAATGTGCCCAGATCAGCGATGACGGCCAAAAATCCGTCTCTGAACAAAAAGTATTTTCAGGTTTGAAAGGGTTAAGACGATTCCAGGCGAAGCTCGTCCAAATTTCAATCCGATGGATAGCGCCACTGGCGCTGCTCAAAAAGCCAACCTTTCTTTGGCGGAAATTATTGAATTTACGCCAAAAATACAAATTTAAGGAACGTCAGCACCTGCTCACACATATACTTCAGGAAAATACCCTGAAACTTTTAAGCGAAAATACTCAAAAATAGAGCCGGAAGTTAGGAGATGTGAAAATTCCCATAGGCTTTAATGGAGTGCGAGCTAGGCGGATAGACATACTATCATACTCGCACTCACTAAGCTTCATGCGAAACTAATTTCATACTTTACGGCTTTAATAATTCTTAACCAATTTTGCTCGTTTTTGGGCCAAAAATATCCATATAAAAATTTCGCAGGTGCTGAAATTCTCGGAGTTTGCGTTTTTTCTTTGGTTTTAATTTAAAATGCCACAAACACAACTTTTAGACCAAAAGCGACTATAAAGGCGTTATCCATCGAACTGAAATCTGGAAAAGTTTGGAAACTTTGTGTGGGCGTGCGCATGTGAATAAAGGAGAAAATTAAATAATGGGTAACACACAATACAGGTTAGTTTGATTAATTGCGGCCTACGCACAACTGAAAAAAATCCTACAATCTGCTGCACACAATATCAAAACATGATTTTTTCTGAACAAGGTAAGTTTTAGCTTTTGCCTCGGAAAAGCATCAGTATTATACCCCGAGGTGTAACCAGAATATCTTCAATCTTTCTAATTTTTTCTAAATATGAATGCAAGGATTCAAAAAATATAAAAAGAAGTAGTTGCGATTTTCCATTTAAACCTGTGCAAAATATCGATTCGAGCGTGAACTAAGCACCTCCAATAGTTCGACCTTTTTCATGCGTTTACATGGACAGAATGTTGCGGTGCCATATTGCACGCGACACCAGTGTCTTCGACTCATTTACACGGAAAAAATCACTTCTTCATATTTTCTGCCAGAGCTGCTGAAAAAGCCTCAATTACCGGAAGTAGACAATACCTGTATACTGACTATGTTTCGTTTTTTCTACCACGGTAGATTTTTCATTTACCGCAGTAGGTGTTTCATAAGGACCCGGAAAGAATCTACCAGCGGCAGCTGGAAAATCTAACATGGAGAAAAACCATTCGGTCATCAATCTACCGGATTTTTTCCGTGATACAAGAAGACTGGTAGAATTTACCATCTGTATAGCTGATTTTGGAGTCTGCCATCAAGTAGGTATGGTAAATTTTACCATAGTACGGTAAATGCAACGTGCCTTGTGGTGAAATGTCCTTACCAACAGGTTATCTTAATTTACCAAAAGGTACGTTATTGCATTTACCAAATGATGATAAAATTTACCATAATTGATAGCAGACTCTAAAATCAGCTATGCAGGTGGTAAATTCTATACCAGTCTTTTATTCCCGCGTTGTTAAAATAATATTTTTTTTTGTTTTTGTTTTTTTTTAATGAAAACTATGTTTTTCCAAATTTCAGTTTCCGCAAAGCCGAGCTGGAAACAACTTAATCCGTTCACAAGATCAAAGGAAAAATGTCAGACCCGTTGTGAAACCAGACACGGATTTTACGACGACGGCTCTGTAGATAATAAGCTCCTTGAGCCGGTGTCAGTCGGATATCTTTACGCCAAAGTCCTGTGCCATTGTCGTGTGAACTACAGACTGAAGAATTTGATCAAAAAGAAGATTAGTTCTTGGGCTGCGAAACGATTCAGCATCCAGCAATTCTTTTACTTGGGGAAGCAAGCCAGAAAGTCATATGCCGCCAAGGGAATAAAGTTCGTGTCCAATGATGAAGCGAAAAAGTGGTACAAAGATATGGAAGAGACACAGATAAACGAGTTGCTTGTCAAGTTCAGACCAGACTCTCGTTTGAAGGGGCCACCGCCCCCGCCCCTCGAAACAGTTATAGCTGAATTGAAAAAGGAAGGAATTCCCGAAACAAGCCTGAATAAGGCAAAGAAGATATGGGAAGAAACAAATAGCAAGAGAGAGTGAGGACAGATCTCATTTTTTTTTTTTTATCAAGGTGGGACATGGATCTGAGGATCGGATAGAGCTTGACGTGTCTATTGAAACGCATCGCTCCTGGTGAGATTTCGGGTCCACCGTTTCTGTTTCCAATGAGCAATGTGTATATGTATTATGTATACCAACCCACCGCCCCACCTCACGAAATGGATAAAGCCTTCGCACATGGGCGCGGGCGGCGGCGCCCGCAGAAAAATTGCTAGAGGGGAGCAGAATTGTTGAACATAGCAGGTTTGACCCCCCCCCCTCCTCCCCTCCATAGGAAAAGAAAAAAAATGAATTTTGGTCAAGAAATGGTACAATTTTAAGCAATGATAGATGTATCAACCAATAAAAATAATTTTAACGTGTTTGATGTTATGAGTATAAAGAGACAGCAGATGATAATGATAGTAAGAAAAATGCTTACTAGAACTATCCCTTTTGCAAAAAGTGTATTAACAGTATAAAGTAAATTAAGAATAAATTTCGTCGACTCTTACAGCTTTATTTATAATGTATTTTCTTTTTTTGTTCCTTTAGTTTTTTATCGTGAAGTTTTAACCGTTCTGAATTCCGGGGGGGGGGGGAGTGCCCCCTCTTGCCCCCCGCTGCGGGCGCCAATGCCTTCGTACACCCTCAAAAAGTTTGATCAAACTGCAGAGGAACCGAAGTAGAGCCTAAATTCACAAAAAATAACAGGCGACCAACTGTTGCGCGTTTAAAGCCAAAAATATTTCATCGGTGCATGTTTGTCAACAAAACCAGTTCTAATTTGACGACTTGATTGACGTGCCGTCAGTGGCGTCGCGTGCAATTTGGCAACAATGTATTTTATCCATTTAAACTCATGTAAAATATCGAATTCAGGGGGTGCACAGTGCTCAAGGAAAATTCGATATATTTAATGAGTTTAAATGGAGCAGTTGCATTATTGCCAGATGGCAAGCGACGCCACTGCATGCCGTTAAACAAATCCTTTAGATAACTTCATCAAACATCAGTTCCATCCAGTGGCGGCTCGTAAGCTAATAGGCAACCACGTTTCTTGCCATTTGAATCTATGCAAAAGTATCAATTTTTTCACAAGGATTTCGAGAATCCCCCGAAGATCGGTTATTTTACGAGAGTTTAAATGGAGAGAATCCGTTATTGTTGCCACAGCCCACATTGCACGAGCCGCCACTAGTTTCATCATCAATATTCCGAAAAAAAAAAGAAAAAAAAAAGACTTACGTGCTTACACCGCGTTTAAGTTTTTTTTTTTTTAATTCTGAAAGTGTCTTGTTGCCTTAACCTGCCTGATGATCAAACAGTTTCAGCGTGTGCATATGTACAGTCGTGTATACGAAGACCTTAAAAAAAGATAACAACGGTGGGACCGAAAACTCACCAGTGCATTCTGATTGGTCAGAAGTCAACGTCATCGAACTTAAAGATCGGGGGCATTATGAAGTGCACAGTTCGTCGTTGGATCGGGTAAAATACTTTAAATCCGCTTTTATCACACATCCTTTCGAGCAAACTTTTGAAGTTCAATATCATTCGAAATTCACGCAACACAAACGAAACCATACACCCGAAAAGAAAGGAGCGAAACGGACCCATTTCGATGGATACCCTCGTCACACAACAACCTACTTTAACAATAAGTACGTGATAACTACTAACGTCAAACTTATTAACTTTCCATTGTTTGATTTTGATAATTCGCATTAACTTTACATTTACTAATTAAGTGTAAGAATGTAAAAGAACTTTGAGACGCTGATTTCGAAAATATTATTACTTTTCGATTTAGTTGCTTGAATAAAATCGTGTCAATTCAATATCATTCGAAATCTACGCCAAACAAACGAAACCGTACACCCGAAAAGAAAGGAGCGAAACAAACCCATTTTGATGGATACCCTCGTCACACAACAAACTACTTTAACATTATAAGAACATGATAACTGGTCAGATTTTAACTTTCCATGGTTTGATTTTGATTTTTCGCATTAATTTTACATTTACTAATTGTAAAGTATATAAGAGAATTTTGAGACGCTGGTTTTGAAAATAATATTTTTCTATTTAGTTGCTTGAATAAAATCGTGTCAATTTTATATTTGTGATTGACATTTACTCAGGTTTCATGTCTATATGCGGGGTGGAAAAACTACGAAATTTAGACCAAAACTACAGCTTAACTCGAAATTAAGAGGGTTCATGCCCGGAGGGGGGATTGGTCCCCTTCCCAACACAGAAAAATAAGTATTTTGAAATTAAGTGCGTCCCCACTTAAATCAAAAATATTTTCTTTTTAAAAATATATGACAAAACTTTGATGCGCTTAAATTAATAATCCTCGAGGCTTTTCCACTTGAAAAGACAGAAATGCATTACACGCGATTCTTCGCGTCTTTTTAAACTAAAGATGCATGTTTTTAAATTAAAATTACGTTTTTTCGATTCAAAAAATGCTTCTATGATTAAATATTCCGAATTATCAAAATAAGCACAGTATTTTTAACCCAAACACACTCTATTTGAATCAACAAGAATTTACAATAAATTATAAAAAAATGAATTAAAAATACTTGTATTTTTAAAATCAAAACATTTTTTTTTCCCGGTGAAGGATTTTGATCATAACAGTTAAATTTAAGTCTTGAATAATAAATTGTAAAACCATGACAACTGTAAGTAAGTTAAGTGATCTATCAACAATGTAATTTCAACAGGTTGGTCGATCAGGACGCTTCCGTCCTCAATAAGGAGGAGAGTCTAAAATTGCAGTTACGAGAAATATCAAGGAACATCGTTTCGAAAGTAAAGGATGGCACTGCGCTGGATTATCTACAGCAAGAGCTATCGAAACTCCCAGTAGCTCACTCTGATGTGATTAAGCTGCTTCAAATCTACGCGACCCTGCAGTCATTTTCCACCGTCTCTAAGGAAGGATTTTTTTCGGTTCTGAAGCGCACAAAAAACCATTTTAGGGCAGCTATGGCGGACTCTCCGTTGGCTGATTTGCTTTTCATGGCCTCGGAAAAGGAGGGATCGACGAAGATTGACGTAAATAAAATAATCGATACATTCGGCAAAAAGAAGGATCGGCAGGAACCCGTATTACACTAATCCTCATTTGACTGGTAGGACTTCCCCCCCCCCCCGTCGGATCAGACTTTGCCCCCCCCCCGGAAAAAATTGAAATGACGTCTGTGAGAGGGTCGCTCCGAAACATGAAAGTAAGGTTCCTCATTCTTTTCCTGGGTGCCAAATTAAAATTAATTTAAAAAAAAAAAAAAAAAAAACAGTTTTACCAGTAGTATTCTCTGCATTCATTTATTTTTTTTTAATTTTTTTTTTTTTTTTTTTTTTATATACTTACTACACTGACAAAAAAGATTACCGGAAGCAAGACGATACGTGAACCTACGTGAAGGATAAGTTTAATGTAAAATCACCAACATTCTAGTGTTTGTACCGTAATTCTTGAACATTTTGAGGAAATTCTAGTTCCATGACCATCTTCTGATATTAACACCAGAATTTTCTGGTTAAAAAACTAGACTTTCTGTGGTTCACATATTGTTGTGCTTCTGGTAATATTACTTACTAGAATTTAGGAATTAGGACTTATGACGAAAGTGAGCCTATGTAAGGGATGGTACATATTAAAATTACCAGAATTCTATAGTGTTTGTACCGTAATTCTTGACCATTTTGAGGAAATTCTAGTTCCATGACCAAATTCTGATATTAACACCAGAATTTTCTGGTCAAAGTACGAGATATTCTGTGGTTCACATGTTGTTGTGCTTCTTGTAATAATACTAGAATTTAGGAATTCTTTTTTTCAATGTAAATAGTTAAATTCGAACAGTCACCAATCACACACGGTGGAGATTTTTACGAACCAATTAATTGTGTCAAAAAAAGGAACACGGGCTGTGTTTTGGAGGGGATGATGGATTTTTTTTAAACATTGATCCGTTAAAAGCTCACCGTGAGTGATTGTTTGCGCAAAAGTTACCGAAAAATTGAAAGAAAAAAACGAGAGAGTAAAATAAGTGAACCCATGTTTTTGAATTGACGGTTTTGGAATTACGAGTCGAGACAAAAAAAAAAAAAAAAAGGAAACCTTACTTTTTGAATGACCCTTGTGGTAAGACATGATGAATGATGATGTCGCAAAGGCGTACGTAAATATCCAGCATTGCATAAAAGTCTACAACTTTTAATTACTTATGCTTTTTTTTTTTTTTTTTTTTTTTTTTTTTTTTTTTTTTATGAAATCCCAAATTGATTATTAGACTAGTCAATTAAAGTTTGAATCCTCTGTTCCGTTGTCTTGTTTGAATAATAGATGTTTATGATGAAAACCCGTGTCAAGTTTCCTCCAAATTCTAAGATATTTTGACCCTTTCCTTTTTCATTCCTCACACAGAAACCTGTGGAAATTTCGCCTAAATTTCCATGAGATCGAAAATAATCTGGAAGCAGCCTTCCGGTTCACAGTGCCAGTGACACGTTCAACAAATTGTATTCAGAAAATTCTACTGGATCGACTTAAATAACTTTGGACAGGAAAGTTTTGCACAGGTTTAGAGAAAAACAGCCCAGAATAAAATCCCCATGTTCATGTCAGGCATTTCAGGCATACGGTAGAAAAAGTTTGGACCACAGGCTTATCAGCCAATCAGAGGCCATCTTTCAAATCTGCTCCAATTAGATTTGACCAAGCAGGCTATTCATTCACGCGATCGGTATGGCGTTTTTGGCAGTATCAGAGGCTGAAATTTTTATGAAAGCCGTAAAACTATCACGTGCAATATATCTGGAGAGTAACCTACAGGTGAGCAGAATGTTAAGATTCTGCGGTGCCGCATGCCGATAAAATCATTGATGAATGTAACATCGGAAGGCATTAACCCCCCCTCCCCCCACGCATTCGAGGGGCGTATACACTATATAGTGGGAATGAGAGGATAAATAGGAGGTGGATATGCCCGAAGTATAAACATTTTGACGACAAGGAGAATGGATTGAAGGGGTCCGCGGGTCCCTTTTAGTTATAAATATATGAATTTAATGACGTCATTAGCGCCCTCTAAAAATAGTGACAAAATAATTTCACTTATCATGCACACGTTATAGGAGGATTCGTCAGCTGTTTAAAAATATTCTACGACGCGTCTTACTGACGGAAGAGGGTAAGTGATGAGTGCAGTGTTGCCGTTTCGCGGAATTTCCAAAAAAAAATCACCCATTAATTTAACTCAACGTTAAATTTTTGAATTTTATGCCAAAGCTGGCAACACTGGATGGGAGGGCACGAAATGTTCGAGGAGTGGAGGGGGGAAGGGGACTAATAGATCAAACGCATTCGTGACTCGTGAGATGAGTTTGTGCACGAAGAGACTCGCAAATTTTGAGGAAAAATTCACGTTTCCGGGAAATTACAAAAGACTACACACATCTCGATGAGGCGCGAAATTGTAATTTCTCCGATTTCTCATTCTCGTATACAAATAGTACGAAGAAAATTACATTATTTCGGACTTCATTCATGACACCAGTTTTAATGAGAAATATTTAAATCTCATTCGTAAAGGGCCATTATCTTTGTCAAAATTTAAATTTTGGTGAACTGATTCGAAGGACACCGAGAAAAATTTCTGGTTACCGCGATGAGAATTTAGTTTATTACTTTCCTGCCCGGAATTCTAGTCACTGTCATCGAGAATCCCGTAAAATTTACAGGAGCTCCGGTTACATTTAAAGGAATTTCGGATATACTTCCAGGAACTCCGGGTACAGTTACCGGTATTTCCTTTCAGAAAGTATGAAACAGAGTTTTCGTTACGGCCACAAAACATTTTTCTCAGAGGACATTCATTCAAATGCCTAACCATCAAACTACGATAAAACATTCGTTTTTTGCTCGGAAAAGAAAAAAGTAACGAATCAGTAGTCAGAGAGACAGATTAAAGGAACCAGTGATAGTATAACATTGAATGTAAGCTCCAATAGAATGGAGAGGAGACACAAAAAGAAAACAAGCTGTGATGCCGGACAAGAAAGCGAAGAAGAAAACACGAGAGATTTGTCTATCATTTGTCATTATAGAACATTGAAGTATAAATGACAGGAAAAAGATTAAAAATAAGAATTTCCGCATTGAATAAAAGTAACAAATTAACAGCAAAAAAAAAAAAAAAAAAAAAAAAAAAAGATTGAGGAATTTTGACAAATTTTGACGACTCCGACAACCATACGTCCAGGCACGCGGTAGTTTACTGAGAAGAAGGGGTCATCAGAGGGGTAGACAAGAGAGAAAAGGGAGGTCATGGCCGTTGATCCCGCTGTTGGTCTGAGAGTCCATCTACCGCAAAAAAGAGCTTATACAAAATTTGCAGCTTAAACCCGCACGAGAACACGGAATTCATCTTGACCTACCGATGAAAAACCTAAAAATACATAAACGCAGAGACATATTTTCCGCGTAACCTCCGCTTGAATCGAAGAGGAAGACGGACACTGTAAGGGAACAGATTTGAAGCGGGTACCCCCAGAAAGCGTTCAAGCTGAAAAAATCAACACAGAACATCGCTTCGGCACGCAGTTTGCCCTGAGCCTCATCAGAGACATGGATGAGAAAGAGAGAGGAACAGAGGCTGAGCTCAATTAACACGAGAGAGAGAGAGAGAGAGAGAGAGGAGAGAGAGAGAGAGAGAGAGAGCTCCATTAACATGAGAGCGAGAGAGAGAGAGAGAAAGATAGAGAGGGTGAGCTCCATTGACACTAGAGAGAGACAGAGAGAAAGAAAGAGAGAGAGAGAGGAGGGGGAGGAGGGTGAGCTTCATTGACATGAGAGCGAGAGAGAGAAAGACAGAGAGGGTGAGCTCCATTGACACTAGACAGAGAAAAAGAGAGGGGCAGAGAGAAAGAGAGAGAGAGAGGGGCAGAGAGAAAGAAAGAGAGAAAAAGAGCGAGAGAGAGAGAGAGAGAGAGTGTGAGCTCCATTGACAGGAGAGCGAGAGAGAGAGACAGACAGAGAGGGTGAGCTCCATTGACACTAGAGCGAGTGAGAAAGAGGACAGGCAGCGACGAAATAAAGAGGCTGCAGCCAAAAACGCCCACGCATTTTGCGACCGTTTCAGCGAGAAAACGCTCCGAGCTTCAGTATTTCCGTCGCAGTCCAACTAAAGACTGTTCCCCGTGATATCTGCAAACAAATCAATTACCTTTTTTTTTAAACAGTTTTAAAATTTGTTCTCAATTTTTCTACTTTTTCAAAACGACTGAATTTCGTCTGCAATAGGTAATAATAAATGGTGTCGACATAAATACAAATTAAATTGAAACATTTTTAAGTGCATTGGTGCGGTTTTGGGCGACCAGGATCATGTTACACTTGTACAGCTTTCGCGCAGTGTGTGAAAATATGTGGCTTTATAAAGTTTGAAACTTTACACGGAGAGATCGGCTCCAGCGTTCGGTTCACTATAATTCATAGACGATTTATTTTAAGTGCAAGTTACTGCAAGCTTATTGCAAGCTTACTGCGTACATCAGATCCCACTTTGAGTGTTGAATAATAATAATAAAAAAGAAAAGTGTTTTCTGACGGATACGGCCGCTGTTTCGGCTTTGGTTTTTAGTGCATCTGGTGTTTAAATGCATTTTGCTGCGAGAGAAAAAACCTGCTTTCAAACAAGATTAAACAAATAATTTGCGTTCTACCAATAACATTTTGAAATTCGCTTGTGTGTAAGTCAAAACGCAAACCTTAGAATAACAATGTTTAAAGCTTTTTAAGATTACAGGAAATTAACAAAACTTATTATTTTTTAAATTTGGTTCTAAGACGCTTCAAGAGCATCACTTTGAGGCTTCTAACACTATATTGCTTCACGCCTGATTTCTAGACACGAATAGCAGTTGAACAAGCTATACAAGTTGGCCGCTCGTAAACAAACAAGGGTCAATCTATAAGAATTAATTTTAACGTGCGACTCAAAAACGAAAGTTCAAAGCATGTCTCACTCTAAACTTACGCTGCATCGTGTTTCTTAGTTTAAATCATTCTTAAAAGCCAATTTCTCGACGATTTTCACGTTTTTCTTCCCACTTGTACTTTTCATATTTTGGCGATAGACTCGACATTGTCCGTGCCTTGACTCACAAGCATTGATGGGTCGTGCAATTTGACAACAGTGCCCCCTCCATTTAAATACGAGTAAAACAATCGATTCTTAGGGAGGCTCGCTGTCAGTCTCCTCAAGAATCGATTTTGTTACCTAAGTTTAATGGAAAAATGCATGGTTGCCAAATTGCACGGGCTATACCACTATGTACAAGCCAAACATCGTGCTATATCACAGCTCCGTGGGAAGAGGGAATGAAGGGGTTAACCAAAATATAGTGCATTCCGCTTATACCGTCCAGAGAGTAACTCTAAACACTGAACAAATCCGAAAAAAAATGTTTACCTAATTTTATTTCCTTGCGACAGACTTCACGTAAAAATGCTTACATCCTAAATGCATACAATGATTGTATTTTATCAAAAGAGTGTGAATACAGTATATATGAAAATATTACGTTAGATATAGGTTTAAATGGAGTAAAACCACTGTTGCCAAATTGCACGCTTCGCCACCAATAAAAAATGAGATTTTTCAGCACAGTTAGACAACCATGGATCGATACAGCAGGCGGGGGAGGGGGGTTACTCCGAAATCTGCTGCTAAACATAAACAACTGACGCACTGACGTTAGAGGTGGACAAATAATTTGTCGTTGACGTCAACCCTTGAATCAGCAAAGCGTCACTGGGAGATCGGACAATTTTAGCAACATCCTTCCGCGATATAAGCAGTATTTTTAATATTTTTCGAAAAATCTGACATAAACAAGTCTATACTCAAAAAATTCACGCAAATATTTACGAACCTCCGTCATCCATCCCCATCGAATATCAGTGACTTGCGTGCACGGTATGCAAAAGGCATGACGAATGTGCGCAAAGGCCAAAAGGATGACAAAGGCGGATCCGCATGCAATCTTGCAACAGTGTCTTATTCTCATTTGAATGAACGAGAAACAATCGAATAGTAAAATGGCCAAGGCCCCCTTAAAAATCGATTTTTCATCAAACGTCGAATAGGAAGAATTGCAAGGTTGGCCGCTTGTAAACAAACAAGGGTCAATCTATAAGAATTAATTTTAACGTGCGACTCAAAAACGATAGTTCAAAGCACGTCTCACTCTAAACTTACGCTGCATCGTGTTTCTTAGTTTAAATCATTCTTAAAAGCCAATTTCTCGACGATTTTCACGTTTTTCTTCTGAAAAGGAATACTATAATTGCAGCAATCTGGCAACTGCGCATTCCTCTCATTTGAATGTATGATTAACAATCGATTCTTGGAGGGGCTGCAGCCCCATGACAAATCGATTATTTCTCATGCAAACAAATGGGGAGAGTACAGTGTTGTCAGATTGCTGGATCCGCCAATGGCAAGGTTGCCAAATTGCTGGATCCGCCCATGGCAGTGATTCAAAGTTGGGAGTGGTTGGGAGATTGCGTAACGGGAACAAAGATACCTGTAATCTGATGACAGTTTCTCGCACAGATTAACAAGTCAAGAGGAAACAGAAATTAACTGTTTCTGTCGGTTTAAATAGGTCACGTGACAAGACTGATCACAACACGAGTCGTCGATATAATTGGAGCCTATATGCACGGGAAAAAAAGTGTTCTACTAAGAGAGGCCAGAATTCTAATAAAAAGTTACCACATTACTCTCGAAAACCCTTTGAAGACCAGCGGGCCGATCATTTACTTCCTCGATAAACTGATCGTTAGGAGTAGCTTATGAGTGATTGGAGCTATTGGTCCAAAATAGGGCTGTTGCACACGTTTGCTGTAAGTGATTTAACAGTCGATTCTGGTGTAAAAACCTCCAAAAAATAACGCAGCACTAAAAACTCCCGTCCTAAACTCGATAAACGCTTTTATTTACGCGGGCGTAGTGCCCGTAGTGGTGGCTGAGGGTATAGTAACAATGGGAGATTCCCATCTGACAATATTGTAACTTCATCAAGAAGTGACCAATGAGAGACGACTTTCATTTGACACCGGTGTCACTATAGGTGTTGCGGTACCATTCATCGGATGTGGATCATTACTCTGGTGACTAATTACTCTATGAATCATCCTTGTCAGCATAGAAAGAGTGACGAAATTAAGATAGGAATCTCCCATTGTTACTGCCCTCGGCCACCGTTACGCCCTCACAAATAAAAGCGTTTATTGAGTTTAAGAGTGGATTTCGGAAGTTTTCAGTGCTGCCATTGTTATTTGCCGAGGTTTTTACACCAGAATCGACTGTTAAATCGCTTGTAGCAAAAGTGTACAACAGCCCCATTGTAGAACTTGACTGTTGCTATGGTGACCATCGTTACAAATTTCATTATTGAGTTGCTCATGGAATGGCTTTAAATAACGTTTAAAAATAGTTACCATAGCAAAACCAAGTTTTAAAATTTTGGACCAATAGCATCACTCATAGGCAGTCTTGACGATCGGTTTATCGATGAAGTAAATGATCGGCCCCCAGGTTAGTTCACAAGAAGGCCTCTCTTCCGTTTATAGAGAAGGTAGCTAACTGTTCGTACTCGGGGGAGTTGGAATTGCCTATACGCTGAATTGAAGGCACACGACGAAGACCTTGTCTTGTAAAGTTTCTACATCGAGAGTCGCGTTCATTTAGAATCATGAGACCGAAAAATTGTGAAGGCGACTAGAGGAGAGAAAGAATACACTCGGTCTTGGCTCATAAGGGATTAAAGAGGCTACATTATTCTGGTCAAAAATGCCAGAACTTCAGGCCAAAATTCTCTTTAGAACCACCGGATTTTTTGTTTATTTTGTTTAGTTTTTTTTCTATTTTTTTCCGGAAAATTTTTCTCCGTAACTATACAAATTCGACAGGCTCGCTAGGTCTTGAGGCGTGGTCCATTTTAACCAATAGAAAAAGTAAATCTACAAATTTTTTCTTGCAAGACTCTGCAATAATCGAGCAGTAAATTCCTCTTTCGCGATGCGTTCCGTCTGACCAATGAACACCGATCGGAACATTACCTGGAGGACAAAGTCAGCGCGTGAAGAAGAATAAGATCAAATTTAAAATGAGAAGATTTGAATTGCGATGCAATCAAGTCACCAAGCGCACATCTCGGTGCAAAGGGAATGAGGCAGAAAAATAAAAATGTATAGCATTGACTATTTTATTTACAAATAGTCATGCTAAAAACGCGTTGGTAATTGCCGTAAATACTCATACATCATTCTCACACATAAAAAATTCGACAACGAAGACCTCATACATTATGACGCATCAGAATCATTGCCAATTACTTATAGTTTACTCCACCGTCTCACTCTGCATGTTGCCAAACCGTGCTACTTTCTTCATAGGTACATGAAGGAAAAGCGCAGAGCTACATTCTTGAGTCCCTACATACTAAGAGAGTTGCACCAAGACTCTCAAAAAGAAGAAGAAGAAGCGGATTAATGGAGCCCCCAAGAGGCAAAATGCAAATGGCGGTTGGCCGTTTGCCTCTGCGCTGTTGCCGCGATTTCGCTACTTCTAATAGAGGTTAGGTTCTGATTCTTGCCAATAACAGTCGTTATTGAAAGAGATAATGTTCTCCGCAGTAAAATTTAAGGATTGGAAAAATCAACAATACCTAATTACCGCGGTCACTGGTACAGTAAATGTTTGATAAAACCGAGTGCGTGAAAAGTAAACAAACCCTCCGCCATTTGCATTTGACTCTTGAGGCTTTCTCCGTAGCGTCATTTGCGGGGGGCAGGGGGGGCAACTGCCCCCCTCCCCCAAGGGTCGGCCAAAAGTGAAAAAGTGATGACCTTTTTTTTTTTTTTTTTTAGAAGAAAAAAGTTTTGAACTAAAATTTGGTGGTCATTAACGAGTCTTGCTGGAATTTGGGGCCGTAAATATGCAGGGCTGTAGGGTGTTTAAAATAATATTGATGAGCAAAAAAAAAAAAAAAAAAAAAAAAAAAAAGAGGTCATCACATTTTTGCCCCCCCCCCCCCCCCCCCAGCCGAACCCGAAATGACGATGACGCCTGAGCTTTCTTGACAGCCTAAATCTGAGTGCCAATTAATGGATTCAGCAATGGCGCAACTCTCATAGTATATAGGGAATCTACGACATTCCAGTGGTGGCTCGTGCAATTTGGAAACCGTGCTTATCTGCCATTTAAACCCTTGCAAAAGTATCGATATCTTGGGGGGTGCAGTTGCACCTCCTGAAGATCGATTGTTTCATATAGGTTTGAACGGAGAGTATAAGTTGTTGCCACATTGCACGAGCCGACGCCGCTACATTCAATGACATTTTTCAAATCGATTGTAAGTAATTCTACCGATTGACTCGTAGATTATCCAATTCAGTTTAAGGTAGGTGACCCAAAGGTGGCCCGGCTCTGAAGGTGGCCCACCCCCTTTTATTTCATTTAGTTTCATGAATTGACATTAGATGGCGTTAGTGCTGAGTAACAGGATGCTTTAGTTTAGATTGTTGATTCACTTTATCAGGTTGCATATTTATACAGTAGTTAACTCACTTTTTGTTTGTCGGTCCTGATTGTTGTATTTTTTCTTTTTTTTTCAAACTATGATCATTTCGAATCAGTACAGATTCATCTTCAGGTTACAGGTAGGATCGCGACCGCGACTTGTCGAAAATAAAAAATAAAAGAAAGTTACGAAAATAAAATATGAGATAAATAAAACGAACAACACATAATAAACAAAGGATGACCGATACGCGTTACGAAAACTGGTCGGCCTGCGTACTGGTTACCGCGCATGCTCTTCCGCGCATAGTGACGGTGGAAAATACAAGGCTACCACCTCACTCTCTAATTGTGAGTTAATGAGAGTTCCTGTTGTTTTTCTCCGATTGATTTCCAATTGCTCCAACACGTTCATTTTGCGGCCTTTTTTACAACATCTTAAAAGTTTGGTATGACAGTTTTCAAACAGGTGTTTTTCGTTAATTAAGTGGTCATTGACCACTTAATTAACGAAAAACACCTGTTTGAAAACTGTCATACCAAACTTTTAAGATGTTGTAAAAAAGGCCGCAAAATGAACGTGTTGGAGCAATTGGAAATCAATCGGAGAAAAACAACAGGAACTCTCATTAACTCACAATTAGAGAGTGAGGTGGTAGCCTTGTATTTTCCACCGTCACTATGCGCGGAAGAGCATGCGCGGTAACCAGTACGCAGGCCGACCAGTTTTCGTAACGCGTATCGGTCATCCTTTGTTTATTATGTGTTGTTCGTTTTATTTATCTCATATTTTATTTTCGTAACTTTCTTTTATTTTTTATTTTCGACAAGTCGCGGTCGCGATCCTACCTGTAACCTGAAGATGAATCTGTACTGATTCGAAATGATCATAGTTGGAAAAAAAAGAAAAAATACAACAATCAGGACCGACAAACAAAAAGTGAGTTAACTACTGTATAACAGGATGCTATTGCTTCCCCCATACCAAAAATCAAGTGTGTCGGGTTATTCAGTCGGTGCGGAAAAGGGTGGTCACCATTTTGGCACGCCTTCTTACAATTTTCTCGTAATTAAACAAGCGTAAAAGCTAAGCCTATAAACTAATTTAGTCTTGAGTCGTTATACATTTTTTGAATACTTATTCACCCCTTTTCCATGAGTCATGATTGTCTTTTCGTAAATTTTACCCGTTTTGACGATATCAGCAAATATTTGTGTAAACATATGGTTTTGCTGGTGCACCTAAGGTGGCCCGCTCGTTTTTGTAACATGTTTATATTGACCTACGATAGGTGAAAAATTAATTTTAACGAATCATAGGCCGGTATTATTAGCATAAGGTGTCAAAACGCACAACTGAACCAAAAAGGAGTAAAGAAAAATAAAAAATTCCGCTGAATATAAATTTTCACGGAAAATATGAAAAAACAAGTGTTTTCCTCCCTCTATTTTTTTGCACTCACTGGTGTTTATGGTCCCTGCTGGCTCCCTGATGGGCACTAATATTTAGTTTATCATTTCCTGTAGTGGTAATTAGTAAAGATGAACTAATTCAGTACTATCAGCAGCTAATTAATTACTATTAACAAGCATTTTTGGAATATTATCATGAATTATAAATGGGAAAATTAGTGAAAAAAAAATGAAAAAATGTAAGAGGGCCAAAAAGGGTTAAAAACTCTCTTTAACATTGTAACTGTATCATTATCATTGTAATTTTTAATTGAATAAAGATATTGATTCCATCTGTGAACGATACAATAGCATTCGAATGCGTATTCATGAAATTTAAAAGGGGCTGGCCACCTTAGGTGCATCAAAAATATTAGGGGTGGCCACCTTAGGTGCACGTTTTGCGCGATGTCAAAACCCTACTTTTTTCAAACGCAAAAAAAAGCCCAAAAACAAAAATTAAAAAAATGAAATCAGTACACGATACTCAACTGTCTGAAGAGTAAATTGACGTATTTCGTTTTTACTCTCTCTCATGCCTTATAAGTGCAAATTGGCTCCAAGCTTAGGTATGGCCACCTTTGGGTCACCTACCTTATAAGTTCAGTTCACACTATAGTGTATGACTGAACGGAGAAAAAAATATTTCAATCGCGACCAGTAGGCTGATTCTGCTCTTTTGGACAATACGAGACGCGATAACGTTAGATCAACTATCACATTGGTTTAAAAAGTGTCACGTGATCATGTTTGCAGACTCGGAGTCGTGGATATGAAACGAACGACTCCGAGTCGTGCTTACATCCCAGAGACAATATATGTATAATAGAGACCACGCACTAGCCGCGCGCACGGTGGCTGACTTATTTTCGGAACTCAACAGGAATAAACATTGGGAGCACCATCCAACATGGTCCATATGTTGACTGATGCAGTTTTGAAGCTTCGGTTTCTCTTAGCAAAGACCTCAAAAACTTTGCTCGTCAGTCAACGTATGGAGCATGTTTGCGGTGTTCTGTTGAGACCCCGAAAAAAAAAAAGTTGCCACCGCGCGCAAACATGGGAAAGATATACATAGATAGTGCGTGGTCTCTATTAGATATTGTTTCTGATATTGTCTTTTGATATTGTTGATTTTGGTATTGTATTGTCTATTGTCTGAGATATTGGCTAGAGACCAATGGGAGCAATGATTTGTCGCTATCTCGTCTCGTCCAAAAGAGCGGAATCAGCCAGCATATGAACACTTAATTAATAGCATCGAAAATACTCTAATCTGTAATCTATTCTCGACCAGTGGAGTCGTCGCTGACTTGAAAAAAGTTCGGATATTTTGATAACTAAACGGTGACTTCACCGATCGAGGGGAGATTACAGATGAGAGTATTTTCGTGTGTTACAGTCGCATATTACACTGAACTGGGTAATCTTTTGGTCAAGCGGTGGAATGAACGGTGAATTGAAAAACATCATTAACAGACACACACAGCTCCTATTCTGAAAAAGCGTATTATCTAGCAACACTCAGTGGCGGCTCGTGCGATTTGGCAACAGTGTTTTTATCCCATTTAAATACATGGAAAACAATCAAAACTCGAGGAGGCTGCCAGCCTCCGCTTGAATCGATTTTTTACCTAAGTTTAAGTGGGAAAGATGCATGGTTGCCAAATCTCACGGGCCGCTACTGGCAACACTGGAGGGTTTCATTGCGATCGCATGTCATGAAATTGCCTCTGAAGATCGAATATGTTGCTGACGCTACGAAACGTAAGCAAAAAAAAAAAAAAAAAAAAAAAAAAATCTGTTAGCATTTTATTTTTTGGTGGTTCTTTTTTACGGTTCGATAATTTTTTGTTTATTTTTTATTTTTAAATTCAAAGGCGTTCCCTTTTATAATCCGAAATTCGAAAGAGCATAAAAAATTGCGCCCGTCAGTAAATTGCAGATTAAATTTGCATGCGGCACGCAAGATTACACATTGAAACTGTTAAAAGCTTTAACCGAAACTCATTAGTCCCTGTCACATTTGCTAAGTGGTTTGCAGGAAGTGAGCGCTGATGGCGCTGGTTATCACTCATCTTATGCACAGAAAAAAAAAATCGGTTTTTCATATTTTCTACCAGGATTGCTGAAAAAGCCTCATCTACCGGCGATAGACAATACTTATACTGGCTATGTTTCGTTTTTTCTACCACGATAGATTTTTCATCCACTATGGTAGGTGTTATACCATCAAAACCTGCAATCTACCAGCAGTAGTCGAAAAATCTGCCTTAATAGAAAAAACACTCGATCGCAGTTGCTGAGGCCATGGGCGGATACAGGGAATTGTCTTTCTCTCTCTCCCTCCATTTGAACTTATGTGTTAGAAAAGGACAGCAGAGGGGGCCATCACGTGACTTTGGCCCCCTCTTCTGTCCTTTTCTAACGCACGTTTTCAAATAGGTTGAGAGAGAGAAAGACAATGCCCTGTATCCGCCCATGGCTGAGGCTTTTTCAGCAATCTTGGTATATAATATGTTAAGAATTCTGGGTCATACGTCCACCAAGTTTTTTTTTTCCATGTGAGTCATTCTATACCGAAGATTTGCTTTGCTGACCAATCAGCGCTCACTTAATACAGGAAACTCTATATTGCTTGTCAAATTGTATCTATGACCTCTTAGGTGACGAGCAAAAAGAGAAAATGCATTAATTAGACGAGCATCTTTTAACACCAAAAAATGTTAAACTTTTCTCGGTATCCAAGAAATTATGATTTAATGAATTAAGAGAGAGAGAGAGAACGCAGCGGTAATATTTTTGTCGTCAATAGTATATGTGTACCAGTAGCGTAGCGTGCAGTATGGCAACGTTGTAGTTGGTCCATTTAAGCCCATGTAAAAGGTCGAATGCAAAGGTGTTCACCGAACACCCAACACTTCGATCTTTATCATGAGTTTAAATGGACGAACTGCAACGATGCCAAATTGCACGCTACGCCACTGATGTATACACTGCACTATTAGAAATAAAGTCACTCCAACTCCCGTTAAAAAAAAAAAAAAAAGTCATGATTTCTCCGACTAGAAGTTACCTGGCCTATCTAGGTTTTTCCGGGCTTTCCTGACGGTAGCCATCCTAGTCTACAACCAATCTAAAGAGCTTTAAAATTCGATTTTAACAAGAAAAAAACAAGTTTTATCTATCCATGTATATTCAAATAAATGCACAGGTGTAACATTAAATGAAGCTAATTTGTCTATTTGCAATACATTACGGACAAAAGGCGCACGAGGTGTGTAATTATCACGCAAATAAGAAGTAATTAACTCTATTTTTTAGGGAACACAGACCGACGAACCACATTGAAACATTTCGAATCGAAACAACGCGGCAAGTGAATAGAAATAGGACTAAACTTTCAAAACCGGGAGAAATGTAATGAGAACAAACAAGGTGTTAACGACAATGATAACAGAAAAGAAATAGGGGCAGGATATAATGGAGTCACTGAAGCGAAGAGTATTTTGCGCTTCCGACAGGATAGGTAGCCCATTTCCTATATAGCTTCGTAGAGCCCTTCCCCTTCGCAACCCTCAAACCAGAGAAGCTTTCAGAGGGTAGGTCAAACACAAAATAGCTGCCACATTTACACACAAACCGCATGTTTAATGTACATCCTATGACAGGAGGGAGAGGGATTTGCCATCAATAAGATGCATTTCAAGTTCAATAGTTCAAAGAACGAAGGCTGACAGGGCATCGACCGTTAGTCCAATATTTTTACTACCAATAGAGCGTTTTAATGATGACGTCACGGTCCAAATTGGATTCAAACAAATTTTCCATCTCGTTTACTCTCGTGAAGTTTCCCGTAAGAAATTACAGGTCCAACTTTTAAAATAGTATAAACAACCAGTTCTCTCAGATTTGATCAAACGATGGCTTTCAAGCACCTTAAAGTATAATCACGTTTCAACAACATTTTCGAACCACCACGCATTAATTTACAATCACCAGTTATATCGAAGAGAGTCCTATGTTTTGGCCTTGTTCTCACAGTTTCTTATGAGCACAAAATTCTAGGATATGACCTTATCCGCACCATCATACTACGTGTTATAGAGCTCGTTTCAGAAGTGTAGACGCACCTAAGCACTACGTGTTATAGAGCTCGTTTCAGAAGTGTAGACGCACCTAAGACTATAATCTTTGGCGAATTTTCAGTTTCCACTTCTTCAAATCAAAACAAAGCTTGTCTCTGACTTTTAACTTTTGATTTTAAAGCGTTTCTCGATAAAAAGCCGACGCTAAAATCCATTTTTATTAATTTTTATTTTGATACACGAGTAATAACGTTGAAAAATTTCAAAGATAATCGGTCTACGTGCGCCAGCACTTCTGAAACGTGAAATTGCACGTGCAAAGGACAATACGCAACTACAGGATGAGTAAAAAAAGAAGAGATTCGCGCGGGAAATATTTTGACAAGCACGAAAACTTAATTAATACAGCGTGATTGAGCACTGCTCCCAAAAAGTGCTTCCTAAAGAGCTCCCAAAGCAATAACTTGAAACCGAATCTTTGAATCAAGCTCTATTGGTGCAAGAGCCTTAGGATTCAGTATTTGAATGATGAATTGTAACTCATTTTAGTACTCCCACAGTTTTCTGCCGAGCAGAAAATAAAATTCAGATCTAACCGCAGCTCCGGCTCCCAAGCCCTGCATGCAACTATTCCGACCTTCAAGAAATGGAATTGCATACCTGAGTTTTTGCAGGCGGTTTTTTCCTCGTCTAAATCAGACCAATAACTGGCAAACTGGCCATCAAATCACTCCAAGAAAGCAGAAAGTGTTATTGCGGGCTGACCATTATTTGATATGCTTCGCGATAAGAAGGGGTGCAGAAGCAGGCCCTGGAATGCGTCCTGGCCGTCCTTCTCTCTCACTCTCTCTCTGCTTTTTTAAACGCACGTGTTAAAAGAGGATAGAGGGAGAGGGCATACATCACGTGACTTCGAAACAAGAGTTTCTATAACAAATGTATTCCAATAATGGACTGAAAGAGAGAGAGAGAGATTCCTCGATCCCATTGGCGGATCAGGAATCGGCCCTTCTCTCTCTTTCTCTTTCTCTTTCTCTCTCTCTCTCTCTCTCTCTCTCTCTCTCTCTCTCTCTCTCTCTCTCTCTCTCTCTCTCTCTCTCTTCTCCCCAGAGCTTGGAAGCAGGAGCCGTCGTTAGATCTGAATTTTTTGTTCGGCAGAAAACTGTGGGAATACTAAAATGGTTTACAATTCATCAATTAAATACTGAATCCAAAGGCTCTTGCACCGACAGAACTTGATTTCAAAGATTCGGTTTCAAGTTATTGCGTTGGGAGCTCTTAGAGAGCACGGCTCCCAACGCAATAACTTGGAACCGAATCTTTGAAATCAAGTTTTGTTGGTGTAAGAGCCTTTGGATTCAGTATTTGAATGATAAATTTGAACTCATTTTTGTATTTTCGCAGTTTTCTGCCGAGCAGAGCATAAAATTCAAATCTAACCACGGCTCCCGCTCCCAAGCCCTGATTCTTCCATTAGAACGTGTGTGTTAGAAATGGCAGATTAGGGGCAAACACGTGATTTTTGCCCCCTTTGTGCAATCAAACACAATTGAATAATGATACTAAAAATAATAATAAAATTAGTTTATGATGAGTACTAATAATATTATGAGTAATAATTAATTATAAAACTTCGAAATCAGAGTATCGGTAGCTTAATTGTTTCACCAGCTTCAGTTGTATTATCTCGTGAAACCAATCTAATGCGTTGACGTTGAATGAAAGCTTGTATAGAATTCAGCCTTTAATAATCATAAGTATGCGATATTTTCTTCTTAAATCTCTATTTATTTTCTGTTTTAAACCGCATGATTCATTCAATTGCTTTTTCGCAGATTTATTAACAGTTTTTTTATTGGTCCTTATAGACGCTTCAACCTGTCTTATTAACAGCTTTTGCGGATTCACAACTTCTGACTAAGGAGCTATGACAGAACTTACAGAAATGTGAGTAATACTTTCATTGTAGATGTAAATAGGACAACGACTGGATGACTATTGCATGCTCATGGGGGTGTTTTCTCCGGAAAGACTGACCCAAGAATTGGCCTTTCCCCTTCACTAAATTTTCAACGTATTGCAAACATAGGTAAAATTTTGCACCAAAGTATGGAGGAAAGTGTATAGAATTTTTTTTAGAAGGATATGCCCAGGAGGTCGTCAACGACCCACTTGTTGTGTTGTTTTCGGACCAAATGTCAGTCAATTTGGACCAATCTTACTAAAAACCAAGTTTCGTGTTTTCAGCTCTCAAATTGTGTTTTTTGAGTAAAATACCTTATACTATCAAATAATGGGGCTCTTGCAAACTCTTGCTACGGGGGATTCTAGAGTTGATTCTTGCATAAAAACCTGTAAAAAAGACGATGAGAACACTGAAAAATCACGAAATTTACTCTCAGAATCGGGCTTAATGGCGGAGAGACGCAGGTATCATGGGAGATTCCTATATCTAAATTAAGACATATCTCTGTGTTTCCTAAGAGAAAGTGACATAATAGACAGGACTCCCCAATGATACCTGCGTTGAAGCGCCATTACGATCTTGCCGTTATGGCAGTTATGTGAGTTTATTACTGAATTTTAGACTTTTTCAGTGTGATTTTCGTGATTTTCGCTGGTTTGTACATCAAATTGGATTCTTCATAAGCTCACAGCAAAAGTTTGCAAGAGCCCCATTGCCCCCATTTGGACCAATCTTACTCAAAAACCATTTTTCGTGTTTTCAGCTCTCAAATTGTGTTTTTTGAGTAAAATACCTAGAACTATCAAATAATGGGGGCAGTTGCGAAGGTCTGAATTGTTGTTTTTTTTTACAAAGAAAATGAAAGTACTTGATGAGTGAGCTGAGAACAAAGATGCCTTTGGTTTCTAATTAAGTCCCATTGTTCCGGAGATGGGATTTTGGCCCAAAATACATTGCTTTAAATGGGAATTCCGCGTAGTGACGTCACTACGCCCACGATTTTTTACAACTTTACATGTGTGTATCTCCAAAATCGGGACACTTAGGAAAAAACCAAAGGCACCATTGTTCTCAGCTCATCAAGTACTATCATTTTCTTTATAAAAAACACAACATTTTAGACCCTTGCAACTGCCCCATTCCGCGGACATATACGGGCATTATTTATCAATAAGTTTCAGTACAAAATCACAAAAATAACGGAGTCAATAGAAGCTTCCGATGGACGATATGGATTATGGAGAGTCCAAAGCAACTCAATCCGCTGTCCCCGGCAAGTGGCCCCGCGAGCAGCGCCGTGGTCAGAGACTGAGGAATGCAAAACAAGCTGAGAGGCGAGTCGAGTGGTATATAAACACGGCGCTTGCTTATAATTTGGTGGCGAGCAAGGTTACAGATACCCAACAATCCGACTATAAGCGCGGATATAATTAGACGGATTTAGAACTTTTCAGACGAAAGTTTTGACCTGACTCCTCCCATCAAGTTTCTCTTCCTCACACTTCCGCTCTCGGCCGACCCTAACGTCGATCTCAGTCTTGATTTTTTTGAAAAAAAAAAAAAAACACTCCCGCTTTATGAGAAATTTATGAAAAAATGAGAATCAAATTTTTTAGAAAAAATATGAGAATTTATGAGAAACTCAATGCAGCGAGAGAAAAAGAGGAAAATCGTTTGCACATTTTTCATGAACTGAACAGACTTTTCATTGAAATCAGCGCGAAAACAAACTAGCAATACCACACACTCTGACAGCGGCGCACTATGGTCTGATCGTCAAAAGGTGGCCAAAACAGTAGCGGCTCGTGCGTTTTGGCAACAAGGTTCTACCTCCATATTTCATTCTATGTAAAACAATCGATTCGATAGTGAAGCGCTGCTTCATCAACAATCGATTGTTGCACATAGATTCAAATGGACGGCAAACAATGTTGCCAAATGGCACGAGCCGCCACTGGGCCAAAAATTAGAAAGTAAATTTCTCGTCAATTTATCATTTATAAACTTCAAAGATCAATTTTAATAAAAGGAAATACTTTTAGTACTTAAGTCATTTATTATACTTAGCAAAGTCACAAGAAAGTAATATGATGTAAGGCCTAAAATTTTGAAAATGATGATTTTTATGTCTTTTATGCACTGATTTTTGCCATTTTTTGTCGATCATAACCATAGTGCGGCCGGCGTCGCGTGCAATCTGGCAACGCTGCTTCCCGCCAATTTAAACTCAAAATCATATAAAATATCTATTAGAGGGAGTGCACAGTGCACCGCCAATAGTTCGACCTTTTCCACGTGTTTGAATGCGCGCAAAACGACGCTGCCAAATTGCACGGCGCATTGACTGATCGTGAGAAAACCTATAGCCTATATATAACCTATACCTTAAATTTTTTTCAGAGCCCCGCCCTTTACACGTAAAACTTTATAAATAAAAAAAGAAAAAAAAAAGAGACACGAGACACGACCTGACTACTCTAATAGTTACCAAGTTGACTAATAATTGAACTACCACTATTGTTCCAGGTTTACATCAACATTCACAATGCCCATAATAAGAGACCAAGGGGCTCAACAAAGGACCACTTTCAAACCTCCATGGGTGCGAGATGGACCCAGCCCTTTGCCAATGCCAGCAGCACCTTGGACAGCAAGAGCCAGGGAAAATGCATCAGGGTCAGGCTCAACAGAGGAACCAGGCAAGGTTAGCATGATAGCGTTTTCCTTTCAAGTATACAAAAAATTTATGAGGAAATGAACTGGGTCTGAAAAAAGGGAAGCCTTAGTAGGTATTCTAGGAGGATAATCAAGATTTGTCAAAATGAGATGGAAATATATTGCAAGTTAACCCATTTTATGCACGCATTTTGGGATTCAAATTTTTTTGAGATTTTTTTTGACGGTTCAAAAGAGGATAATTTTCTAAAGACTTTGATGAGTCACGCAACTGTTTGTAAAATGTTCATTTAAATTCCATTGAATTCCATGTTACATAAAATGGTACACATGGGTACCACTTCCCGTGAAAGGGTTAAGGGTGTCAATCAAAATTAACAAATGAATTCAGTTGACCTTCGAAAGAGGCGAGGCCAATTACAAGTGCCGACCTATTGATTTCTACTGAATCATAGATCAATTCAAGATTTGAGCATTCAAATCAACTTGCAATTTGCTTTCTCACACCTCAAGTGTTAGTAAATCCTTGAATTTGGATGATAACAGCATAACGCCTGTTAAAAATTCGGATTAGCGAAGAGCGAGGGAAAAAATTTAATTCTGACCCCCTCAAAACAATCACCTTATGAAGGACAAATTCACCTTCATCCCAGTGTTTCTTTGCAGGTTAATAAAAATAAAACCTTAAATTTGCTTTTGACTTAAACAGGCGTGAAGTCTACAAAGGAATGATGTAATAAAAAAAATAACTATTAATCTACCAATGATGAATGATCCAAAAAACGTACATAGGATCTTAAGGGTTTTAATTTAATTGTGATGCACTTTATTTTCAATAAAACGTAACATTCATATTGAAAATAAATGCATACAAAACTAAAGGGAGTGGACAAACTTTTTTCCAGACTTTTTAACAGTGACTGTGGTTCAAATATGTTACAGTTTGAGAGACCTGCACTTCGAAAACAGAGCAAAGTGACAATTGTACCAAGCCTGCCAGCCGAAAATGGACAGGTAACACCACCATCTCATACTTCAAAAACCAATTTCTTTGAATGAAAACTGTTGAAAACCATACAATTATTTTCTCGGAGCAGAGGGGGGGGGGGGGGGGGACTAAAAGCAAATAACCAACAACTGAAGGACAGTATAAAATCAAAATGCTAATGTAATCTTTGAAAACATGATATTGGCAACAGACCGATTAACAGTGTAGGACAAAAACTGATGAAGTCTACCATAGCTCCACATCATGCAAAATCCGAACTAAAGAGTCGAAAAGTGAAAAGATGGATAGTACAGAGACTTAAATTTAACTTCTACAGTTGTTGAACTAACTATTACCTTGATTAATGTCCTTGTCCTGGTTCCCAAAGTGTAAATAAGAGACTGAGACATAAAAAAAGAAAAGGAAAGGCAATTTGTCAAGAATCTTTAGAAAAGATGGATGCAAAGAAAAAAAAAACTAAAAAACTATTTGTTCCTCAAATCATTGGCATGATGATAATTCCGTGAGATTTAAAGGAAGTACGCAATAAATTTTAGCGTTAAATTTTTCAGGTTACCAATCAGAAACCACCGACTAATCCAAGTAGTCGAAAGGTGTCAACAGAGAAAATTGTACCAGTTTTTAGAGAGTCAGCGCTGCAGAGCACAAATCAAAAGAAAAGCACTGAAATTCCAACACAGAGGATTCCTCCTGCCAAAGAGAACAATCCTCCACCAAAAGAAACTCAAAAACTACCACCTCAGGCCCCTCCAGCACCTATGCCACCCCCACCTCCACCTTCGTCAGGTCTACCGCCACCACCACCAATGCCTGGAGGTCTACCACCAAGTAAGATTTATTTTATGAACAATTTAATTAGACTCAAAGAAAAACAAAAATCTAGTGGATTATTTTCTACCAGAAGATCCTTCTCTACGATTTAACTCCAAGATTTATTTTGCGATTCTTTCTCATTATTGATTTAATGAAGAAATAGATCAGGTGAGGTCAAACTTTCTTTGATGAAAAATCATTTTCACAAACTCTTTTCAAAATCTACATTCATTCAAGCAAGATTTAGGGACCGAATGCCCCTTCCTCCAAAAAAAAAAAAAAAAAAAAAAATTGATTGAATCCAAAACAATCCAAACTGCGGAATACTTTAAAGACTTAGAGCCCCAGAATCCCACAAATCATGCTGACAGAGGGAGGGGGCTCTTGCCTTATGTATTATCAACATTACATTATCAACAACAGCAATAAATAAGGCAGATGGTTTTAATTGAAAATTTTATTAGATATTTGGAAAGAGATAGTCTATTTAGTCCTTCAAAAGTTATGATTTTATGAATGTTGATAGAGAAGTGATAAAATTTTGTGGAAAAGGGGGGAGGGGATAGTAACTACAACAAATTTCACAATGAAAACGTGATTCAAAAAAAAGGAGAGAAACTCAGAACTTAGAAAAAAAAGAAAATAAATAAGTAAATAAATAAAATGAAAAGCATCAAAAGATTCTGATGATGTGGTGTGGAGCTTTGATAAGCTGCCAACTTGAAAGTGTGCCAGTGTTATAAACTTTGTATCGTGCATTAAAAATACTCCCGGAATAATAATTGTGCGTTGAAACTGTCAAAAATTTGCGTGAAGGTTGAAATTTGACCAAAACCACAGTTAATTATGATTCTAAGGAACTGATAACTCAAAAACTCTTCATTTTCAACAGCATTTTTAGTTTCAAACCAAAATGTAGTTTTTAGCACAGCATGAAGGATTATTAAAAGTCATGCAAAACTGTGAGTACAGAAGAACTCTATGTCATTCAATTCGCCAATACAAAATTTGCACCTCTTGTCTCTCACTCTCTTTCCTTGAACTTTTATCTTTCAAACCCACACAGAAGTGGTCGAAATCCTATTAGGAAACCTGTAACAATTTTGCGTGAAGGTTGGAATTTGACCAAAAATGCAGTCACCTAATTATGATGCTAGGGATTTGATATTTCAATGATTCATTTCACACAGCAGTATTTTTAGTTTCAAATAATGAAATGATTTTTGCTACAGTGCAAAGGATTTATTAAAAATTATGCAGAACAAAGAATGCCTAAAAGCGATGACAATAAATTGATGCCGTTTCTGGAAAAAAAGGCCCATAAAACACCAGGTGTGCTCTGCCAAGAAAATAAGCCTTACGCTCTTATTAGAATTAGCTCAGATGAGCAAACCTATCATTTGATGACCCCTTTTTCAAGAGACAGCCTCAATTTTAATAGACAAGAACATGGCATTTTTTGTCTCTCACTTCCTTTTCCAGAAATTTCTAGTCTCCGATCCATTCACAGAAGATCCGTCAGTTACCAAAATATTTCACTCAAAAAAATGAACTTGACAACTTCCCGAGGGAATTTAAGTGTTCAGTGTCTATACATTTAGGTAGGGCCATGTATATCCAACATTTTTTAATTATAAAATCTCTCAATTAGAAAGTATGTCAAAACCTCAAAACCAATAGGCTCCTCTGGTGCAAATTTTAAATTTTGCATTGATCAGTCAATATTTCTACTCACTGATGTGTTGACAATTTCAAAGTTTTAGAAAATTGTGTTCTTATCGAAGGCATTGAAAATACATTTTTTCGAACTGATTGGGGCGACAGACAACTTTTAAAAGCACAAAAATGTAGCAATTTCCTGTATTACTGACAAACTGGCAATTTAAGCCGACACCAAGGATATTAGCTTTCATTGAACGATCAGCAAGAATTTCTGAGGTTGACAAAAAATCAAAACGTTTGTACCCTTGATTGACTTGCCAAACTTAGTTGGAGATCACAATTTTCAACCTCAGATGAAACAAAGGTTTGCGGTTTTTGATTTTGACTTCCTGAAAGGTTACCGGCTTCCCCAAACAAGTGACCATTCAGTGATCTTTAAGTTTTAAATTGGCGTTATTTAGAGTCAAGCAGTCCCTAGCTTTCACCTTATCAGAACAATTGAGGCCATTTCTGGAAAAAGGGCCCAAAAAACAAGAAGTGCGCTCTTCAGATAAAAGTCTCTATTTTATCACAATGCTGATTTCTTAGAAAAAGCACACCCGTTGTTTCATGGGCCCTCTTTCCAATGATGGCCTCAATTTTTGTGATCGTTGCTTCTCACAATAATCTTGCATTTATAGATATTTCAATCGTAATTTTGAAGGAGGACACCTACTTATGATAATGATACCTACTTAATCCTATCAAGATTTTTTTGACCAACCTGTTTCATTCGCAGGTAAATATAATCCCGAAGAAAAAGGCAATCAACAGAGGTGTAGGAAAAAGTTGTTGCACGTCAACTTTTTAGATTCAAAACTGATTTTATAACATCATAAAAACGTAATTAAAAAATCAGATAATTTGTTAGAAAAAGATTGTTTCTCTACATGATTTCATCTTATTTATTCTAGTTGAACGAAAACCACCGACTCCTGAGAAACTAGCAAAACTGGAAGCACTGAAAAGCCGGCCAAGAAGAAGGCCGGATTGGACAGACATGATGAAAGAAGTAGAGAGCGGAAGAAAATTAAAACACGTACAATGTAATGATAGGAGTGCACCAGTTTTACCGCAAGCTAAAGAAAAAGAATCTGATTCCGTAAGTTTCTTTTTTTTCAGTGCACTCCCATTTGGGGGGGGGGGGGGGGGGGGGTTAGCCCACTATTTTTCTATAGTCTTATCAAAAAACTTGTTTAGAAAGCCAGAGGCATTAGCGCTGGGGTCCATAAGAGTGAAGATTTTAAGGTTTCATTTACAAGGGAAATTTTTGTTTTTGAGATGTTCATATGCGTCACTATTATTATCCTACGGAAGAATTAGTAAATGCTAACATTTCAGGTGGTTTAAATAAAAGGAGCATATAAACAAAATCTTGCTTGGTTGAATTTTCACAGGACGGAAAAAATCTGATTCCAAAATTGGAAAATATTCAATCATTATTGTGGAAAGAATCTTCTCACGCTGGAGAGGGGTCCCCCATGACCCCTATTGAGGCTTTACATTTTGGGAGGCCCATAAAAAAGTTTGCGAGGGGGGGGATGACTCGAGTTTACAGATGATTACAATTTGAGCCTATGTGATCACCCTGCGCTACTGAGAGCTCAAGTACCTATTTGAATTATAACATAAATGGACCGTTTACTCAATATCAAGGTAAAGCCTCTAGTCTGGCTTAAATTAGGGTACAAGCAAGAAAATGAATCAATGCATGAAGAAGCGAACACTGCGTCCAAATTTGCAGAGAGGCGGAAACAATGAAGAACATAAAACATCAGAAAATGAGAATCAAGTCCTCTAAAGTAACTAACAAAAATCAAGATTCTTCAACACCGTTACAAACTCAAAATCAAAATTAAAATATTTTTTTTTTTAAAGCTACTTGATGAAATGATTGCTTTTTCTGGATCTTTCCAGTTAATAACTATGAAACTCTCGAGGTCATGTAATATTTTTATTCAAACTTATTTCCATGACATACTAACTTGTTTCTAATGATTTCATTTATTAATTAAGAAAGTAAATGGATTGATGAAAAAATAAATAAATGTGTAAGATCTTTCCTAATAAAAAAAAAAAACAAAAAAAAAAATTGAATAAATAACAAAACAAAGGAGACAACTATTCTTACTGGTGTATTATTATGACATTTCAGTTTGTGTACGATTCAGAAAAAACAAAGGATGATACACATAATGCTTTGCTAAAGGAAATTCAAGGTGGAATAAGGCTTAAAAAAACAAAAACAAATGATAGGAGTAAACCAATGATAGACGGTAAGTTTCTTTGATAATGAGTTTATAATACTAACCCTTTGCCCTCAAATTAAAATTTACCTTACTGTCCCCCAACTTGTAAATTAATTTGAGTACATAAATCAGTGATTTTCACTGGTATTTGTATTTATTTACATTAGAGGCTAGAACCTAAATAATTGTACTATGATTTTCAAAAGAAAGTACCTTGGTCAAAATTCTTACTTTTACAGTTGTCCTTAATTTTGATTGATACTTTCGATTTTTCGTGACATACTTTAAAAGGGGCGTTCTGATGAGTCCTTAAACACTTGAAAATTCTATATATATAAAATATAAAAAAATTTATTCAAAAACTCACTGAGCTACACGACCATAATACTTTGTTATGTTTAGCTTGGTGAATTTTTAAATAATTTTTTTATAGATTAACGACCGAAAGTTTGAAACATATATAATGTATATAATATAATACTTCATACTATCCACGAAGTTTGCAGTGTGGAGGTGCGACATGCAAATTTTCTTAAGTCTCATGATAACAACTGCAGTATATTGGTCAGAAACAGTCTAAATAATAAGTCATTCTGATTTCAGGATTAAGGAAATTCAGGCGACAGATGACCATAGAGGAAAAAATACAGAAATCAATGTCGATGGCAGATGTTGTCGCAGCAGCTGCGGAGCCCGATGAATTAGACGACATTGATAAAGTTCGTGATGATCTTCAATCAAGCAAACAAATGCTTGCTCAAGAGTTAAGGAATAAAGAAGCTTTGGAACGTGAAAATAAAAGACTAATGGCTAGACTACTAAATTTAGAGGTCGAATTAGAAAAAGAGAAAAGTATGCGTTTAATTGAAACAGAAAAGGGTGCAGCAGTAGTTACATCAAGAACAGAAGAAGACAAAAAGGTAATCTTTATAGAACTTCTCATTTATTTTTACTAACCCTTTCCACTCTGAGGACATTTTTGTTTCTTCTTGGTTTTGTTGAGAATTTTTCACCAAGAATTTTCATTTTTATTTTTTAATTTTTTTTTAATTAATTTTTTTATAATTTTTTCTTTTTTTTTTCCTTGTGCTTTTGATCGGATGGATCCGAAATAAGAGTGGAACTTAAGATTCACCTTAAGTACCTATTACAAAATTACCTAAAAATAACCATTTGTTTATATTTCATTTCAGCTGATAGGGAAACTTAAAGAGGAGGCTCAAGAGGCAGATAAGTTTGCTAAGGAAATGGAAGAGAAGTATCATGCAACGGCAGAAGAGCTAGACAATACAAGGCGCAAACTAGAGAGCGCATGGCTGAGGAATCAAGAGCTAGAAATACAACTTAAATCAGCCGAGGCTCAAGGAGTCAAGTTACCACCATCGCTTATCAAAGCACCGTCATCAAAGAAGTTAGCGCAATCAATAGCAAACATGGCAAACGGCAAATCGCTTGATATGTCTGATGATGACTCGGACGAATATGAAGAAGAGACTGAGACGGAATCAGAAGGTTTGTAAAAATTATTTTGCTTATAATTAGTTGCAATGAATATTCCGTAAGAAGCATGACATTGAAAAATTGTCTGAGACTAATAGGAGCCTTGAATACTCAGCCAGGGGTGCAAAAAACTTTCCAAAAACACCGAAAGTTTCACGCGATCCGGGATATTTTCATCAAGCGTTTTCCAGGAAATTTCCTCACTCAAAAAAATTGCTCTTGAGAACAATTGAATCAACTTAAGTGAAAACAATTGAATCAACTTAAGTGAAAACGTCCGATGTCCAAAATATTTTTAATTGAGAAGACAAAAATATTAATTTAAAAAAAAAAAAAAAAAAAAAAACAGCAGATTAAAAAATAAAAAATTAATGAAAACAGGCAAAACAAGGAAAATAGGAGCAAAACGCAATGGAACAAGTTTGGTCAGTGCTTGCACAGATAAGGATTTTTTAAGAATGATGTAAACTCACAAAGTCAAATGTATAAAAAAAATGGACAGCAGACATTTTTGCCGGAGCCGATTCAACTATGAAAAAAAAGACCTTTTTTTGCAAGCGCATTTCAAAAGAAATCTGGTAACATTATGGATTTTGTTTGCGTTTTTGAAATTTCCTCACAACCCCTAAAATGTCCACACTTTCACGCAATCCACAGTTTGCTAGACCAGGCATTTTTTGCACCCTTGCTCTCAGCTACCTACAAGCTTAAGAACAAAGAGAACACTTTCACAGGCATACAACTGCATGTAGTAGGTAAAAGATTGTATGTTGTAAAGAATCATTTGTTTAGAAACGCAATAGTTGACACACCGAGGAACGTTTAAGTAGAACACACAGATTGAAAATTAATCTGTTACATGTTACAGAGGCAGCTCCTCAAACAATTTCCATCAGTAATTCTTTCAGAAAAAAAAACCTTCACAACATTGTTTCAGGCACATGAACTTTCCATAAATTGCATGATTACATGAACTTTTAAGCAGTTACACAAGAAAACATGCATCTGAATCCTTCAAAATTCAAAAATCAGTCGCTAATCAATAGAAGGAGATACAATTCTAGCTTTTCAACTGAAATTTCTTCAAATTTTTGAATGCATATTGTTTATTTGTTCAGTCCTGCATGCTCTACGTTTAAATGAAGTTTTGCTGTTTTTCTGATTAATGCAATAACTTTTATCATATAATGTACTTTTGTTTGAATAACAAGTAAAAATTTGTTCTACATCATACTTATTGTTAGTGACTTTCAAATTCAAATCGCACTGATGCAGTCATGCAAAAAAGATTGGTTGTATTATCCGAATCTGAGCCACAGGTGTACTTGCTCAATAGGGTTCTAGCAAACTTTTGCAACAGGGGATTGAAAATTTGATTCTTGCATGAAAACCAGTAAAAATAACAATGAGTACACATAAAAATCACAAAATTCACGCTCAGAATTGGGCTTAGTGGCCGAGAGAGAGAGGTATCATGAGAGGTTCCTACCTAAATTGAGACATATCTCCGTGTTTCCGTAGAGAAAGTGACAAATTAGACACGAATCTCCCATGATAACTGCTTGAAACGCCATTACGATCTTGCCGTTAAAGCAATTTTGTGAGTTCATTACTGAATTTTAGACTTTCAAAAGTGACTTTTGTGGTTTTCGCTGCTTTTTACGTCAAATTTGACTATTCACGTGCTTATAACTAAGGTTTGCAAGAGCCCCATTGCAAATGATTCTTAATCCCTTAACTCTAGATAGACTTACCCGATGAAAGTAAATCAGGAAAATGAACGAGAGAAAAAGATAAGAAACGTTGATGCCTAGTAAAAAGCATGAAATATTTTTGAACAAAGAATTTGTACTGAAGAGGCTGCGGCTTTCACTCACTGACACACTAATGCTGCCTTGACTAATAAAGATTCATTATTTTATAGACAGCGAAAATGAAGCGAACGCTGCAGAAAAGGAGGAACGACGGACTGCTAGAGAATTTAAATTACTAGAAACTAAAGTGCGGAGTTACAGGGATAAGCAACAGGCAGCTCAAAAAGAACGCAGAGTCCTACGGGAACAAATGAAAAAGCAACAAAAAACGTTGAGGGAGGAGAAGAAAAAATACAAAGTCCTTCAGAAAGAGGTAGATAAAATGGCTAAACTGATGAGGGACACAGAGGAGGAAGAAGAAGAAGAGGAAGAGGAAGAAGAAGTGGAAGAAGAGGCAGAAGAAGAAGAGGTAAGTTGGTAGTTAGAGAAACGCTTGCATTTGCATCTTATCAACTAATCATACTTCAAGTGCAAAATAATTAAGCCTGTGACAACGGTGTCGCCTTTTTTTTTCTTTCCTTTTTAACAATAACAAAAAAATTTACATTTTAAGAGTCATAAAAACAATTTATTTTTATTTATAGGTATTATTTATTAATTTATTAATTTAATTTATTTTTACAATTTTTTTATTTCTTTTCATTTTTTATTTTTTATTTATTTCAATCAGGTAAATCAGATTACGCACTGATTGTGAGCTGAAAAAAAAAACCAAACAACAAACTATTCATGAAAAAAAAAACAAAACAAAAAAAACTGAAAACGCAAACTTAGTTAAATCTAGACCCTGATTTATTCCCATTTATTCCTTCTGCTTTACTTCACTTTCATAATTGCCACTAATTATTTCAATAAAATTAATGGTTTTAAAAAAAAATTAAAAGTAATTGTGCTGAAAGTAATGCCAAAGCTACAAAGTAGAAGCTGAACCCAATCCAAGATTTTATGTTTTTCAGGGTTTCTGAGAGAAATCTTTTAGAAGAGTCTAAAATGTAAGGAAAGCCAAAGACAAGCTTTTCTAACAGGACCTTGTTATGAACCCAGAAGCCCTTGAGCCTAAATGACAAGTTAACTTGCCATTTGGCCAATCCAACGCAGCACATAGCCTCAGCTGTACCACTGGGAAACCCATACAGGCAAATGAGGAGTGCTACTATTGGCAGGGATACAGACTACTCATTTCTATCATTAATTCTAGTGTGCGGGCATTGCGTAGCTGATTGTCTCAACTGAATACATATGAGTCACTTGAAGAAAGTAATACCTAACCTGAAAGGGTTAAGGTTGCAAACCATGTTTCTACTGATAACATTAACCAGCAACAAGCCTCTTTAGAGCTATTTGGCTGACAGAGCCAGGAGACAAACTTGCTGGTCTCTTAAATACTTTTCCAATAAATTGATTGTTAAAACTGCCTATGAGCAATGCTATTAGTTGAATACTAGACATGGTATGTATTGTTTAGTTAAGGGTAACTCATACTTGGTCTTTAAATAACACGTAACTTAACAATGGTAACCACGGAGATAGAGCTTTTGCTTATTGTCCAACCAATGACAACACTCCTAGGCAGTTTTAAGGATTGATATAAAGAAAAAGTAAATGACCAATTCACAACTTGGAAGTAGAAATGGAAAGTAACTTGACCAACACCTGACGAGCCAGTATTAAACTCTGCAAGCATCAAAGAATATGAGGGACTGAGAGAATTCATTAGAGACGCAGATTTGAAATAGGTCTGTGGTTAGAGACAGTCAACTCAAACCCTACATTCAGCGGCGTAGCTAGAAAATTTTTAAGAGAGAGGGGGGGGGGGGGGGGGAGCTCACTCAGGATGTGAAAGTAGTCAAAGGGGGAAGATCCATTGTTTGTCACAATTCCCTGAACAACGTGAACAATTACCTTTTCATTAGGTAGAACTCAAACGTTAAGGGGGGGGGGACCAGACCCCTGACCCCCCCCCCCCCCCCCCCCAATATGCCACTGCCTTCATTAGACTTTCTCAGTTGTGCGGAGACCCCACAAATATGTTTAGCTTTTTCAGCAAAGTGATAAACAGAAATTCAAAAGAATAAGTGCGCTTATGCAAGTGTTAGAATTTTGTCTGAATGTTGGCTGAGAGGCTGAGCTCGAGTAGAAATATTGCTCAAAAACAATTTGATTTGAACCAGAATCAAGTCAAGTAAGCCAAAAAGTAATCTTTGAAACAATGCTAAGCACGAATTGAAAAGACAGCGGAGTCACCCAAGTTGCATTCAGATCCACTTCATCTAGATTTAACCCTACTGTATCTAAGCAGTTACTAAGCGCAGACCTGTAGGAATTCCTTAAGTCTTGCTCTCCTTAAGTCTTGCTTAAGTTTGCTCTCTTGAGCAACAAGCTATACAGTTATCCAGAGCGGGTCTTATCAATGTGTAGATTGTTTCTTCGGAGAGAATTTTTTATTATTTTTTTAATAAATCATTTATCTAATCACATAAGAGAGAGGAAACCAAGAAAGCAGTTCCTCGCTAGAATTAATTACTAGATGAGAATTAATAAAACTTTTTCTTACCTTGATTCCAGGAAACTGAAACTGAAACTGAGAGTGAAGAGAGCTCATCTGAGGAAGAAACCGACGACGAAGTGCCAGAGGATGCGAATACTGAAACCAAGAAAAAATTATTAACTGAAAGATCTAAACGATACGAAAACAGATTGACTACTCTGAAGAAAGGAAATTACTTGTTAAAAGCTAATATTGACAGGCTACAAGACGACATTGCTAGACAAAGAGAAATGCAGCTAGAGCTTCAAGAAGACTTGAATTCAGTTTTGACCGATTTGGGATAGTACCCGTCGCTGATTCAAAAAAGTTGTAAACTGAGCTTTAGAGTGATATGCTTAGCAAAGATGAGACTTAATTTTGAAGTACCTGTAACACTTGTGGGGAGAGAGAAAGAGCTGAAAAGATGCACTTTCTACTGAAAAATCACAATTTTATTTAACATTTTACCTGAATACCTTACTTACTAATAAATTTAAAAAAAAAGTTGAAGACTTTCAGAGAGATTGCCCCTTGAAAAATGTTTAAAGGTAAGGGAATTGTAAAATTAAAATAAGAGGTTGTAAAAGAAACATACTTGCAAATGACACATTTAAGTAGTGTAGCTAGGTAATCATTATTGACTGTACATAAGAATAATAAAATTATGCAAATCAGAGTAGATCTCTCTTAAATTTAAACGCAAGAGCGATCCGGGTTACTTTTCAGCAAAAAAGGGAACCTTTTAACTATAACACATTCTGCTCTTTGTAACTATTAATGGCTTAAGCACCAGTTACGAAAAGAGCAACTATTTATTACTCATTAAAACTATTAAAATTTGTATGATAAATTTATTAAGAAATAAGAAAATAAATTGGTACTATTTAATTTTACTATTTATACGAATGATTTTTAACAGATTTATAATTTCCACGAATAAAATTTAATATTTGATTGAGTCATGATTTTTTGACTGTAACTTGATCTTCTGAGCACAATAGTTTGTCAACGGCTTGTAAGAAACCATTAAGTAGTTTCTTGTAAATTGGCTGAAACCAGAGTTATTTTCCTGTTTTTTTTCCGGCTCCTGATCAAGGAGAAAAATAAGTGACATGATGCAAACAGTTTACTATGCACTTTTGTTTACACCACACAATGTCTGTCTTCATTTAGTTTAGAGGTTTATTGAGGTAAATCCTCAGCGACCTGTAGTGAGATTCAAATCAGCTAGATAGTGCCACTGCACTGTCACGCAGTCTTTGAAACTAAAAGTTTGTCGCCTTTGACCGTCATTTACAGAAGCTACAGTCGATTTGTAAACGTAGCAGTCAAGATCAAATCTTAAGGAGCAATTTGATACCATTCAGAGTTTTTTACGACCAATTTTTTGGCACTAAAGTATTGGCAAGAAATTGCGAGTTTAAAGGTGTTGATGGATATCATAGAGAACCTTTAGACTCTCAATTATGTCAATATTTTTATCCAAAAATTAGGTTGTAGAGAGCTCAAATTAGAGTCAAAATGCTCAGGAGGCTTCCATTTTGAACACAATATTCAAACATTATTATTGAATAATTGACTCAAGCAAACCTTCGGTTTCAGAGAGCGTGCATCAGTGGCACAATCTAGCGGATTCGAATCTCATGACAGTTTTCAGAGGATTCACCTTAAATAGTGCTTCACGAGTTAATTTTCAAAAAGCATTCAATATGATTATGGCTCAGGTGGTTTTTGCCAAGTAGCAGTGCCTGATTTTGGAACGCATTTGAACGCATCGGTCAGCGGTTTCTTGGAAAGAAGTTAAACCTCTGAGCTAATCAGCCACTTTCTAATGCATGTCAGAAGCAGACACCGCTTGTCGAACCCAATAGTGCCAGAGCTCTGAATGAGTGATTAATTGTTAAGTGGAGAAAAATAATTAATTTTACCAACGTGACAGAAGACCCACTTCACTACTAAACTAACACAAAGGTTCACTTGGAAACCAGGTGGAACTACGTCTTTCATATGGATGAAGGAGCAGAAAATGAGGAAAAATATGGACAAAAAACAGGTGCGCTGCAAATGATAAAACTTCCATGCTGATGTATGTACTGTTAACCTCCTAATAGTGGACCGACTGACATCCAAAGAGCAGTATAGTCATTATACCTACCCACTATAGATTAATTTCAAAAAAGTATTTTAAATTCAGTTTCGTATTGTAAGGAGGAAATTTGAAAATTCCACAGCTTTAGAGAAGAAAGAAGGCTGAAGATGGGATTTTCATCAGGACTTTTGCAAACTTACTTTGTTAAAGGAATGATGAACAACGAGAGCAAAATTTGAAATAAAACTGTGGTAAGGAGCAAAGAGCACTAATTATAACTCACACTTCGAAATTTAAATAGACTCATAGAGAATCAAATACAAAATTCGAGATTGAAGGCAAGCATTACCGGCGATAAAAAAACAGAAATTTGAAAAACTTGTGAATTCAATTTATTATTGAGTCATCGATGACGTTCGACTTGGCAACAGCTGTGCAGCGTTACCATTGGCTGTCGGTGTAAACATAAACAAAGCAACGGAAGAGTCCAAGGTATATGGAAGAACAGGTATGGACAGGAGGCGGGGTTTAAGGGGCTTTCGAGTCTTCCCGCCAAATGATGACGACACACTTGCTTTGGCGATGACGTAGCCGTCACCTACTGCAGTGGCGAGAGATGGGGATCACGGGAGAGTGAGTGAGATAGTTTGAAACGGTAGGCGAATTTATCGCGACCGTCTAGAACATCTGTGACGTAGCCGTCACCTACTGAGATAGGCTCCGCCTCCTGTCCATACCTGTTCTTCCATATACCTTGGGAAGAGTCCGTACCAAAGATTACTTGTCCGTACTCCAAAATACTAGAAATTATTTGGAAATTATAGAAATAGAACAAAGGATAAACGTTACAAAAAAAGCGTGGTGTGGGTTGGTGTGGGTGATAATTAAAAGTAAGTACTCCACACTATTCAGAGACTCTTGCCTCTTGCTTATATTACCATATATTATAGCAAGACCACATTGATAGTGTATGATCAATACCGGAAGAAGACGGTATTGGTATGATGGTATTAGAACTTTAAAGTCCTTCATTTTCATTCATCCAAGATTCATCCTAACATGTGACATGTGACATGCTCCACGCTGTTCACTCCTCACTCTGCTGTCTGATACCCGGATAGCTGCTAATCAAGAAAAGTTTGACCCTTGACAAGTTGAATCGTTGAAGCAATAATATTTTTGAGAACAACCAATCAAGGTAAGTTTGTCTCAAGCTTCACTTTACCTATTACTGAAGGTACTTCGGAAAAGAGGACCCTCAGCACCCCCACCTTCCCTCCTCATGGAATCTGGCCTCAACTGGCTTTGGATTGAATTGCCAAGTTTACTTTCCTACGAGTCAAAACAGTTGTGGACGCGCTCTGATTTTAGGAAGGACTTCTAAGATGAAGAGTCCATTCATGAACTGCTCTTGAACAGCCAAACAGTTTGGATCATCTCCATTAATTTCATCCTTTTTGTGTGTCAAAATAAATTCTGCAAATTTTTTATGAAGCAAATTTGATGAAGTACCACTGAACATAATAGCGAGTGAGCGAGTGCTACTATAGCTCCAGCGCTGAAGTAGGATTTGTTTCTTTCAGCAGACTCACCGTAAATTTAATTTCCTTCAACATCAAAGCCGGAAGATTTAGGAATTTTATTTAATGCTAATGGTAGGAATTCTCTCCTGAGTCCTGCACTATCAATTCCTGCTTCATTTTCAAAGCACACTGTCAGTTTTTTCTTAAAATCTTCGTGGTCTCTGGCAAAATAAATTGCTATAAACGTCATTTCGTATTGTTTTCACCAAAAATTTCTCAGAGTAATTCATGCTGCAGTATAACTCTGCAATAACATTGGATAATGTTGCACACCTCAGATCCGGAACCTCAGTTGACGCTTCTGGTTCAGAATCTGGAGATGAAGGTCTATCATCACTTAAGTGCGGAGAATATGGGCTAGAATAACTGGGGTTTGAAGACAAAGGGGAGTTGGGTCTAAGTACAAGCAGCCCAGCGTGTTCATCTTCACTGCTGCTCGAAGACATTGCAAAATCATCAGTGTTTGAATCGATAGGATGTTAACTAATGGCCGTCGAAAAGAAAACGAAGAATTAATTGTTGAACAGACATCAACTTATGCCATTGAATTTATTAAGTACATCAGAACAGGTTGTTACGAAAGTCGCGAGAGCTTCAACTCACTGACACGAAGAAAGATAAAGCAAGACGCGAGGGACCCGTCCACAGTGTTACCAGATGAAAAAATCGGAAAGCCGTACCAGAGACCTCAAAAAGCCGTACAAAGCCGTACCAACCTTCTCAAAAAGCCGTACCCGAAAGCCGCGTGATTTTATCAAAATAGCCGCATGAAAAGCCGTACTAAAACTCAAAAGCCGCACAAAAAGCCGCATAACAACTCAAAAGCCTCACAAAAAGCCTCATAACAACTCAAAAGCCGCACAAAAAGCCGCATAACAACTCAAAAGCCGCGTTACTTCATATAAGCCGCATTATCACTCAAAAGCCGCAATAAAACTCAAAAACTTTATTTAGTTAATGTTTCGCGGTTCTGATGCTGGCAACGCTGAATTATGTACCGTTTACGGTGAATTACATCGTCCCAATCGTCAAATACCTACCTTCTAAGGCAAAGTAAGCAAAATTATGAATCAAAATTGAAAAAAAAGGAAAAGCCGCGGGCAATCGTGAAAAGCCGTACCGAAAGCCGCGAAAACGCGAAAAGCCGTGCAAAGCCGCACCGGCCGTACCCGGGCCGCACCGACGTCAAAAAGCCGTACCAATCCGGCAAAAGCCGCACATCTGGTAACACTGCCCGTCCAGCGCATGCGCACTAAAGCTGAAACAGGTTAGCTAAACGGGCTGCCAACATAACATATTATGCAGAATTGCACTAACTTCAACACCCAGCCATATTCTGTCCCATTTGCAGCTCCTCAATCAAACTTCCACTTGCCTCATACAATAGACTTTAACAGTAATTTAGAATTGAACCCACCAGAACATTATAAATTAGCTTTTTCCCCTCCCTATTTAAACTATTTCTTAACCTCCACATTAGACTCACCTTACTCCTGTACCTACTTACCACTGAACTGTAGAGAATTTATCGGCCTCGTCTCTTCACCTTTGGCAGTATTTTTTATTTTTGGGACCGGGGTCACCTCAGCCACTTTCAACAGACTAGGGATCACCCTTTTCTCAAATGACTTATTAATTATTTTAGCCACCAATTTATAGAAATTAACCCCTATTTCAATTCCCACTTTTTACACAGCGGGTAGCCACTGTTACTATCCTTCATGCCTCTCACTATCGTCTCAACTTCATACTCATCCGTCGGTCTGAACTCATCAAACATTTTTCTATTACAGAGAACTCTTGTAGTATGGACGTAATCGTTCTTGTCAATACTATTCACAATTTGGTTCACACTACTAACATAATTATTGTAGAATATATGACAGTAATGGCACTTATGTAACTCGTGCCTCGCTTATGCTTGTGCGTGCTTGTAACTTAGTAAGGAAGAGGAGGCCGTGCCTCGGGCCTCAGGTCTCGTTGCGGAATAATAAAAAGAAATATAAAGTTGTGTAAGGTTCTTTGTTATTTAACTATCATTTTCCTAACAATAATAATCATTTAAACTGTTTTCTGCCTCCACTCCCTTGAAACTCTCCCCATTCACTGTTATCCGCTCTCTCTTATCTCCTTTTTTAGGACATTCGCTAGTTCTCTCAGAACCAGGCCTGAATTAAAAACATAGGGGGGGGGGGGGGGGGGGATCTGTTTAAAACAAGAAAATGAAAAGTCTCGAAACAGAAAAGAAAACAGCTTTTGAAATTTGGAAATAATCGTTGACTTTCATCTACATCAACTTGAATTCGGAGTAGAATTGAATATGGAATGGTCCAAACGCCAAAACCGGAAATATCGTATCTTAACGCAAAAAAAAAAAAAAAAAAAAAAAAAAAATTAATGACTTTCTTCTTCAGTCAGTCTTTGATATTAACTTTTTTTTAATTAAAAGAGAAGAAGGAAGGAACTTCGAATAAAAGTTGTTTCACAGAACCTCTAAAATAAATATCACAGACTGAGCTTTTCATCACAAATTTTCCGCCTCACGATTATTGTTAAAACCGTGCAAACTTTGTTTGAAGGCGGTTCTGATGTTGCGGCATTTTTCAGGAGTTATATTCTGGAGCGATTCTGTAATCCTTTAAGGGTCTCCAAGTCAGGGACTAATGGCATAAATACCTGCTTGAACTTTTGCGATTCATCAAGTGGGAAAGTTAAATGGATTTAAATCTAGGGAGCGCGCCGGCCATTCCATGGGTCCTCTCCTACCGACCCATCTCTGTGGAAAAGCCAAATTGAGGTAGTCCCTAACGTCCCTCATGAAGTGAGGAGGAGCACCGCGCCGCCTTGCTGGAAAAACACGGTGTCGGATCTGACGCCTTGACGCTAGGCGCTTTGTCGAATCAGAGGAACCAATGATGACTCTTGTAGGATCTCCAAGTAGAGCTGACTCGTCAAATTTCCGTTGACGAACGGACGCAGTGACGTTGACTTTTTCTAGGTAATGTGTTCTCGTTTCACGAATTAAAAAAAAGGTTTACATCGGACCAGTATCAAAAATTGGGAGTGTTCCTTTTTCCGTGGAGAAAAAAGAGTGCACTCATCGAAGAGTAAAATGCACTCTGACAAAGATCCGTCTTCCTTAATCCTTGCATTCATATCCTCGCAAAACTGTAGTCGTCTCACTGGGCCCTCTTCTTCTATTCATGCACACGTTTTTCTTTGTAGGGGTGGAATTTATCAAGTTTCAATACATGATTTTGAGAGCTGTAGACCCGTGGCCCTTTGACAAATACAACGCCCCGGCTCTTCCACCGCACCTGATAAAACGGTAAATCTGTCTTCTTCGGACGTTCGCGGTTGACCAGGACTCATGGTGTTTAGGAAATTTCTTGTCGCTTCCAATTTATTAATTATGTTCGTGACACTTTTCACTGAGTAACCTAAACCGGTTACATTAAAATCGCGTGCCGTTCGATTGTATGTAGCTTCCTGTACGAGCATGGAAGCACGGATACTTGCATTTTGAAACTTTGCAAGCAATCGGGAGAAAAAGGTTGACCGAGGTCTCCATTTGGATTTGTATCGCGCAATACAAAGCAGACAAGAGATATAGGAGGTTGTAACTTACAAAACCTCTTCTCATCATCGATATTGGGTTCTGGCTCTCAGCATCTTGGACCAAAAGTAGCCTTGGTGTTGTCGTGACAATGGCCTGCATTCTCACAAATTCGCCTCGCTTATCTAACTTGGGGGCTGACCGCGGGGACCTCATTGTTCAACGGATCAACAAAACTGTACACAAGTGTCTCTTTTGGAGAGATACCGGTTTGGTCATTGATTGTTCAGTCGCTTGCCATGCAAATGTGAATTCGGAGCAATCTTTGCCTAACAAGCGATTGAGCAATAGTTCCCGAAAAATATATGTTTTCTCACCCAATGGTGTCACTGAAGTTAAAATTTCTCGATCCGTTTAACCTAACCAAATCCCAGATCAGCTCGCGGGACTTACTTGGAGACGACTCGTGGATATTTATTGCGTTCGAACATTAAGATTAAGGGCATCTTATACTGAAGCACATTAGAAAATCGTGGACAGAAAGTGCTGTACTTTTTTGTGATGAAATGGGACTTTCATATATTTCACGTATTATTTGAAAAGCAATGCATTGAAACTACACTAGGAAGAAAAATGCAGTCGTCGGCTCTACTTGATGAATATGTGGTTTGTGTGTTTCTTCCTCATACCTACCTCGTTTACTTATTTCTCTTTTCAGATTTTTCATCAAAGAGGTTCTGAAATGAGCAGAAATTCAATATATTTGAAAAGAACGATACGCTCCAAACTTGGAACCAGCTCCTCCAATGAACCTCTTCGCTCTTCGAGCATTTGTTGCAAGGTTAATCCCTCATACCTCTCGAAGTTCTCCGAAATTCAAGAAGAAAAAAAGTTTTGATACCAGAAACATGTTTCCTGAAATCTTTATCGATGACGTTCGTAGCTATGAAAGCGAAGAAACCTTTCACAATCGTGCAAGTTTCTCTAGCCTCGATAGAAATGTTAACAATCGTATTAATTTGACCAATCGTTTGCGTAATTACAACGAATGTTATTCGAAGAATGGTCCATGCTGTTATTGTAAGAAATTGACGTCCATTTCAAATGAATTTAAGACTTCTCCGGAGCTTTTCCATTCTGAGAAAGCTTTAAATTTCAAGGTTGGTTTTAAGTCCTTTCGTTCTTTTATCTTGCACCAATTTTTTCTGATTGATGATCAGACTAGTGTAAAGTTGTTTTCACCTCTCAGGAGGCCGCAGTTGCTCCCTTTCGAAAGCAAAATTATCAATACTCAAACTGGTGTTATTCGTACACCTTTTAATAATGCCAAAGCCACACAACTGAAGATTTGTTTTGTTTGAAAAAATCATTTTTTCTCATCTAATTGACCCGAGGCTTATGAAATCTTATTGGCTCAGTAGACACCCTTTTGAGATTTCACGAAGGTGCAAGGAAAAGAGAGAGTAGGGAGAGAATGAGAGTATTAAACTATCACTTGAAACCACCGCGTGCTTTAACACTGGTTTAAAGTGCATGTATTGGTTGCAAGTTAGAAATCACCAAAATCACCTCAACATTTAATACTGGTTTAAAGTGTACAGGGTGGTCCGAAAGTCCCGGGACGGCTTCATAACTTTTGAACGGCTGCAGATAAAAAACCCAAACTTGGGGGATGTTTATAACTTAATAGGAACTACTTTTTGGCGTACCCGAAAATTCCGAAATTGTATCGAAAAGTTGAATTTTTACTCATTGGCAACTTTCGATGTATCGAAAACCAAAAACGATATCGACCTGCGATTTGCGCCAAAATGCTCAGTTTTTTGTGCCCTTTCAAGCGATGTATCACTCGATAGGGGTCGTGGCTCGGAATTTTTGAGATAGCCTCCCTGAGGGGTCATTTTTTTAAATAATTTTGGGGGGCCCTAAGACTAGACAAATATCAAAACCGTATATTTTTCTGAAAATTACTTGCTTTTCAGAGTATTTTTGACTCCTGGTTTTCTAAAGTCCGACTTTTCAAATGGGAGTTCTGATTTTTTGAAAATGGGTCGAAATCGAACTTTGACTATCGATATATCGAAGACGAAAAACGATATCGACATCCGGTTTGCGCCAAAAGTCTTAGAATTTTATGTCCTTTCAAACAAGGTATCACAAGATGGGGATTGCCATTTGAAAATTTTGAGTTGGGGGCGAAACCCCCCTTTACGGGTGCCCCTGGGAATTTTCGGGTACGCCAAAAAGTAGTTCCTATTAAGTTATAAACATCCCCCAAGTTTGGTTTTTTTATCTGCAGCCGTTCAAAAGTTATGAAGCCGTCCCGGGACTTTCGGACCACCCTGTATGTATTTGTTGCAACATCGAATGGCAAGAAGAAGAAAAGAACTATCTTCGAGCATGAATGGGGAGGGGAGATCTCACACACCCGTCTGGTAACATCGTTCGAAATCAAAAATGGAACATGACATAAAAGGTTGGTTGCATCGGATGGAGCGTTGCATTCCAAGGCTCTGCTACGGACGATCTTCGAGCCATATGGGGGGGGGGGAGATTTCGAACACTTGTCTGGTAGCATAGTGGAAACTCCGAAAATCGGATTAAAAAAGAAGAAGAGTGGGTGTGTCAGAACCTTGCTTATTCGAACTTTGCTTTTTATTCCAATTAACAGTTGCATCCAAACGCATTTTTTTCGGGTGTCAATTTATCATTATGGCACTTGAGGAAACGCCCCCCGCCCCGCCCTCCGTTTTCTCGTTCAGCTCCGGAAAAATAAGTCCAAGTTTTAACTTGTATCTTTCTCATTCCCTCCCCACAGTGTTAAGCCGCAGCAACGAAAAGAAACAATTATAATCCCTTCTCACGCTCTTAAACCCCTCGTCTCTCACGCAGCTTGTGCAGAAGCCAAGCATTTACAGCTGTTTTGTCAAGTAAATGGTGAAAAATCCGCATGTACCATTTTTTACATCTGATACAGATTCTATAAAGAGATATCAAGGAATCAAACAAATCAACGCCGCGCCGCCCATAAATTTAATTTTTAATAAATTTTTATTGGCATCGGGGCATGGAATGTCAATTCTTTTCTTTTTTTCTCTGCTGAATCGGTCAGCGATTTTCAAAGGTTGCGCAGAAACAAATGAGCTGATCAAGTGAACGGGTTTACGGTCTAACCATTTGATAACATAGACATGTACAGGGTGTCAATTAAAAAAGGAGCCATGCTTAATATCTCGAAAACGGCTCCGAATTTTGAAAAACGCTGAAACACGTGTTCGATTATTTCGAGGGGGACATCTTTTGAGGTGGTCCCCAATTTCGGGGCCCCCCTCTGGGGGGCCCCAGGGGGGTCAAGTCCCATATTTCAAATGGGGACCCCCATTTTTTATTTGATAATCGGAAAGAGGGTAAAATTTTAAGACTTTTGGCGCAAACCGAAAGTCGATATCGTTTTTCGTGTTCGATATATCGAAGGTCAAAGTTCGATATGGACCCATCTTCAGAAATTCGTAACGTTCCTTTAAATAGTCCAAATTTCAAAAACTTTGGGTCTTAAATGCTCTACAGAGCAAGCACTTTTCAGAAAAAAATTCAATTTTAACAGAAATTTAGTCAAAATTTGGTTTTAAAGCCCTCAAACATTTTTAACGTTTTTGGCCCCCACGGGGGGCTATCAGAAAAATTCCGAGAGACGACCCCTACCGAGTGATACATCAATCGAAAAGGCGTAACAAACTGAGCATTTTGGCGCAAACCGGAGGTCCATATCGTTTTTCATATTCGAGATATCGAATGTCAAATGTCGATTTACAGAATGCGATATCTCGAATATGAAAAACGATATGGACCTCCGGTTTGCGCCAAAATGCTCAGTTTGTAACGCCTTTTCGATTGATGATCACTCGGTAGGGGTCGTCTCTCGGAATTTTTCTGATAGCCCCCCGTGGGGGCCAAAAACGTTAAAAATGTTTGAGGGCTTTAAAACCAAATTTTGACTAAATTTCTGTTAAAATTGAATTTTTTTCTGAAAAGTGCTTGCTCTGTAGAGCATTTAAGACCCAAAGTTTTTGAAATTTGGACTATTTAAAGGAACGTTACGAATTTCTGAAGATGGGTCCATATCGAACTTTGACCTTCGATATATTGAACACGAAAAACGATATCGACTTTCGGTTTGCGCCAAAAGTCTTAAAATTTTACCCTCTTTTTGATTATCAAATAAAAAATGGGGGTCCCCATTTGAAATATGGGACTTGACCCCCCTGGGGCCCCCCAGAGGGGGGCCCCGAAATTGGGGACCACCTCAAAAGATGTCCCCCTCGAAATAATCGAACACGTGTTTCAGCGTTTTTCAAAATTCGGAGCCGTTTTCGAGATATTAAGCCTGGCTCCTTTTTTAATTGGCACCCTGTATAACATTAATTGAAGTTGACTTTTCTTCGAAGGAGCCACGGCCTTTAGCTTAGAAGTTCTTACTGTCACTAGTGAACTCACAATTTGGTAAACGATTAGAGGCCTCACAGTTCCTAAGTAATGTTTCCCCAGTTATCAAGAACCATCACTAATGCAAGGTTTACAAAACCAGTTATTGGCAAAAAGATTGTGGTTCATATCTCGGGGTATTACTTCTGCTAGGCGTAGAACGACATTCCCGCATGCACCTTTGACAGGTAAATGATGCTCCACCTTATTTGAGTGAAACTCAAACTTTAGACGATGCCAGAGTGTTTATTTCTTTGATGTTGTACCCGCCTTCATAAAGTAGATCAAAATGTTCTTGAAGCGCAGGTTTCAATTGGGTTACCCAGAAACCACCCTACGGGTTTATGAATTTCAAAGCTGTTGAGATTTTAGTTTGGTTTGCTTTATTTGCAAAATCTTGTGCTGTTTGGTTTTGTTGCTATGCGTGGTGCTACTTTTTGGTGTCAGAAGTCACAAGAATAGGGTTCTGCTGAAAAATTAAGTTTGTCTGCGTCACGATAGAATTTATGATGTCATCAGAAAATAACTGTGTAAAATATTCAGTGCGCAAAAAACCTCTCGAAAATCACGGTGTTTTTTCTCGTTCTCTCTCTGGCTCAATTTTGTCACAAATAATTATCTTGCATTTTTTTCGTTCATTTTATCGTTTCAATTATTTTCTTTTCACCGGTTGTTCGCGCTAATTATTATTCTTCTCATTATTTTCATCAAGACTTCTGTCTCAACTCTACCATGGGCTAGCCCTTACCAGCACATCACGTCGTATTATCATCCATCGTAAAGGTATCTCTTTAGTCTTTATTTTGTTTCTTTTCGTCTTTTATTTCTTTATTTTTTATGCACGAAACATTGTGTCTCAGTGGTTTCAATAGAGCCCAATAAAGGTGTGAATAATGAAGTGATCTCTCCAGGGGGGGGGGGGGGGAGGAACTGTCCTTTGGACCTCCACAGTTTTCCAATTTATAACTGCACCATTAGTGAAAATTTCTAATATTTGTTTTTAAGAGCTTATTTTTCGGGGAGCTTTGGCATCAACCTTTTTTCTGTTTTGGCTTAGGACGGGCGGGTTTATTTCTGCGACGACCAACATTTTTCTGAATACGACTACTCGTATTGCACAGAGTCAGATCACGCTAGTTTTACAGTGAGTTCGAAGGAGTTTTGTTCCGCGGAACTTTTTCTGGGGGAGGATTGGAAAGGGCTTCATTAAATAATAGATTTCGCGGAGCGTTGCTTACAGATGCATTTGAAGCTTTCTTTTTTTTTGAGGGGTATACTTAGTTGAAGACGTCTACGAACAGTTGGTCTTCGAGGAGAAGTAACAGTGCGACTTGCAGTGGGCACAGGTCTACGTGGAGAAATAGAGATGTTACTTACAGTGAGTGCAGGTCTACGTGGAGAAGTAACAGAAGTCCTTACAGTGAGTTCATTGTAGGCAACCTCAATACAGGCACCTGATGCTTTACGAACACTATTATTAGGCTACAATTCCGAGTCGCCGGAAACGTTCTGAACCCCCCTCTTCTTCAACCCTTTTATTCCATGTTCGCGATTTACGGTTTCGGGAAATGATACCAGACGCGTGTGTGAAATCTCCCCTCCCCCTATCCGGCTCGAAGATCGTCCGAGTATCTCTTATTCTTCTTGCTATTCGATGTTGCAACATATGAATACAATTTAAACCATTATTGAAAGTTTTGGTGATTTGGTCGTTTCAATTTTGCAACCCACACACACACATTAAACCAGTGTTAAAACATGCGGTGGTTTCAATAGATGGTATCATACGCCCATTATCTCAATACTAAGGAGAGAAACAAAGACCAGGAGGTATACTGCAAATTTGCGAAAAAGAAAGAAATTAAAATGGAAATAAGTTTTTAATTCTTTTGGTTAGTTCCAAGAAAAGTCGATAGAGAAAGGGTGGAAGAAAAAATGTTCAAAGCTGTAAAACTTGCTTGCCGAATGAATGTCGAAAGGACTTGGTCAAAAATAGCCGATTTTTGCCCCCTTCTGAATGGGGTATCTAATTATACCATTTGATTAAGCATCAAATGGACTACACGTCCTGAAATTTTCAAGACCTAAAAATAATTCTGGGGGGCGTTAGGGGGGCTCAAAGTTTTACATGGCTGTTACCGTTGAAAGGCGATAAAAAGTGCTAAATGAAGATATGAAAGTGCGGTTTGCACGAAAAAATGCCAAATTTAAAGACCTCTTTAACGATATGTATGACTTTGCAGTTTGCTTTATTTTAATAGGACTTATCATTTTTTTTTTTTATTTAGAAGCCGGAGAAATTTTTTACTTATTCTTGAATCTCCAAAAGTGCTATTTTTTTATTTTTATGAAAAAGAAGTATGTTATTCTCAACATAATTTTGCATATACTCGTCCAAACCGCATCCCGGGGGCGATTTTTTGTTCGCGAGTTACGAGCCTTTAAAGAAGCGCACCTCGAGCGAATGAGCAACACTGCGTGCCGCTCGCACGTGTGTCACCGGGAGAATCGACAACGCGGCCGATGCCGAGGCAACCACTGCGTGTTATGTTGAGAATAACAGATTTCTTTTTCATAAAAATCAAAAAATAGCACTTTTGGAGATTCAAGAATAAGTAAAAAATTTCTCCGGCTTCTAAATAAAAAAAAATGATAAGTCCTATTAAAATAAAGCAAACTGCAAAGTCATACATATCGTTAAAAAGGTCTTTAAATTTGGCAATTTTTTCGTGCAAACCGCACTTTCATATCTTCTTTTAGCACTTTTTATCGCCTTTCAGCGGTAAAAATCATGTAAAACTTTGAGCCCCCCTAACGCCCCCCAGAATTATTTTTAGGTCTTGAAAACTTCAGGATGTGTAGTACATTTGATGCTTAATCAAATGGTGTAATTAGATACCCCATTCAGAGGGGGGCAAAAATCGGCTATTTTTGACCAAGTCCTTTAGGAAGTTCAGCGACCTACGAAGTCCAGTGTTAGGAAAGGAAGAGACGGAAACCATAATCAATGTTTAAGTTGTCTTATAATCTCAACGTTATTCTACAGGGTGTCAATTAAAAAAGGAGCCAGGCTTAATATCTCGAAAACGGCTCCGAATTTCGAAAAACGCTGAAACACGTGTTCGATTATTTCGAGGGGGACATCTTTTGAGGGGGTCCCGAATTTTGGGGCCCCCCTCTGGGGGGCCCCAGGGGGGTCAAGTCCCATATTTCAAATGGGGACCCCCATTTTTTATTTGATAATCGGAAAGAGGGTAAAATTCTAAGACTTTTGGCGCAAACCGAAAGTCGATATCGTTTTTCATGTTCGATATATCGAAGGTCAAAGTTCGATATGGACCCATCTTCAGAAATTCGTAACTTTCCTTTAAATAGTCCAAATTTCAAAAACTTTGGGTCTAAAATGCTCTACAGAGCAAGCACTTTGCAGAAAAAAATTCAATTTTAACAGAAATTTAGTCAAAATTTGGTTTTAAGGCTCCCAAACATTTTTAACGTTTTGGCCCCCACGGGGGGCTATCAGAAAAATTCCGAGAGACGACCCCTATCGAGTGATCATCAATCGAAAAGGCGTAACAAACTGAGCATTTTGGCGCAAACCGGAGGTCCATATCGTTTTTCATATTCGAGATATCGCATTCTGTAAATCAACATTTGACATTCGATATCTCGAATATGAAAAACGATATGGACCTCCGGTTTGCGCCAAAATGCTCAGTTTGTTACGCCTTTTCGATTGACGTATCACTCGATAGGGGTCGTCTCTCGGAATTTTTCTGATAGCCCCCCGTGGGGGCCAAAAACGTTAAAAATGTTTGGGAGCCTTAAAACCAAATTTTGACTAAATTTCTGTTAAAATTGAATTTTTTTCTGCAAAGTGCTTGCTCTGTAGAGCATTTTAGACCCAAAGTTTTTGAAATTTGGACTATTTAAAGGAAAGTTACGAATTTCTGAAGATGGGTCCATATCGAACTTTGACCTTCGATATATCGAACATGAAAAACGATATCGACTTTCGGTTTGCGCCAAAAGTCTTAGAATTTTACCCTCTTTCCGATTATCAAATAAAAAATGGGGGTCCCCATTTGAAATATGGGACTTGACCCCCCTGGGGCCCCACGTTGGGACGAATCGTCACAAAGTGAGACATTCGCGTATATGAGCAGTTATTTGCGACAGATTTACACGAAATTTGGTAGATGGGGGTTTTTTGGGTCGCTGAATTCATTAATGATATTAGTTTTTCAAAATTTCTGAATCCAAGATGGCTGCCACTAAGTATGACCATGGCGGCCATCTTGGATTTAGACATTTTGAAAAACGAATATCATTAATGAATTCAGCGACCCAAAAAACCCCCCTATCCCAAGTTTGAATAAATTACATGAATTATTGGTGGAGCAACTAATTTTTTAGTACAATCGAAAGCCGGCAAAACCCCAATTTTGGCTCGATTTTAAACTTTGGGCGGTCAAAACTCTTTAACGAAAAGATTTCCGGCATCGCATCGTGGCTTTTACCATCCGAATCTTATTCAAAACGTCACGATTTGTTTTTAAATTATATTCACCTCCATATTGCACTGCACAATACTAATGCAAAAACTAACCGCACTCCAAATACACGAAATCACTACCGCACCACGGATTACGGGAAATGTGTCACATTTATAAAAAAAAAAAAAAAAAAAAAAAAAAAAACACCAGGGGAAAATAACAGAAAAACTATAAAAAATAACCACGACACAATAATTTTCTATTATACGAATAACCGGAGCCGAGTTATCCTATTGGCACAGGAGGCATTTGCGCGTTGATTTAATGTAAAATCTGCGTAAACATCTACCTTTTCTATTTATGTGTTAAAATTGGGAAAATAATCATACTTAATAAAAATTTGGACGGCGTAATCTTGCAATCAATCGTGACGCATTGTCGTCGGTCCGAGCTTAAAGATAAGAGAAGTGAGGCGGGCGAAAGTAGGGTCGCCGCAAGTGACGGTACTCACTGCAGTTAGTGAGTGTCGGAGGATAGCCGTTTTTTCGCACGCCTCTCAGTCTTTTTTTTCGCATAACTCTCGTTAGAGGTAACAAGAGGTAAAACTGAAACAAGTATCAGAAAGCTGAGGATATGGAGAATATTATGGTGTAAACCGTTTTTTGAACTTTTTTGAACATTTTTTTAAAACTCCACCCAAAGTTTAAATTTCAGTTTTTTTCGGGCATTGTCAAAAATGTAGTTTTTTGAAGCATCAAAACTTGAAATAAATGAAAATGATGTCAAAACTATTCTCTTTAGGTCCTAATGAGACTATATATTGCAAAATATTCCCTCCCGAAAGAAAATATCTATGTTTATAACATTTCAAAAGTATACTTTTAAATGACTCATTTTTCGGAAATAACACGTCGGCCAACTTTGGCATCACCGCATACATAGTATGCATTTAAAAAAAACGCAAAAGAGGCTTGTTTCGTGTACATTGGACCCTAAAAAGCCCATTTTCATCAAAAATTAATGCATCTGGCGACCTTCACATTTTCGCTGAATGTCTCACTTTTTGACGATTCATCCCAACGTGGGCCCCCCAGAGGGGGGCCCCAAAATTCGGGACCCCCTCAAAAGATGTCCCCCTCGAAATAATCGAACACGTGTTTCAGCGTTTTTCGAAATTCGGAGCCGTTTTCGAGATATTAAGCCTGGCTCCTTTTTTAATTGACACCCTGTAGAATGTAAATGGAAAAGGTGCATAGTATTAATGTCATTTTATAAAAGTGTTGTGGAGTGGCAACGTCCACAGCACCGTTAAATCAATTCCGAGCTTTTCGTCCTAAAGAACTGGATAAACATCGCAGTTGGTGTAAATGATGGCTGATCCTCTAATCAGATGAAATGATTGTTGCCAAAAGTGGATATTGAACCACAAATTGGTAATTTTGGAATAATTTTGAATGAATATAGGCCACATTGTATGTAGGCCATAGGAGTTATGGAGCAAAATGGACGAAATGTATGCCGCAAGGAACCGTTTAGCCTGTCAGAAAAATCTAATTTGGATAATTTTCCATCCAACAGATTTGTAGGTGCAGTGAAAGAGGGCCCGTCCCTCACGCTATTAGTCGTTGCTGTCACAAGAATCCATATGCACCAATAGATGACTGGTTTGATAATCATGCAATACCTGAATACATAGGTTTCATGTCGAAAATAAAACCAGGTAATTTTAAACTTCCTATTCAAAGCTATGCTCAGTGAGAATGTGGCTGTTGTGGACGTTAGGAATTTAGCTTTCATCGTTAAAAATCGGCCGGTCTGGGAATTCACTTTGTTCCTAGGTCGTGTGGTTGCGAAGACGATCATCGTCCGAAAAATTCATCGTATCCAGAACTGATTCTTGTGCTTTACACAGTCTCATAATGGTGTAATCCTATAAAATTTGCTACGTCACTTCCGCGCTTGCCTCGGTGATCTTTATTTCAGTGGGACAGTATTTTTCTTAGCTTTCTTCACAAGATCATAAGGAGGATGGAACTTCGAATTTAAACTTAGAGCTTGATTGCGGGTGTGCCGATACTGCTGTGTCGTAAGTTTTTAGAGTAAACAAGCGATGGAACAGCTCAATCTGGTGACAACTGAGATACATTTGTCGGAGAACATTTTCAATTGCTGCTATAATTTTTCTGGATCCTCCCAATCTTTACTGTTAGGTAGAAGAGTGAATATTAGTTCGACAACCTCTTCGCCCAGGAGATTTAACAGAATGGCTGCCTGAGTTGTTTTGGGCTTTGCATTAATTTCTTTAGCTGCTGTAAAGATTTCACGCGAAATTTTGAATTTTCGGAAATTGGCTTTTATTGCAACGATGTAGAGGCCGTGGCTTCGGCAGATGTTAGTGGTGAAATTTCTCGTAGAAGATTTCCGGACCGATAATGAATTGCACGGCACTCCTCGTCAGTACACCGTTGCGTTAGCTGGTCACGTTGGCGGTCGAATTCAAAATACACATTGTTAGATCGGTGTACTCGCCTTCTAGTGACAGATAAGAAGGTTGTCGAAACTCCATGGTTGCAACAGTTGGAAACGACAAGCGAGGTTAGGAATTTATGAACACTAAGGCACGACTCAGTAACTAACACATGACAAAACGAAATTTTTGACAGTTTAATAAGAAATAAAACAAATTGTTCCCTGAAGAACGATGAACAAAATCCGAGGCACTGATACTTTTTAATTTAGGTCATGATTTTTAAAATTTACGAACATTGCTGGTGTGAACCAACAAGGCTTTTTCGTGAGCCCACACATAAAAAAATAAAAACTTTGACAGTTTAATAAGAAATAAGACAAATTGTCCGCTGAAGAACGATAATCAAAGACTTGTGGGACTTCTTTTCAAGATGAATCGATAGTGACGAGAGTCCGATATATCGATCACCTGTACTTGCGGCCATTCTCGGACCCCTGCCTTACCCCAGGGGGGCCCAGAAACCCCCGTGACAAACTCCACTTCCTGCTGGTGATGCAGAAGGTTTCGATGTCGGTGCTTTTCCTGCTGATGCTGATGGTGTGTATGAACTTGCCGTTGATGCCTTTGGCTTAGCTGGTTTTGCTGTTGATTCTTTTGGCGTTGTTGATTGTTCCTTTTGCGCTCCTTCTGGTTTCCTCTTAGCTGCAGAAGAGGAACCTTGAGCCTTCCTTTTCACTCCTGCTGAGGCTTCTAGTGGTTTCCTCGGTGCTGCAGGAAAAGACGCAGCGGGTTGTTGGCATTTTTTATGTGTGTAACTTGCGTCAACTGTCATGATACTGTCGGCTAAATAGTCTTTTTGTGTTGGCCTTCTGGAAATAGCTCCAGGCACACTTAAATTCACATGCCTCCGAGGCATCTGTTGTATTTGTGGCTCGTCATCATGTGTACCACCTGTAACATGAATAATGCAGATCATACGTTAGATATAGAGGGTACTTATTGTCACTCAGGTGTTAAAACGTTTCAGAAGAGGTTAAAATTTACGAACGTTGCGAGCTTGAACGAACAAGGCTTTTTCGTGAGCCCACACGTGACAAAATGAATACTTTGACAGTTTAATGAGAAATGAAACAAATTGTCCGCTGAAGAACGATAGTCAAAATCCGAGGCACTGATACTTTTTAATTTAGGTCATGATTTTTAACGAACATTGCGAGTGTGTACTAACGAGGCTTTTTCGTGAGCCTATTTCTTGCGCGGCGCGGTCTGGCGTACTTCCCAGCATCATCACTTGTAACTTGTAACGAAATTAACTAAACGCGATTTACCGATTAATCCTCATCCACGTTTACGCAATACAGTACAAAAGGCAGTGTTGCCACCTTATTTAAGATCTACAACAGCATACTTATACTTTTACATAAATAAACAGATTTTAAAACGGCCCGTTACAACGTAGATACCAAATATAGATATACATAGTGTGGTACCACTAGTTTTTTAATTTTTCGAACTAATTAAAATTTAGTATGGTCATATGACGTCATAAGACGTATAGATAATTTTCGTCGCTAATTCATTAAATCATGAAAATGGGAAAAAAATTAATTTATTCTGATACGACCGTTAGTGGCATTAACGCTCACTATTTCGTTGTATTTGTCACTTTGGCATGGAAAATTGTTTTTTTCTTGCCAACATGAATCTCTGTGACAAGACCTACATCGGTGTTCCAAAGCTCTACATCTAATAGATGAGCTGTTGAATACTTATCTTTTATTTGAAAGATTTTTTTATCAAATACTTTGTTGTAATTTTCAGAAAGTACTTTATTCCCTTCGTAAACTTTGTGAATGTACCCAGTTGCATCCAATATGGTTTCTTCCGGTTGTTTTTCAACCATTTTAAAATCGGAGAACGTAAGGGTTACGTCATTTATTTTAAGACTAGCTTTAGGTAATATACAGGGTGTTTCAGGTTTAACGCCCCGAACTTTTGGAGCCGATTATTCAAGTCAAAATAAGACTATTTTTTCCTATAAACATGGACCTTAAAATGCTTCCCTTCGGAGCTATGATTTTTCAAAGTTTGGGAAAAAATTTGGTTTTTTAAACTGTGGCTAAGTTTATCCATAAAATGTCACTAAAATTTGGTTAGAGGTGTATTTTTAGGTGTTAAATTCATCGAAACTCATGAAATAATTGTTAAATTTGTCCATGTCTTCTTTTCTGACACTCATGAGCATTTAATGGCAAAAATTTTATGTTGCCGCTGAGAAATTTCAAAATTTTATGAAAGAATCAGATTGTAAAAGCCCTCATGAAGATTTTCAATCTCTAACATTTTTTCAGTGCGACGCGTTTCAAGTGAGATAATTGAAGTTGAAGTTCGGGAAGTCAGCGCTTTGACCATGGCTGATGTCACGCAAGCTGCATGCATGCGCTTACCCGTACCTTTCGTGACGCCCGCAATGGTCAAAGCGCCGACTTCCCCAACTTCAACTTCAATTATCTCACTTGAAACGCGTCGCACTGAAAAAATGTAAGAGATTGAAAATCTTCATGAGGGTTTTTACAATCTGATTCTTTCATAAAATTTTGAAATTTCTCAGCTGCAACATAATATCTTTGCCATTAAAGGCTTTAAATTGCATAAAATTCATTAAAATTTTTGCCATGAGTGTTAGAAAAGTAGACATGGGCTAATTTAACAATTATTTCATGAGTTTCAATGAATTTTACACCTAAAAATACGCCTATAGCCAAATTTTAGTGACATTTTATGGATAAACTTAGCCACAGTTTAAAAAAACCAAATTTTTTTCCAAACTTCGGAAAATCGTAGCTCCGAAGGGAAGCATTTTGAGGCCCATGTTTATAAGAAAAAATAGTCTTATTTTGACTTGAATAATCGGCTCCAAAAGTTCGGGGCGTTAAACCTGAAACACCCTGTAGATACTAGTGAGCCCCTTGTACACGACTTATTTAAGTGGCCGGCTTGTTTTGAGACTTTACCATTGTAACAGTCTCTGTAGGTCATTTAATACTTGAGTAATTCTTTTGAGAAACGACGTAAAACGGAAAACGCTAATTTGAGAAAATCGCATTATAAAGTTTCATTGCTTGTATTTTTAATTCTAACGCTCCGATTTGTAAACACCAATTATCATTAGACCATCAAGTGGATGGAGGGGGCTCGGATTTTTTTAGGGTCAATCTTAGTAGACACCTTGACAATTTTTTTTTCACGACCTACGCGTTGCAGGCAGCGGACAGTTGATATTGTATCCATTGGCTGAGCAGTTGAACGGCAAGTGAACTTTTGTCCTTGTTTTTGTGTTTTTTTTTTTTTTTTTTTTTTTTTTTTTTTTTTTTTTTTTTTTTAAATTACTATTCGATCTCAGCGATAAACATTTGTGCGTTTTGAAAATGGATTATAAATCGTTTCTTCAGTGTTCGTCCCGGAACAAGCCCCCAAATTCTTTGAAAGTACCACTTAAGCTGAATGTAAACGTTTAACTTCCACATCTATAACTTCTTCAATTCTTTTGGTCGATTACATATTTTTTATTTGATATGAACTGATGTGTAGGGGAGACCGGGGCACATTTGAACAAATTTCACATTTTTAGCTCTGGTGAAGAGATAACTTATTTTTTGTCAGTAATAACTACAGGAACTTAAAGTATAAAGCCTTTACAACCTATTTCCAGCAATAGTTCTCACAAAAGTTCTTCATTGATAATTATTAAAAATAGTTTTAAATAATTAGGTAAATGTTCAAATGTGCCCCAGTACCGGGGCACATTTGAACAGGCCTGGGGCACATTTGAACACTGTTTGAATTCATAAACAAATGCAAATTATTTGGCAAAAACTGTGAAAAATGACAATTTATTGATGAAAAACAACTGAAATTAACATTTCAAGAGTATAAACACTAATTTGTCCAGGATAACATGATGGTGAAAGTGGACGGTTTCATTTTTGAGCGGAACCAATAAATCTTAATAACTAAAGGAACAGAGAATGAAAGGAATGTGGGCATCCCTTGCTCCCTGCAAGACCATGGCGACTGTTCCAAAAATGTCCATACACCATGATCCATGGTCCGACAACCATGATGTATGGTCGTACAACCACGAATGACGGTCGTACAACCATGGATCATGGTCACAAGATCACAATTTATGGTCATACGACCATGATTATTTTATGGCCATACAACCATGAACCATGGTTGGGTGACCATGATTCATGGTTGTATGACCTTAAATCATGGTTGTCGGACCATGGTTCATGGTTTATGGTCGTTTTTATAACATTCGCCATGGTCGTGCGGGAGCCAAGGATTAATGCAAACTTGCAATGAACTTAATTCTAGAAAATATAATTAATCAAAAACAAAACAACCGATGAGTGCTTAAGTAAATTAAGTTTTGGTCTTTTGGAAACTGACCAGATTAATAAACATAAAATAGGAAAAAAAAGTTTCAAACAAAATAAAGTAATAAAGTCAAAAGAAAAAGAAACGAAAATTGCTTGAGAGTCTTCAAAGACTAGACAAAATAAGAACTCAAAAAAACCAAGTCTTTATATTAGGCTCAAATATAGTTCTACACTAGAGGTTTGATACGTCAAATAATTCAAAATCTATAAGATTGCATCGCTCCAAAAATTAAAACTAAAAAAGAAAAAGGAGCACCAAATGAGAATCAACACCATAATCTTAAATGTTAAAGAACAACAAAAACTGACTTTATCATCACTAACAAAACAAAGTTTAAGTACAACCGCAGCAGCTTTTTAAAATAGCTTCGCAAAGCAATCTAGCTCTACCAGAGAAAGTTGCGGTTGTACCGAAGCACTACTTTGGTAGAGCAAAAGCAAGAAGAAAGACTGTTACTCTACTAAGGTAGTGCTTCGGTTCAACCGCAACTTTCTCTGGTAGAGCTAGAACTTTTGCTTTGCGAAGCTATTTTAAAAAGCTGCTGTGGTTGTACCTAAACTTTGTTTTTTCCGTGTGGTAAGAAGGAACTAACAATAGTTTCTAAAAATAATCAATGGTAGGTATTCCGGTTTGCAGGCCCTAATGGAAGGTACAAGAACAAATAGGGCATTGAAAAAATTACATAATCTTCTCTTTTATGTTTGAAAAATCAACACTGAAAGAAAGAACCGAGACAGCTCTAGCAGTGCCACCCACAATACTAGGGGTAGGTAATTTCAATCTAATGTCTTCTCTATCAACAACACTAGAGTCTTCTTGTGCTGGAAAAACAAAATTCCAGGTACCGTCCTTCCTTCGCATGAACTTAATACGGTATCCTTCTTCGTGAACCTCTTCTATCTGCCCGACAAATAAAATTTTCGACTTCTTGACAGCAAATTCTACTAAAATAAAATCGTTTACATTTAAAGCAGTTTTCTCATCGACATTTACTGACAGATCCACTTCGGAGTCAGAGGAGGAGATTTCTGAGGGCTCATCTGGATCGCTTTCAGAGGTAGGCGGGTCGTCAAACAATCTTTTAGCACTTGATTTCTTTTTCGTGGCTTTTGGAGGTTGTAGACCAGTCTTCTTCTTTTTCTTTTCTTCTCTTTGTAATATCAATCTATCTTTTTCTGGTGATTCAGTTAAAATTCTGGGTTTTCCCTTAGCTCTACCTCTTGCAGCGCCGACACGGGGGGCAGCTTTTGCTAATGGCCGGATATCTTCTGGTGTAAGTTGATGCACTTCGTTAGATTCCCCACCGGGTGTTGTTCCAGATGTGCTAGGTCTGTTTAAATCCTCAGCAGGCTTTGATGGTGCAGACTCTGGTCCAATGCCTAAAACATTTTCAGTAGGTTGTTGAGTTGTTTTTTCCGGTTCTTGGTTTTCTACTACTTGCAAAGGTCTATCCGTAACTGAAGCACAAGCAAAATCATCATCTGAAAAAACTAAACGATCGAGTGGCCAGAGACCAGGTTTTTTAAAACTTGAAATAATATTTTTTCTGGAGAATGCAGCATCAAATGCTTTTGAGACAAGTTTTGGTAAAACGTGGATACTTATTGTCTTTCCAGGATTCGATACTAACCAATCATTTTGCGCTGTGCGCATGTATGATTTAAATGGGCCTAGCACACCAACATCAAGAGGCTGGAGTTTGTGAGAACAGTGAGAGGGGAAAGTAACCATATGTATACCATGATCCCTAGCATATAATACTGCCTCGAGAGTGCAGTGACTTTCGTGATTATCCATGAGCAAAAGGATTTCCTTTTCAGGTTTGTCTTCCGGTTTCGCTTTTTGACAACCTGTTGTCCTTTGCAAATGCTTTAAAACTTCTAAAAACAGTTCTCCTGTCATCCAATGACTCTTTGGACTATTCGCCAATGCCAAACTTCCAGGTGGCGCTTCATCAGTCATGCTCTCCGTAACTTTGGCTCGTGGAAATATGAATACTGGCGGTAGAGCATTTCCGTCAGCTCGTATCATCATACACAAAGTAATGGATGTTCCACGCTCAGCAGATACAGCTTGCCCTACCTGTTTGGTACCTTTGGCAGCTATCACCTTTGGTGCTTGTATAACTGTTGCAACCCCTGTTTCATCAAGATTGAAAATCTGTGAGGCGGTAAATTTTTTTAATTTGAGAATTTTCTCGTACTTATAAAAAAATTCTGTGACGTTAGTTCTTTTAAAGGAAGTGGCGCGAGCCAAAGAAGTATTTTCTGGTCTCCTGTTTGATAATTCCGGGTGTCTTTTCATAAAACCTAGAACCCAATCTTCCCCCGCCATCTCTTTTGTATTCCAGGAGTTAGGAAATCTGAGATTTAAACGTTGAGCGTACTTAAATCCTAATTGTCTAAATTGAATATAAGTCTTACCATAGCACATCTTGCTACAAGTTAAAGCATAGGATGCTAATTTTTCTTCTTCAGTCTTTGAAAATACCTGTTGACTAGAATATTTTGACTGGAAGTCATTTTTAGTTGCAGAAATTATTCGGCCTTTATCATCTAGTTTACGCTTCTTCAACCGAGCAATCAATGTCGAAGGCGATGAAATATTGTTTCTCTTGGCAGCCTCTCTGTAAGACACTCCTGATTGGACCTGGTTGAGAGCTTCGAGGATTTTCTCCTCCGGAATCGGTGATCGCTTCCTTTTGTATGACCGCACCATTTTTACTCCTTCTGAAAACGGAAAACAAAAGAGGAAATTAAGAATATGCCTTGAAACCTTTACAGTCATTGTCTTGAATAGAGTCTCTTATAAAAGCTACCTGACCCCCCACCCACCCAAATCAGCTGAGCTCTCAACTATTCCAAACATCCATAAGCGTGGAACATCCATTACTTTGTGTATGATGATACAGTCTGACGGAAATGCTCTATACCGCTAGTATCCATTATTTGAGAAAACGTACATTCATAGGAGCAAAAACTTAAAATTTTTGTTCAATGAAAGGCCTCTAATGAGTCTAGAGTACAGTGAAATTAAGAAATTTCTTATTTCTTCCATGCATTTATTTATTTTTTCAAAGAAATTGAGTTACTTCTCATTTTCTGGCTGTTGAAATGTGCCCCTGTATGGTGTTCAAATGTGCCCCGCTATGGTGTTCAAATGTGCCCCGCTAGGGCTTTTTGTAAACAAAAGTAAATTACAGGAGTGTTTAAAAAAATAAAGTAAAAACATACATATCACTTTAAAGAAGACAGTTTTTAAGGTGTATCCATATGTTGAACATTCAATTAAACTAAAACATGCAAGTTTTGCAAATAATTTACAAAAAAAATAAAAATTTGGTTTTCTAACCTTATTTTAGCAGAATGCTTCCAGACCATCAGCTGATATTTGAAATTGGTGGGAAACAGTCAGAATCTCCTCTACCAGTGCTGCCAACTTCAGCATAAAAATGCCATAACCTAAAAATTCACTAGACACTAAATAAATCCCATGTTCAAATGTGCCCCGTGTTCAAATGTGCCCCGGTCTCCCCTAATTCGTTTCTTCATTCGTCAATTGTATGCACCAATTACTGTGCTCCTTTATTTATGTTTTGTATCTAATTTATAGGTGACAAAAAGCTCTTGCATAGTATTATTGATACAAAAGCATATTCAAGAACTAAGTGTGGCTGTGTTCACTGCAATCTCAATGTGTGGAAAATGACTGCTCAGAAAAAAGAAAATGTGAAGGAGAAAAAATGCAGCCGCTGTGGTATTTCCAGGAAGGATGATCACCATGCCTAAGCGAAAATGAAGGTTATTCAAGCTACGTGTTCTTATGCATCATTGCTGAATTGGATTGGGAAATTGTGAAATTATCTTTGTTCAACTCTGAATTACTATTTTTTATTTATTTATTTGTTTTTTTTTATTTATTTTTTTTTTTTTTATTTATTTATTTTTTTTATTATGAGAAAACACGGCTTCAAACTTCTTTTTTTGCACTTTTTGTCCGAATTTCACACAGAATTTGTCTCGGGATTTTCAGGCTCATAGTCAATCACACACTGAAAAAAAAATTGTGTAAAATTAACCATGAAATAGTAAAAAACCGGCTTAACCTCAAGGAAACAATAAATTCTACTATTTTTTTTGTTTAAATTCACACCGGTCGATGTAAATGAAAACAAAACAGAAATAGTCAAATTTACTATTTCCTTGAGGTTTTGCCGGTTTTTTACTATTTCAGGGTTAATTTTACTCAATTCGTTTTTCAGTGCACAATAATAATTTAAAAAAGAGCAATTTTGAGCAAAAACTGCGGCTAGTCTTAGACACTGTAAAGCACTGGCTTTCAGCCCATGTCACTCTTTTGGCGGTATACGGCGATATATTTGACGAAAAGTCCATTTGAAAATAAAAATCATACGTTTCAAAACGAACTCAATACTAACAACTACGATAAAAAAAGAGGATAAAGAAATAGGTGAAATCGTCATTTGTGGACACTGACTAAAAACTAATAACGTCTAGAATTTTGTGAAAGGCTGGAAATTGGCATGGGTACAGGTAAACAATCGTAATCAGAGATATCAGTGCATGAGGAGGAGAATTATCAGTGTCGCCGAAACGCACACTGATGACAGTCCCGTATACCTGACCTGGGCCAAGTATTTGAAGATCGGTCTTGGATTTAGAAGGGAAAAACCCTCCCAAGTCGAGGTATTATATCAGTCTGGTCGTATTTAAAAGTTCAAAAATTGAATTTAGTTCCGCTGCGCTGGATCTGTGAAATTTCGCAGTGTGTGTCAGTCGGTTTGTTTACATTAGAAGTGCATACCTAGAGATGATAACATTCGACTTGAATCTATTTTCGAGTAATGAGAAAGAATGCACTCTTTGTACCTCTGTTTTACATTATTAAGATCTTCCTTCAGCTGAATATAATGTTTTTTGTCCCGGTAGTAAACATTGAAAGTTTCTTTGGCCCAAGATTGACATTGTTTACCAGAAAACCATGATTTAACGGACGGACCTATTCTAGTTTATGTATAAACCAACAACGCTGAGTATGAAGAAGGATCGGCAAAAGCATACGCATTGTCACAGCTAGAAATGAAATTGTTGTACTCAAGACGGTCACCTGAAAACGACGGTATTAACGAACTTATAAAACGAAGCTCCTGTGAAGGAGAAAACACTGATTTCTGAGTGAGATTTTCGGTTTCGTTGGCCATTATTTTGACTGGCGTGAATTTGAATAAAAATAGAGACAAATAGAGACACAAAGGATGAAAGATATAGGAGGAAATATAAATGAGCAGTTTGAAACAAGTGCCATTTTTGATTTACGTTTGAGATTTCGTTGGGAGCGATTGGATTATCGTATCGGACCGACTGCGCCAGTATTGTTGTGTACCAGATGATGGAAGTTGGAGTCTGATTCATAATAACACAACACTCTCTATAGAATAGTTAAAATAGAATTTATATGTAATTTCAGATTTAGGGTTTCGGAGAGGTGGTGTGATTGGGTTCCACGAAAAAAACGGAATGAGACTTCTTTCCATAAGAGAATTGGAAAGAAGGCTTAAATTGATAGATATTTACACAGATAAGAGATAAAAACAGTTAAAGTACAAAGCATGGCGAAGAAGGGCAAATAGCTGTAAAAAGTAAATAGAATTAGAAATGAAGATAGTTGTAAGAAGTAAATAGAAATGAAGATATTTGTAAAAAGTAAATAGAAATGAAGATTGTGATCAGAAAATATTTATGTAATGAGGAGGTCATGGTGACTGGACCATGACACTATGCCTTTTGTCTCTTGAACCTATTCATCTAAAATGTTGCTAACCATCTCAAGATTCATTTTTTCCTCTTCTGAATTAGGTAAGAAATATATCACATCTTACCTTCCACTCTGAATTATCATTTCTTCTTGTAAATCCTCAAGTTGAATGTCATGACCCTGTTTGGTGCCATGACTTTCATCCTCCCATCATACAGTACATCCAGTACAAGAAAAATGTGGTGTTTTAGCTCCATAGAACGCAGTGCTTGGCTTTTACATGATTTGCAAGTCCTCATCTGCAAAACAGTCTGCAATTGCACGTAGCTATCGATGTCCTTGAATTGTGGTAGCTCTGGTAACAATGGTTGGATGAACGTTAATGATTGAGATCTTAATTGCGCCACAGTTACCTCTATGCACGTTTTGGTACGCTTAGCAGTGGGTGTTGTCTGAAGGAGATGGTGCAAGTCAGTGACATTTGCTGCAAAATCAATCTCCTTGACTCTTCGCGAATTTCGTAAGTTCCCATTCACCAAAATTTTTGCTCGCTCTTGTAAAACTTCCTGCTCATCAGAAGAATTGGCTATCTTCATGCAGAATATAATGAAATAGTTTGTAGTCTCAGCGCTGAGTTGCGCTTTGTAACTGTCATATTTTCTCATCGCTCCAGCAACAATACTTGCAAGGCTATCAAATAGGCAGGTGTTTCTCAGTTACACCTGAAACTTGCCCATTCTCACAAGTGGTAAATGGTTCCCGTTTCTGAGATGGGAGTGCGAAGCAATTTGTGCTGGAAGCAGAACAGGATCTTTTGACACTTTCTTAGATACTTTAGCGGCAATGTCTGTGGCATTTTTGGTGGCTTTTGCAAGATAATTTGCCTCCTCTATGGTTCTTCTTATCGGCATTGACCTCTATCTTCTGGAGTTCAACAGCTCCAGAAGAATTTCGTGCATGTAGAACCGTTCCCATTTCGGCTCCATTTATCGCCACGGAAAGCTCTGGTGGAGACCGAATAACGAAATAGCATAATGCTCTGCCACTCACTGCCAACTGCCCCTGTATTTGATACACATATCGTGCTTCGGGTTGAGACTGCTCCCGTCTTGAGCTACGATACAGCAAAATGATGAATTCTTTGTATTTATCAAATCATTCGTTTGTCCTTGGCATTGAGAGGGCACTTGACCTCTATTTAAGTTAGAAAAAGTTTCGAAGGATCATGATTCATGAGTTTATATTTCTAAAAAATAAGGCACTTATAATGAGTATGACGTCTCTTATTGCGTCCTTGCCAACAATAATTATACCATCCGGTGAACCCGCCAAGAAGCTTTTTTGTGGATAACCGTATAAGCCACATTTAGCAATTTTCTTGAATGTTTGCCTTTCGAACTCTTCTATGGCCGTTGGTTCGTTTTCAATGCCCCAAGCTATAGCTGCCGTCCATAGCTTTCCTGAATTGAATGTCGCCTTGACGAGTTCATCCGGATTGGTCCTCCTCCTACAAACTGGTCCAAAATTTGAGGCGGTCAGGCGTAGGTCGTGCTCTTTGTGCCACCTCTCTTTGGTTGATTGGCCGACGGTACCTCTTTCGAGCTCTGCTCGGCTATCCTTACCAAAAGTTACCAAATGTGTTTTAATGTTGGCCACCAATGTCTCCTCATCCATGCCCTCCTGCCGACTATTTATTCCATAATGAGCAGCTTTGTCATCATGTTTGGAGGGATAAGAAGCAGCTTTGTCATAATCTTTGGAGGGGTAAGAAGCAGCTTTGTCATCGTCATTGGGGGGATAAGAAATATCATCCTCTGAACTTGTGCTCCGCTCGGCTCTCTCCGGGTTAGCAATCATTTTTAGCTTGGACTGAAGAACGTGTCTACCGTCCGTCTCAAGTCGACTTTTCGGACGGTTGCTGTAGGATTCTGCTGATGCATCTTGTTCCACATTTTTGACCTCCAAGCTTGGCTGTATGAATACTGAATACAGAAGTCCTGCCCCATACACTCTCCAGAGGTGTGTATAATGCTCTCCTGCCATAGAGCACCTCTTTACCTCCGGTGAAATTGGAGACAAGATGCATGAACGCTTCACATAAGTTTGTCGTCTCATTTTAGAGGATGCTGTTTACGTCTTTGGCCAATTGGTTCACGATTTGTGAAACCTCTGCTAAGAATACTGATGACAGTTTTTCTCGGCACAGCACCCGACTCTCTTTGCAAACTTTCAATTGGCATTCACGGTGATTACCGATTAAATGGTTTGAAATGTTTCTGATAATTATTTTTACATTCTCCGCGTTGGCGTTGTTCTTGACTAAAATGTTTATCAGTGTCCTGATGTATTTGGCCAATTTTTTGATTTTGTGATAGGCTTTAAAACTTTTTCTCTCTACCCTTACATCGTTTTTGCCGCTTAAATAATTTTTTCTTAACATTTTTCAGTAGATGATTAGCACAGTCGACTTTCGTCACAGTCCACCCATAAGGTTTTTTCTCGAACACTTTTATTTACGCTCGAGTCACCGTCGTTCGGCGATTAATGTCTTATATATCACACAATGTGAAGTAGTACTTTTTTGGAACCCCTCTACCACAATGTGATCCGAAACATTTGTGAAAGCTAAACAAACACTGTAAAATAAATTTTGCTTTCATTATCGAATATAAGCCTCCCCGAAAAAACTCTTTTGTATTTTGAGAAAAAAAGAGGAAAGACCTACAAAAACTGATCCTGTGGGGGGGCGTCCTTACGGCATTTTGAACAATTAAAAAATAGGAGAATTGGTGTTGGAGACGGAAAATGAAAAGGGGAAAGGAGGAAGGAAAGAATTGATTGACAAAAATAAAGTTTTTAATTATATTCAAATCTCACAGGTATTGCTGCGTAGCCCTTTGTTGCATTCTTCTTCTTTGCCTTTATATTAACTTTGCATCGTTTTCTTGCTTCTTCCGCCTTTCTTTGGACAGCTGGTATTCTTCGATAATGGACGTCCATGATTTCGTGTTGCCGGGGTTCGCGTTGGGAAATTCCACCCCCTGTGTGTCTCTACGATCTTCTTGTTTTTCGTCAGTTGCGTTTGCGTTCTGTCGGTCAGTAATATGGGTATCATTCTTGTCGGAGGGCTCATTTTTGTTGTTTCTCGTCCTATATTCATAGACAAAGCGCACCCAGGATTGGGGGGGGGGGGGCGGCTAAAAAGGCAAAGCTTCTTTAGGGTCTTCAATAATACCCTCTAGCCACCCCTCCCCTGGGGGGATCCTCCATCGTAACCTCTCGTTTCCCTTCCATTCATCTATGACATGATGGAAGTATAAAGGTGGAGGCATTCGTACCCCACCCCCACCTACGTCACAACACGACGAATCTAGCGAGTGGGGACTGAAGGCCGAAGGGGGCGTTCGCCAGTTCGAGCTGTGGGTACCGCGAACGCTAGTCACGTGACTGTTGGGTACTGATTCGTCGCGCTGTGACGTAGATGGGATACGAATGCCTCCACCTTTATACTTCCATCATGCATCTATGATCTAGTTTAGATCCCTCCCTTATAAAATCGGGTATTTAATAATAATTCACAACACGATAATGGTTGACCGTTTTTTATTAAGTCCACATGAGAGGGCTGACAACTAGCGAGTGAAGAGTGAAGGAGGTTGCGCAATCCCAGAAACGTACAAAAGAACGCTTGATCAAAAGAAAAGTAGATAGAAATCCGAGCGCCGCAACTAGGCCATGTTAACAAATGTAGAAGTTAAACGAGGAAAAGAATATCATTTTCGCGCATCAATGCCAATCAACATCCCCCCTCCGAGAAATTTTGAGGTTAAATTGATTCAAAATAATAAAGATATTGACCTCTACATTATATGAATAGGTAAACAAAAGTCCAAAACCAAAGTCAGCGAAAAAAAGGTCCACTTTTGTGACCGAAAAAGTGGCATGTCACATGCATATTATCTTAGCTATTTTATTTTTTTACAATGTATGTCAAGCCTCCTTTAGTGTTATTGTAATGCATCCAATACTTCCTGAGAATCAACGCCAATTTCCATGTAAATATTGAGCAACACTAAACCATTCAACCTATCTTGACCCATCGTGCTTCGCATGTTTTAACTCTTTTCAAAGTTGACAATGTTCTTTCCGGGGTACAATTTGTCACAGGTAAAGTCTCAAAAATCGTCAATAATTCGAAAATATGGGGAAAAATTTCTTTGTTGCACATTCGTAAACCATCGATCGCGTTTTCTTGAACACTTTTTTCTTTTTTCTAAAAATTAAGCCACATTTTTAATGTTGACACTAGACACTTTTCACTAATAAAATTCAAATCATTCGCATGTTGTGATCCTAAAAAGGCAATACTCTTTCATAGCGATTCTGCTGATTGACATTCGTATGATATTAAAATCGAAAAGGAGTTCAATAAGTCCTCGTTTATTAAAATTTGCTCATGCAGTTGGGTGACAAACTCCTTCAAAAAAGGTATTAATATCGATCGCCGATAGTGTTCCTCGCCGTTTTTGGTGGGTATGTTATTTGTGTATTGCTGTTTAGCGTATTTTCTCTGTAAAATTTTATTGTTATGGAGTCACCAAATAATGATTCACTTTCTTCGTCAGCTGCTTTAAATTGTTTGAGAAATTCAGTCTCAGTATTTGTTTTCAGATCTTGCAGCTGATCAGACACTTCCTTCACGGGTCTCAAACTAGTGCTTAAGTCGATTTTTTTGTTTTTGAAGAGCTTTGCTTAGAATGATGGTGATGCAAAAAATGCGCTCAATATTAAAGAAAGAGGTACACAAATTATTACTTTTGTACACATTTTTAAGATTTACGATGAAATTTATAACAAAATATGATTTGCCACAGCCACTAGGACCCGCGATAATCGCAGAAAAAGGATGTTCCCATTCAAGATTCATTATGAAAACTAAAGAAACCAAAACTAGATTCAAGTATTAATACATTTTACAGAAAAACAATCAAAATTAATGAAAGAAAAATGTTGCTTCCTCTTCGTCTAGTTTATATATATAATAATTTTTAAGCGTGCCGTATATATACGGTGCGCTTCTTGTTTTCATTTTCATATCTAATATATAAGTCCAATGCCTTGCTTATGGCAAAACCTTGGCGGGAAAGGTTTGAAAAATTAAAAACGTGTTTTCTTAAAACTGGTTTCATTAATCGTTAATTTATTGCTGCAATCCAGGAGGTCTCGGCGTCTATTTTCTTAAAATTGTAAAAGTTTTGGTATTCCTGTTAATTTCAATAAGTTATTAAGCGTCAAAGTCGAATTCCTTCAAACGAGAATTCCATACAGGTCCAGCAACCTAAGTCATTTGTGCCAACCTATGAGTCAAAATTCAAAGGCAGGAGGGGGGTGGAAACATCTCCCGCAGGAACCCTCTTTGCCCCTCGCCTTTGGGCTCCACCGGTCACAAGATTTCTTCACGGTGCATTAAGCGGTCGTAAATGTGTCAAAATCTGTTTGACGAGGGTACATCGATAAGAAGCGACGAGGTATTGATGAAGAGCGGGAGGGGTATAGAAAAGAGAGAGGCTCATTCATATCCTTAAGGTACCGTTCTAGAATTCATCCCTTTATTGTCTCGATGCAGAAAAGATTATGAATAGCGGCACTTTCCAATGTACATAGATATACAGTATCACAGGGTAATGTAATCTTTTTTGCACGGATGCAGTAAATGGTTGAATTCTAGAACGCTACCTATGTAGACCTGTTTAGTGATGACGTCACGATCAGAATTAGTTCCAAACAAATGCTCTATCTCGCTCACTCTCGTGGATTTACCAGATCCAAATTTTCGAACGCAAATTCATGTTAACTAACCAACTGTTTTCTCAAATTTTATTGCACCATTAGATTCCACTTGCCTTAAAGTATCTTTTCACTGTAACATAATTCCTAAAAGATCACAAGCGAATTTACAATCACAGTTATACCGAAAGACGTTCTACGTTTTGTCCTTGTCTTACTCACGGTCTCTTATGGTAGTATCACCGGCATGACACTCAATCATTCTAACTTCTCTCCGTATCGAAGCTATTGTTCGAGGTACAACACATGCCGTGATGGTGCTGATGAGCCTATATCCTAGAATTTTGTGCTCTTAAGAAACTGATAACTGTGATTGTGCATCGATGCGCGATGTTTCAGAAAGTTTGTGATAGCGGGCTCATATTTTATCACTGAGAAAAAAGTGGCTGTTAAAACTGTAAGAATAGAACCATAGATGATTTCGCCTTATTTCAATCATGAGACCTATCGTTGCTGTAGTCAGCGCGCTTGAATCTACACGAATTCTGATTGTCTCTATGGAATTTCGATTATTTCTATGGGAAATAAAGCGCGGGAATATATATCCAATCGGAAATTTTTTTGAAACAATCGGAAATTTTTATAAGGGACGTGGAACCCAATGGTGTGATAAACACAACGTGTAAAGAACGTGTTGTTTACTAGCACTTGTATTTGAAAATTTGGACTGTGTTTCGTATGGGAAAACCCACGAGAGCGAGTGAGACGGAGCCTTTGTTTGGAACCAATTTTTTTCATGACGTCACACTAAACAGGTCTTTGCATCGGAAACATTTGAAATTCTGGGGGATCGGCAAATTGAAAGCCCCTCAATGAGCGTCGATGGAATCAAGGGATTTTTGAGGACATTTTTGGCGTTTTGTTGAAAAATAGGTGTTTAAAATCCAGAACACAGGGAGCCAGAGGGGTAAAATTCGCATTAATTGCTCTAAAAAGTGAGAGGGGCTGTCACGTGTCTTCCACCCCTGGACAGCTTCCTCGCTGTGGCTATGGAATTGACTCTGGAATAACTTATTTACCTATCCTAAAAAGTTCGTTGCGTGTACAAAATTTTTCACTGGAAGCTTCTTCAAATTTTGGAAACTATAGGTCCATATGGAACTTTGCTTTTCCAACACGAAAAATGATATCGACCGACGGCAACAGAAAAAAAAAAGAAATAATATGACAATGCGTTATAGTGAATAATGGCATAGTTTTAACTGTAAACTTTCGATACTTTTCAAGAAAATAAATGGGGAGAGGGGGAATTAAAATCCACAAACCTCTTAAACCTCCACACCTACTAATCTATACCCGTAGAATGCTTGATGTGTAAAGGGCACTTGAAATGGTTAGTTCTGTATATTAAAGGATTATTGTTTCATGAATTCGCAAGTGTTCCATTTATGCATATTACGTATCTACATCGTGACAATCGCAACAAGTGCTGACAGCACCTAAAACGGAAAAAAAGATAAAAAAAACTGTTTATTATTTAGAATCACGGCTTTTCCGAATATGACACTTTTTGACTTCAAAAGAACGCAACCTCATGTTTGATCCCTGAACAAGCCGTTTAAAAGGTGGAGGGATTTAGAAATATCTATTATCTATAGTTTATGTGGGTAAAAAAGATCGAGCCTTATCAAATAATTTTCTCTTTTCAGCTTTCAATGGGTTTGTTGCAAACTTTTGCTACAGTGCTATAGAGTTTTGATTCTGATGTAAAATTGTCTGAAAATTACATTGGCGGCATCAAATAGTCATAAAATCCACTAATAAACCCAAAAAACGCATTATAAAGAAAGCCAAAATTGCAGTCGTAAAGCCGAACAATCTGTGCACGCGCACGACGAACATCAGAGATAGGTGACCCATTCTCCCCTTTTTCGTTAAGTGGGGGGGGGGGGGAGAGAAAATATCTCTACAGTCAAACTGTGATTTTAAAAATGTGCATGGTCAAGATGTTGTCTTTTGTGAAGGGGGCGGGGGGGGGAAGCAAAATATCAAGAACAGGGTGTTTCAAAACTTGAGTGCCAAACTTATGGAGTGTATTTTTGGGGTCAACATACATATATATAAGACTTTATTTTCCTACATGAGTATGTGCTGCAATTGTTTCTCTTCTGAGCTAGAGCCCTCCAAAGTTTTGAAAACAAAAAACAACGCCTTTGACTCATCTCCTTATAGATACATCTGATCTAAATTTATTTTTTTCATAATTTCTCACCAAACAAGCTCAATTGGACAGCACTTGTCACAAAAGAACCGAGTGACATTTTTGATAAAATTGAGTTATTGATTGATAGAGCTAGCAATACTGAATCTCGAAGCAACAAGTGCTTCTTCTGTAATAACAACTATTTCCCGTCAAAATTCCAGGTAAAAGTGAGCTGGTGAGCCTCATTGATGTCATTGTCCATATGATGAAATAAAATGAGAACTTGGTTCCTTTGGCTGATTAGGTTAAACCTTCATCCGAGTCACGTAAGGAACCAACTCCGACTTGGTTCCTTTCAGTGGCGGCTCGTGCGATTTGGCAACCATGCTTTTTACCATTTAAACCTATGCAAAAGTATCGATATCTTGGGGGTGCATTGCACCTCCTGAAGATCGATTGTTTTACATAGGTTTAAATGGAGGGATTCCACTGTTGCCACATTGCACGAGCCACCACTGGTTCCTTTTATAGAATTGGGAACGGACTTAAGTCCGGATTAACGGATTTTAAAATAATCAACAGTGTAACCCAACTCTGCCGTTTGGTTTCTCTTAGAGTTTCGTTTTTCGTGATTATGCCAAAAAAAAAAGAAGAAAGGAACCAAGTCACTTTAAACGCTAAAAATTAAGTACCTTTCCTACATAGTAAATTCCACTTTTCCGGTGTTGAAATGCAAAAACACAACACGGTAGTTGAATGAAATCAAAACGTAAGTAATTCCAAGTTTTTTGTTTAAATGCTAGCTCTTCAACTTTGGACTCAATTTTCTCGAGATCAGCTCCATGTTGAATGCTGTCTAATTATTATCATTGCTAGCAAAAGCATTAAAGCTGTTCAGACTTTAGTGGCACGCTTTTCCAACACCTGCGTGTTGGAATTTTCCCTGCTTGTTTTTTTTTTTTTTTTTTACTGAGGTTTAACTTACAAGCAAAGAATGGACATATATAACAAGAAGCATCAATATCAACAACAATGGCAGCAATGAAGAAAATTTGCTCAAAATTAAAATACTAGAGGATTTAAAACCAGCAGCGCAGTATGGCAACACCGTTTACAAAATATTGGCAGAATATTTTATTGGATTATACATACACGAATGGAATAATAGATCCAGAAAATCGAATTTAACTTAGTTTTACTCTTTTGGTCCCAAACGGCAACGTTGAAAATGAATCGGGTGTATACGGCGCCTCTTGGTGTAAACCATTCTGTACGATTTACACCCTTTACGAGTCTCAATAACCCTGGGTTTTCTGATAATATCGTTTGGTATTGGTACATCGATTTTTACCAAATCATCAAATACGGCCCTCCGCATCGATTCACAACCAATCTTTTGTGAGGCTTTATGATTGAGTGTAAACCCGCGAACTTACCACAGTTTTAACATGGTTCAGGTTCCCCCCGTTGCAAATTCTGAGAGCATAGTTCTTAGGCCCACCACTAACTTTAGACCTAATAAATGAACCCTGACCGTAAGCCGCTAACTCATCGGTTAATTCACCTAAGAAGTCACCGGTTGGCAACGAACTTTCACCCGGTTTTTGCGAAAATATGAAACTATCAGTATTCATTTAAAGACACCGTTCATTATGTGTTTCGAGGCATTTGTACAGGCGGAGTCTAGCGTAAGCAGTCACGAAAGCGGCAATTACTACGTTAGCAGTGTTACTGGAGTTGATGGCTTCTTAAACGGGGAAGAAAGAAGCGAAGGTAGAGCGAAATGAAATCTAAATGTTTTACTTTTTCTCCGTTTAAAAAACATCGGCATCATAGAAAAGTTAAAGGCTTAGATGTGATCATAAGTACGTCATCCGTAACGGGTGAAAAACTCGTTACGTCTTGTCCAAATCCGCTGCGTGGTCCAAATTGACACCAAAATGAGTTCAACATTAATTTTGCACAGCTTCTAAGCTCTTCGTTTCGCTTTATTTTTGTGGGATCCAGATCGATATTTTCATGAGCCATATAATTTTTCAAATAAATTTCTTTGTCATCTTCCGTGGTGCACGAAACGAGCCAACCGGAGGCTTCCTGTTTCATTTTCAAAAACGTTTTGATGTATTCCACAATCAAACTCTCGGGTTTTCCGTCAAATTGTGTGCTCCCATAATCCCAAATCTCGTGGATTTTTAATATCTTATAACATTTTTCAAGCGTCTTTTGAACCTCAAGAATGACCCAAGTCCCTTCTAAAGCCCACTCTTCAGCTGAGTGAACGCAGTCGTTTTGTATAGAATTTTCAGCACAGATTTTGCATAAAGAAAAAAACTTACTTTGACATCTCCAAGGTAAGACAGGATTAAATAAATTACTGGTCGGCAAAATGACGCGCTATGAGACCGTAATACGCGCTAATGTCATTCCGGTCTACCGTATCACAATCTGTGCCGTAAATGATGCAACTAGGATGACCTACCGGATAGATTAGGTACTTATTGCAATATGAGGAGAGCGAATTGAAATCTAAATATTTTATTTTTTCTCCGTTTAAAAAAACATCGGAATCATATAAAAGTTTTACAGCGTTCGGACGCCCTCCGTAAAAAGCGTCTTTCCGTTTCAAAGGAAAAATGAGATGTACAGCTTTGTTGTTTTTACGAAAAATTGAAATTTGTGGGTATGTCTGTTTCAACAAAGAAAATTGGCTCTCCCAAATTTTTGCCAAAGTTTAAAGTAGTTGGTTTTGTGCGTCCTTTTTTTATAAAAATATATTTTTTCTCTATTCATTGTTCTTTGGTATCTAAGATTCATGGTCTCATTAGTAGCGTCATTCAGGAGCTTATCTCTACCGTCTTTAAAAAATCAGGGGCAACCCTGAAAGGAGCACCCATAAAGGACATGGCACAATCCTTATGGGAACTGGCTTACCGCTAAATGTTTTTTAAGTATTATAAATCGACGGATTATCACTTGAAAAGAAAAAGTTCTCACGGCACCAAAGTGATCCCATGTCCAGTTTTTTAGCTATTAAAGCTCAAAGACGGGAAATACTTCTCTCGTGCGTCGGCGCGCAATGATGAAGTAGTGCCGGCCGCCTCACAACTCGGCTCAACGTAGAGTGTGGTCGGCCCTTTTCGATCATTCATTCACCCGCTCGACTACCTGCCGAAGTCTCTCTTTCTATTCCACTGCTCGTCTCTCTCTCTCTCTCCCTCACCCGCACCCCGCACGCTATTCTTTTTCCACCAGAGCACGTTTGGGTTCCAAGAGACGAGCAAAAACAATTCGTCCGTTTCCGTGTTTATACATTTCTCGGTTTTTCTTGCTTCTTCCGAATTCTTTCGGTCACATTAGTTTATTGTCATATCTCTCGTAATGAGTAGTCGCGCGTGGCGCCTCGGACGCTTTAAGATACCGAAGTTGTTGATACTCCTGCTTCAAACTTTCCTCTCCCTTGAGGATACCGATTACGGAATGTAAACAGAAACACTTTTCCGATCGCATTTAGGGAGAGGGAGAGAGAGACGAGCAGTGGAATAGAAAGAGAGACTTCGGCAGGTAGTCGAGCGGGTGAATGAATGATCGAAATGCGCCGACCACACTCTACGTTGAGCCGAGTTGTGAGGCGGCCGGCACTACTTCATCATTGCGCGCCGACGCACGAGAGAAGTAGTTCCCGTGTTTGAGCTCTAATAGCTAAAAAACTGGACATGAGATCACTTTGGTGCCGTGAAAACTTTTTCTTTTCAAGTGATAATCTGTGGATTTATAATACTTAAAAAACATTTAGCGGTAAGCCAGTTCCCATAAGGATTGTGCTATGTCCTTTAAATATTAAATTTTGTTCCGGTACAAAACCATCTACTTTATACCTCAAACGTGGAGTAATAACCTCTTTACCGTTGCCAGCATGTTGAATGTTAACACCACGCTCGTGAGCAACCCAGTCAAGCCAACTGAGTGCCGCTAAGCTCTGGTTATCTACGTAGCGGGAACCGTTCTTTGGTCTTTGGCTGCTTCCGCTTTGCAGCAATCGAAGAAGGTGATATAGCTGGAGTAAGAGAGGATGGCGTAGTAGTGGCAGGAGAAAACAATGTATCTGCAGCTGGAGGCGATAGAGGGGCAGCTAAAAGAGGCGAGGCAAGGACATGCTCAGTTGAAGAACTGCAAGGAGGTGATGTAGTTAAAGCTGGATCACCTTCGTAAACGATCTCTCGATTGGTCACTTCTGCAGACTTAAAAACTTTTTCCGAGAGAACATTTCGATTGAGGGGACAAATTCCTGTAGATCTAATGGCAGCAATAATGTTTTCTGGGGTGATCGCTGGCAGTAATGCAGTCGACACAATTGAAGGTATGTAACTCTTATGAGAGCCTTGAGACAGCGTTTTGTCGTAAGGGCGAAACCCGATAGATAAAGCGTTAGCTGTTCGAAGTCTAGAAAAAAAAATGCGACTCCAGGGTCGGCCGGCAAATGTTGGGGGTGATGGTCAACAAAGACGGATGAGTGGTTGTTGTCAAGGCAGACGGATGAGGCGATGGTACAGTGGTAGTAACCTTCCCGCGTCCCGCCCGCTCCCTGAAAATTCCCCGCATCATTTGACAGGTCGGTGGGCCGGCTGTCCATTGTATCTCATTGGATCTGCTAACCAACTGCCATCAACGTTCCTCCTTAAGATGCTGAGCATTGCTTTCTTGATCCTAGGGACGTGTGCCGTATACTTCAAGTTTTCAACAAGCATCTCGGTCCCCTCGTCGACCAACGAGTGGACGCCCTCTTTGCAGTACGTCAATCTCTTGCGGGTCGACAAGTCGTGCTCTTTCAGGACTATGAATCGGTGTGAGTTATTCAGCTCTTCGGTGGTCAAAATATGGTGGCACTGCTCACATTCATGACGTTTCAAATATCGGTTCACCATATGCCCGCTGACGTATGGCACCGTTGTCACGACTTCCCCGATGTTCTTCTTATTTGCGTACATTTCCTTCAGCTGCTCGTCCATACTTTCTCCTCCTCCTCATCTTCATCTTCAACGTCGCGTCGTCAGACACTTCTTCTTCGTCTGGCCTGTCCTCTCCTTCGACCGATAGCAATGCGTTCAATGGGGTAAACATTTCGGTCGTCATCTTCGCAGTTTCCTAGAGGATTGTGCGGGACGAAGCCATTGATCATAGCCGCCTTGTATGCGCCAATAATCTGCTGAGCGGTTGGGTTTCACCCGTTGCCACAATTCGCCCTGATGGCCCCAAAAAAAATCTCCAGTGGATCCTGATTTAGGCATCTTGTGTCCAAATATTGGAATCCATGTTCGTTTTTTAGCCTAATCCAGAGCTCTTGCGATGCTATCAATGTCGCTTTCCAACCTCTCAAGCATGGAGGTCTTGATTTCTTTCCATATTTTTTCTAAAACACCCATTCATTCATCTCCCTCCTCTTCTCTCTCCAAAATTCCAAAATTGCAAATGTTTACTGTCCTCCTGCAAACGGCATTTCAAAGGCTTCCCAGCATCTGGAAATTGGGACGTTCCGTTGATGGAATCAAACAAGGCATCCATTTGACTCACTAGATCCGCTGTTACGATCATGTTTTGGCGACCTAAAAGACGAACAGAAGGTAGGTATATATTCGTTCAACGATTGAACTTAATTTTTAACGATTAACGGTACAAAGTTTATGGATTGTAAAATCTTGAAAAATGATTACAGAAATCAGATGGGAAATATGTGTGGTTGCTTGCGTTTTGTCGTTATGCCACTGCACGCATATCATTCTCATTTTGTGGCAACTCTTCGTTAAGACGAAGTAGTTCTTCATTCGCTCGTTCAACAACTCCACGTCGGTAAGATGCTGCGCGGCATCATCAACAGGCGGGGCTTCTGTATCAGCTGTCAACATTTCATGGAGGTTGCTGAGGAGTATCCCATCATCCTTCTCGCAGTTGGTACCTTTTAAATGGACATACGTGAAATTAGTTATGACGACTGTTTTTAAGCCACCAACAAATTGGCCAGTATTCGGCTACAGTTGGCGGTTACAGTTGGCTCCACAGCATGTTCTGATGAGGCCGAATAAGTTTTCAAGAGCATCTTGATTAAGCCGTCGGGGGTCCAGATATTTAGCACTTGCAGTGCTGGTGGTTTTTGCACCCGTCCCTCACCCAGTGCTGGTGTTTTTTGGTTTTTTTTTTTTTTCAAATACTTCTTATTGTGATAAAGGGTTGGTCTTGGACTCTCTTTAAAGAACAAATCTTATAGATTTTCGTACATTCATTGAAAGAAAAATTAACAGGGAAGGGCCAAAATTTTATTTGAAAAACATGCTTTAAAAAAAAAAAAAAAAAAAAAAAAAAAAAAAAAAAAAAAAAAAAAAAACGAACGTATAAATTCATGGATAAATTTATTTATCAATTGGAGTCGCATGCTTGTGCAGGTAAAATATTACATTGTCTAGGACTGTTACCTATCAATATAAATTGAACTATAGAATAGAAAAATAAACGACCTCAAACACTAGACAAAGTTATAAAATTAATGTGGTTTACAACCAGGATGATAGCTTTTGAAATTAGACTTTCACAACATTCATACAAACAGTTTTTTAGTATGGTAAGCTTTGAAACAATCGGTGAAACACAGCCCAACGTCGCACTCAGTGCACTGGTACCGTGTTTCTTTTCTTAGAGCCTTACCACTCTCTTTCTTGCCTTTAGCAGAGCACAACACATTTCCTCAGCCTTCTACCTGTCCTGCCAGGAAGTTGGGGGATTTTCTCTGGAAAATGCTTGGCTTCTAAACGGGCAATTTTAGAAGTAGATGGTTGCGATAACTCAACATCAGCCAAACTTTCTAACACTTGTTTACACACTTTTATGACAAACATTTTCAGAGACTGTTTTTCTCCTGTTACACAATTGACGACGTCTCCGGAAAAAGGGCCCATAAGCCACTTTGCTGTTTTGCGAAAAACGTAAAATAAGATTTCATTCCCAACTGCAGCAATTGTATTCAATTTTTCGGCCAAAAGCGATGCAGGACCAGTTAGATTATCTTATGGAGAGGAGAATTGAATATAAATGTTTTTCATCTACTCAAAATTTGTGCATTTTAGAAACAAACTACAAAATTGATTTATGGGCCCTTTTTCCGGAGACGGAGTACGTAACTGCTGATATTGAGTTAACGGAGTGATGAGAGAATATGTAACGTAAAAAAAACACTTTATTAAGAACAATAATCAAAAAAATAAGTATCCTTGAAATCGAATCAAATAAAAATTTAGTCCCGTTGTTGCCAAATATCACAAAAAAGGATCCTCAAAGGGGACGTACACCTTAAAAACAATATTGGCTCAATCGATAGAGGAAAGCGAGACATGAACGATGGTGAAATTTTTGATGAATTCTGCGTCCCCCTCTTGCTTACTCCTTACACCAGAAAGGGCCATACCGTATTTGCGGGGCGTGATAACATCAGGTGTTACATCATCCTGTTTTGACAATGAAATAGAAAGGTAAGAACATTCATGAAGAAAGTGAAGCAACCAAAAAACATCAACCGTGGAGAAGAAAAACTACAAGGCTTTAAGTTATCTTCAATTAGTCAAAATAGAGTAGGTAACAACTTCTAAATTTTAAGTTATTCAGAAAATTCACATAAGACCTGGTTAGGCAGATTGCCTAGCAAGGCCATAGTGAGTTTGGTAAAAAAGAGGGATGACATCACTTACTCCGTGATTCACAGTTTCCACTTCATCTCCATAGAACAGAATGGTTCTGATTTTTTTTTATTAATTTATTAAATTCAGGCCTAGTTACACTGAGAATTTAGAGGTAACAGTAGCTAGGCGTGAAATTTGACGAAGATGTAGTTTCTCCAATTAAACTTACTGAAAGAATCGAATGCTTCGGTCATCGGCGATGACCAGTTGTTTCGGCCTTTCTAACGTGAAAGGGGAAAATAGAAACGTTGCCAAATTGCACGCCTCGCCACTGAGAGGTAACATTTAACAATTTAACAGAGATGAAAGGCGGTTTTTATTTTAAAAAAATGCCCAAGTATGTATCAGAACTTGGAAGCCTGCAACTAAAAGAAAATGAATTTTGGTACTTCCACAAAAATTAAGCTAAGAAAGTGAGACTGTGATCTTGAAAAAAAATAAATAAATAAATAAAATAAAAAACAAGAATCAAGAGTAGGCTCACTAACCTAGTCATTATTTGAGATGGCATCAATATTTTCCTTAAGTTCAGTCTTTGAATTGACACTTGATGCGGGAGTTTCGGGGGTCTTCTCCTAAAGGAAAAGATAAAAAAAGATCGGTGAGTTTTACTACCTAAACCAAAATTTTTCAGCGTAGGTTTCAAAATACAATTCAGAGGGAAGACTTGCAAAAGCTGGTAAGTGGAGACTTTTTAATAATATTATATTCCTTCAAAATACAATTCAGAGGGAAGACTTGCAAAAGCTGGTAAGCGGAGACTTTTTAATAAAATTATATTCCTTGAATCCTAAGTTTTCTTAGGCAGTGGCACCACCCTACATAGTGCATTTGCAGTCTTGAGTGCTGATAAAAATTGGGATTTTCTTTCATCTCAGTAACAGGTTCAGCGTTTCTGGTTGTATTTCTGAGAGAATCGCCTTACAAAATGTCATAGAATTGAATTATGGAGATCTAAAAACTTTTCCATTCGCCCGAATAGAGTAGCAACCATTAAACACATTGCTACAAAAAAACAACCTAAAATAAAAAACCAAAATGACAAAAAAACTGGTTTGATAAAAGGCAGTTTATACAGGGTGTAACAAAACTATACAGGGTGTTGAAAAACTGTTCTCTAATATTTCAGGGGCGTGTTTTAGAGGTAAAATTAATACTTTTTTCCTGTAAACATGTGTCCGAAAATGCCCCCCTTTTGAGCTACAGCCCCCCAAATTTTTAAAAAATTTACGGTTTTTTTGGAATAGTGACCACTATTACGAACCAAATGTTCTAAAAATTGGTGTGTCACGGTAATTTTACGTGCAGAATCCATTAATGACCTCGAGAAATTCAGAAATTGAGTCTGACTCTACTTTTCGGGCAATCTTGTACCTTAAACGGCACGAATTTTATGTTACGGATTAAAAATTTGAAGAACAATTACCGAAATCAGATGCGAAAAACCCTTAGAAAGATTTTTGGTACTCTTTGTTTCTTTCGGTACGACGCGTTTTAAGTGAGATAATCGCTGCACAGTGTGGAAAAGTCAGCGCTTTTACCATAAAAAGCGGCAGTGAGTATGCAACCCGCCTCTCCGCTGCTTCTTCTGGCCGGCCGCTATGGTAAAAGCGCTGACTTTTCCACCCTGTGCAGCGATTATCTCGCTTAAAACGCGTCGTATGGAAAGAAACAAAGAGTACCAAAAATCTTTCTAAGGGTTTTTCGCATCTGATTTCGGTAATTGTTCTTCAAATTTTTAATCCGTAACATAAAATTTGTGCCGTTAAAGGTACAAGATTGCCTGAAAAGTAGAGTCAGAATCAATTTCTGAATGTCTCGAAGTCATTAATGGATTCTGCAAGTAAAATTACCGTGACATACCAACTTTTAGAACATTTGGTTCATAATGGTGGTCGCTATTCCAAAGAAACCGTAAAATTTTTAAAACTTTGGGGGGCTGTAGCTCAAAAGGGGGCATTTTCGGACACATTTTTAAAAGGTAAAAAAGTATTCTTTTTACCTCTAAAACACGCCCCTTAAATATTCGGGAACAGTTTTTCAACACCCTGTATACAGTAATTTTCTTGGCGTGTTTAAGAGGTAAAAATAAGACTTTTTTTCCTTTAAACATGGGTCCGAAATCGTAGTCTTTTCGAGTTACAGTGTTGCAAAGTTTCCGAAAAACAAATTGAAAAACTGTCATAACTCCCTCGTGAATTTTTCTTAATGCTCGTAAACAAGTGGCCTCACGTTATTTTAGGCGCTCTTGCCGATTTTGGCCGTGAAAATGCTGTATTCACATATTTGAGGGGGGTTTCGGGGGTTATTATTGATTTTTCTCACTGTTTTTGGCCAAATTATGTTAAAACATACTGTTGGATTCATTGAACCCAAAAACGATTAGCATCATCCAAAAGTTCGTAAAAAATTGTACATTTTTGGTCCTCACAACTTTTTCCTTTACGCAATTCATTTCCGAGAAAATCGTCCCTGAAGTTGCAGAGGTCGGCCAAGCCCAAGAATTGACAAAATCAAAGAAAAGGCGGTTATTGGCCGATTAGTAAATATCACAGATATACAGGGTGTACCAGACCACCCGGACAGGGCATTTTTCTCGAAAATTACTGAACCAAACGATTTGAAACAAAATAGTCAGATAGGGAAGTGACCTCAAATTTTTCGTTTTTGACGTTTTCAAAAGCCCCCGATGGGCCCTTGGGCGGTTTTGGGGGGGGGGGGGGGTTCAAACACATTTTTCAACACATTTGGCGACATTTTTGCTACTATAACTTCTTTCCAAAAACCCAACATTTTATGAGTTTTGGGGGATTTTTGTTGAATCGGCCTTTTTGACCACCCTGTTCTAAAATTTTCAGAAATATTTACAGATTCTGAAAGAACAGATCAATACCTTTCGATCGATGTGCCACATGTTACCTTTAAATTTAAGATTAAAGCGTTTTACGCCAAATCAAAATTTTGAGGTGATTTGGCGCGATTTCACGGTTTGAGCCAGTGAAGCTCCAAAATTTTGATTTGGCGTAAAACACCTTATTTTGAAACTTAAAGGTAACATGTGGCACATCGATCGAAAGGTATCGTTCTGTTCTTTCAGAATCTGTAAATATTTTTGAAAATTTTTGAACAGGGTGGTCAAAAAGACCGATTCAACAAAAATCCAAAAATCCCCCAAAACTCAAACTTGGGTTTTGGAAAAAAGTTATAGGAGCAAAATTGTCGCCAATTACTTCTACTTTACGAACTTTTTTCAGTACCTTTATTGGAGAATTTTTCAAGATAACTTGAAAAATGTGTTTGAACCCCCCTCAAAACCGCCCCAAGGGCCCATCGGGGGCTTTTGAAAACATCAAAAACGAAAAATTTGGGGTCACTTCCCTATCTGACGTTTTTGTTTCAAATCGTTTGGTTCAGTAGTTTTCGAGAAAAATGCCCTATCCGGGTGGTCTGGTTAAAATGCCCTATCCGGGTGGTCGGGTTCGTAAGGATCGTATTGACAAGATCCTTACGATATGCATCGATGACAAACATCAGTCATCGTTCATTCGAATCTGGCGCGATATTCAAACTAGGTTATTACAGTCTTCCGCACTGAAAAAGTTCACAATTACTGTGGCCCCTTAAGAGCTTTAATGGAAAAGATAATTTCGCTTTAAGAGTTTTAAGTAGACAAATCATTATGCTTGAGGAGTATTCAGTAGAAAAGAATATTGCTTTAAGAGCTTTAGTTTAGAAATATTACTATGCTTAAGAGCTTAATTGATTTGCAAAATATTAAGATAAATCATAAGTCTAACTTGACAGGTTTCTTCCGGACACGGCCGGTGCGTGACGTAAGTTCTTCGTCCGGTCTAGGTTCCTGTCCCAGTCTTCGGCCACGACCTATGCCACGACCTACGGCTTTTTGCTTCACTATGTTCCTGGAAGATCCTCCCTGGCTGGCGGAAGTTTCCTCCGGAGAAAGATCAATCACAATTAGCTTCCTTGGGCTGGAGCTGGGTTTCTTTGTTTGGTTTTGATGATCGGCTGCTGTCGTTGCTTTTGCAGAAGATAATAAGGGATTTGGAGTTTCCTTTCACGCAGGAGTTCGATGTTCCTCTAATGGGCTTCTTTGTTGAGGTGGTGTTTTCTTTGCCACGGGGCTTTGGTGTTCCTTTGTTGAGCTGCTTTGATGAGAGGTTTGCTGTTCATCTAGTGACCTGCTATGATGTGGGCTTTGATATTCCTTTGTTGAGCTGCTTTGATGAGAGGTTTGCTGTTCATCTAGTGACCTGCTATGATGTGGACTTTGATATTCCTTTGTTGAGCTGCTTTAATGAGGTATAGCTCCAGCAGAATTAATATACAGGGTGGCCAGAAAGTCACTACACACCCCTTGTAACTTTTTTTCTATTGGAGATAAAAAGATGCGGTTTGCGCCATTCTTAATCATTCAGAGGGGCTGACTTTATGGGGGGTCGGGAACCCTCCTCCCCGTGGGGGGGGGGGCGGACCGTATCTCAAAATTTTCAAATGGAAACCCCTATCTTGCGATACCTCGTTCGGAAAGACATACAATTCTAATCCTCGGATGTTAAAGGTGCATGCATACAGATTGCTCGATATTTTACCGCCATGTTGGATTTCATTAAACATCTCTTGTGTGTTTATTATTGCATTTCCTGACTTTCTGATGCCACCAATGGACTTTTCGGGCGATTTTACATCCGATGATACACTCTATATCATTGCAGCAAAAGTTTGCAACAGACCCATTCTGCCGTTGAAGCCCCTCAATTTTGATTCGTCGGAATACACCTTCTTTTTTCATTTTAAGGTAATATGTGGCATATCAATCAAAAGGTGTTGATCCGTTCTTTCAGAACCCATCAAGATGTATTGAGAATTTCTCAAAAGGACGACCAACAGGGCCGATTCAATTTTTTTTTTTTCCAAAAAGCCTTCCATAACTATAAGAATGTAGGATTTTTGGAAAACATTTACGGGAGCAAACATGTCGGCAGTTGCCTTTTCTTTCAGTTTATGAAATTGTGTTATACGTTTATAGGTGAAAGTTTCAAGAACTTTCGACGAATGTTTCTGACACTCCCCCCTCCGAAATACGTCCCAAGGGGCTGTCAAGGGCTCTAAAAAAACATCAGAAATGAATAAATTGGGGTCAATGCCCTTTGTGATTTTTTTGTTTCAAAACTTTTCAACCAGCCGTTCGCGAGAAAAATGACTGATACGTATGCACTGACTCACCCTGCATTCGCTACCTTAACTGACTATAACGCTCAAATGTACACAACTTTCTACTCTGACCATTTCCCAGTATACATAGAAAAATCGCTAGCATAACCAATTACAAACTAACACTGAAACCCAACTACAATAAAAAACCACACTCAACGTGATCCATCCCAACCATGAAAAGAAGCGCAGCACCTGTAACTGCATGTTCTTCTTATCGGTAACCATAGGAAATGCAACGCCTGCTTGTTTTTTTAATCAAACGTCAAATGAGGAGGGGCATTAATTGTTTTCGAACATGGAAATTTCAGAAATTCGATGAAAGTCGTTAATTTAGGTTTGTGAATCGATGCAACGGACGATCCCGATGTTTGGTGACTTTTCTCTTTTGAGCTGTTTGGTAGACCGTCAAACGATGGCAGATGTTTGACGGATATAGAAGTAGGTACTGTATTAACGCCTGAATCCAGAATAATTTCTACACTTGCCTATTTGACGGTTTGTTTGAATAAATTAATAATAAAACCCTGGCTCAAGAGGGAGAACTTCTTTCGCGTACCTGATTGGCTGCTCATAGTTGTTGATACAATCTAAACAGCTTCAAATTCATTTATCAGCATGGTTCTTTAGTTACTTTTCATCGAAATTTTGTGCTGAGCATGAATATGCATACAAAAACGGCGAAATTTAACAACGGGGGAAAAATTGTCTGAAATTTTTGGCAAAGAAGCTCTCGTGCGCTTACCTGATATGCTGGCGATGAATTTAAACAGCTTTAAATTCATACAGGGTGTTTCTAAAACTTATGTCATCCTTCCTACCACGTATTTTTGAGGTCAAAATAAGAATTTTTTCCCATAAACATGTGTCCAAAAATGCCCCTTTTTTGAGCTATAGCCCTCCAAAGTTTTAAACAATTGCTGGTTTTTATGGAATATCGACCATAATTATGAACCAAATGTCATGAAAATTTGTGTCCCGAGGTAATTTCACGTGTAAAATCCATCAATGACCCCGAGAAATTCAGAAAATGAGGTCTGACTGTACTTTTCAGGTAATCTTATACCTTCAACGACACAAAATTTATGTTACGGATTGGAAATTTGAAAAATAAAGAATTAAATTCGACGGGAAACACTCTTGAAAAGATATTTAGTCCTCCTTGTTTTGGTCGATACGACGCGTATTAAGCGAGATAATCGCTGCACAAGGTGGAAAAGTCAGCGCTTTTACTGCAACGGGCGGCCCGAAGAAGCAGCGCGGAGTGCCGGTTTGCATACTTCCTTCCGCTCTTGAAGGTAAAAGCGCTGACTTTTCCACCTTGTCCAGCGATTCGTATCGACCAAAACAAAGAGGACCAAATATCTTTCTAAGAGTTTTTTCCGTCTGATTTCAGTTCTTATTTTTCAAATTTCCAATGGTAGCATAAAATTTGTGTCGTTGAAGGTATAAGGTTACCTGAAAAGTACAGTCAGACCTCATTTCTGAATTTCTCGAGGCCATAAATGGATTCTACACGTAAAATTACCTCGGAACACCAATTTTCATGACATTCGGTTCTTAATTATGGTCGATATTCCAAAGAAAACCAACAATTTTGTAAAACTTTGGGGGCTGTAGCTCTAAAGGGGGGCATTTTCGGACACATGTTTATAGGGAAAAAATTATAATTTTGACCTCAAAAATACGTGGTAGAAAGGATGACATAAGTTTTAGAAACACCGTGTATATCAGAATGGTTTTTTAGTTGGTTATTTTCATTGGAAGTTTATGCTAAGCATATGAATGTTTATAAAAAAAACCGGCAAGGTTTAACGTCGAAAAAAATTTGTCAACTTTACCTACTTTTTTCCTCATAAAATTAAATTTACGAAGCTATTTTCCACTAAAGCCTCCAGTTTTTTTCCAAAAAATATTCAAATTTTACTGTAATCAGTAATTTAGGTTTAAGATAGTTTTAAGGGAGTAGAATTGTAATTAACAGGGAAATACATTCTTTACAACTTTATCTTGTCTTTCGTTTTCTGTGATTTATATAATCATGCAAACAAACAAAAACAAAAAACCGAAAAAAACGGGGGGGGAGGACAAACAAAAAACATTATCGACGATGAATAAAATTACAGACATCTGTTGATAGTTGCGCACAGACCTAATAAACAACAGATCTCTTCATTATATTTCGCTTCATCGATAGTGAAGAATGTTTTCATACATTTTACTGAGGGGGGGGGGGGGGAAACCAACGTTTAATTCCTCAGTTGTTCCCACAATCTGTGAGTTGTACCTGAGAGATTCCGACTCCAATGCAAGAAAAAGTGGAAGATAGTGCGAAAAAATGAAAAACATTGAGCCCTTCCGACTTTTGTCAGTACAGAAAAAAACCTACCCAGCCTACCCTTATTCCAAACATAGTTTGCTAACTGTGAGAGTGAACTAGATCTTGAAGTGAAATTTTGAGATGGCGAATCCTAGTTCGGTCCAATAGGAATGAAAATTTGTTTGAAACGACAAAAATAATCTCATCAGATGAAACTCCGTTGTAGGTACTTACAATTTGCCTTTACCGTTGTGACTCCAATCGGATCAAATATACCTTATTGTGCGTATGATTTAAATTTGATTCGAGTAGGTTTTAAATTGAGGTTGAGGTGATGGCGACTTCGTCGCACTCCTAAAAGATACATGTCTCGGCTTTTCCCGAAAAAATCTCGGATTTTTTTTTTAAAGCGCCTTCAAATAGATGGCTATGCATTTAGTGCGAACAAATTATAGGAAAAAATTGTCGCGGTTTTTCCCCCGAAAAAATAGCGATATTTCGGAGTGCCTGCAAATGGGTGGTTATGCAATTAGCATGGTACTTACATATGACCCAGTAAGTCGCTAGAAAGTCTTGATAAAATCTCGATTTATCGTGATCCCACATCTGACAGTGGAGCAGTTGCAAGGGTCGGAAATGTTGTGTTTTTTATAAAGAAAATGATAGTACTTGATAAGATGAGAACAATGGTGCCTTTGGTTTTTTCCCCAAGTGTCTTGGTTTTGGAGATATACACACGCATAAAGTTGCGAAAATTCGTGTGTGTTGTGACGTCACTACGCGGAATCCCCATTTAAAACAATGTACATATTTTGGGCCAAAATCTCATCTTCGGAACAATGGGACCTAATTAGAAACCAAAAGGCATCTTTGTCCTCAGCTCATCAAGTAGGTACTTCCATTTTCTTCATAAAAAACACAACATTTCAGACCCTTGCAACTGATCCATTAGTGCGAAAAATCGCAAAAAAGCCATCGCGCATCTTTTACGAAAAAAAAAAATCATGCTATTGTCATAATTTATTGCAGAACAAAAATATCGCAACAAATCGACGATTTTCCTCCGATTTCTGGCGATTTTTCAGTGAGTTGTGCTACTTGGGCTTGTTACCATTCTGTAGAGCTCAAAATGACTAAGAAAATGGGAAAAATATCGCTATTTACCAAAGAGAAAATGAAAAAAAAAATACAAAAGGTTGACAGGAATGTGTTCTCAGCCCCTCATAAAAGGAAAGGTTCTTATTTTACAAAAATATTTTAATACACAGCGGCGTCGCTAGGGTGGAGGGGGGGCGGCGGGTGGCAACCATCCTTGGGGTGACACCCGACGGAGTGAAAGAAAAAGAAAAGAGAAGAAAAGGAGAAATAAAAAGGAAAAAATGGGAAAGAAAGGAAAAAGGAAAAAGGAAAAAAGGAAAAAAGGAGAAAGGAGAAAAGAGGAAAAATAAGAAAAAAAGAGAAGAAAATAAATAAGGGAAGAAAAAAGAGGAGGAAAACGAAAGGAAGGAAAAAATAAAGGTAGTTGAAGGTAAGGGGGTGCGTGGAAGGAAGAAAGGACAGTTTGCCACGGGTTCCACCGACTTAAGGTAAGGGCATATGGTGGGAAGCCTGGGCCTGGGGGTGACACCCAACCGGACCGGTCAAGAAAAACGATTCTATATAGTTAGAAAATGAAAGTTAAAGAATAAATATCATCAGGATGGAGAAAGAACCCCCCCCCCCCAATCGCCACCCCATAAATTTTTCTCGGTTCTCTCAAATAAAACCCGGAAACCCCGTTAAACTGGGTTTTCAAGGTGTGAAATTTTCAAAATTTGTCGGGGGTGAACCCCCGTACCCCCCGTTAACCTGGGGGTATTCCATATCCCCCAGATCCCCCGGTGAATGGGGTGTGTGAACAGTAGGTACGCCAACTCAAAAGCTCTCCCTTCCCTTGAAACAATTTCTGGCTGCACCGATGCGGCTTCATTACATACTTTCTGTTAAATCAGCAAACATTACCATTATTTGATCAAATTAATAGTGAGTGTTCAAAACCTTCGAGGATACATAGCAATAAATGTGCTTTTCTCTTTACCTAATGTCACTGAATTTGAATTTTTAAATCTGTATCTTCTAATGAGCGAGGATGGAAAAGGGAAGGAGGAGGGGAAGGGGGACCGGGGTCGGTACAGGTAGAAGGCTAGGGGGGTCAGTGGAAATCGTCGTTCTGAGTTAGCTTTTTGATGGAGAATGGGGTGACACCCGGCACTTGCCCCCCCCCCCCCCCCTAAAAATACACCTAGCGACGCCACTGTTAATACATTTTTTTCACAGAAATTTGGAAGCTTGTGTCATTCATCAATCGAAATGTAAGTACAGGCTCAAAAATTAAGCTAATAATGGAATCCTTCGCCTCCAGTGATCCATTTTATGTAAGAAATGTGAGGCCTTCACTAATTGTAAGTATTTGCGTTTAACGCAAAAACGCAGGAACTACAGATCAACTCTACGGAGCATTCGGTGTTTTTGCTTTCAGCTTTGTATCGCAATGTGAGTGTGAGTGAGATCGGCGAAAATAAATGCAGATTTTGTTTGAACTGAGATATTGATCTGAAAATAATGTGTATGGTTCATTTTGAACATCAAGAAGGCAATATACTCATTTTTTGTTTCTTGGAAAAGTAAAGAGGGGACTTTGGAGGAAACAAAAGTCGTATGTAACCAACTGATGGGCCCTTTTTCAAATTAGGTAAGTATTGACACACTAGGTTTTTTTTAACATGCAGTAAGTACTGCATGTTTTTGTTATGGTTTCGTATCGATTTTGGCCATAAACTTCCTGCATAATAATCGACAATTTTCGGCTTGTTTTTTTTTTTTTTTTTTGAAATTTTGACTCAAGGAATAATAAATTGGTACTATTGATGTAGGTAGTAAAATATCAAGACCCTTCGGAAGGAGGTAGGTAGTATCTTGTTTCGCCCCCATGAAAAGTGAATGAGCAAGCAATATTAATTGTATACACAGGATGTCCGAGAAATGAGTTCACACTTATACTGTGAACTCATACGGTTAAAGCAAGCAATCTGAAAAATTCAGGAATAATAAAAGACCCCTAGTTGACCTCAGAAAAAATTTCAAAACTTCCAAACGCCTCTCAAGTACGTAGGGTAGGGGCACAGAGCCCTGAATACGCCCCCATTCCCTAAAATTCTGATTACTCGCACATTATAATGGCACCCTAGTAGAAGTAAACCTCAATACCTCAGTAATCATGTTCCAAATACCCTCAAAACTCTCAAGAATCTTGAGGTTACCCTCAAAATTCTCGAGGGTTTTGACTAGTTTTGAGGGTAATTGGAACATGATTTCTGAGGGCTTGAGGTTTATTTCTACTAGGGCAAGGGGTACTTTTCATTTCACCATTTACGTAAAAGGGCTTAAAAAACTGATGCATATGCCCCTTGCCTAGCAAAGAATGATCAAACAGAAAATTGTTGGCAGTCAAGAATTCAAGACAGCAAGCGAATCCCCGTGTGATCGAACTAAGCGGTATCGAATCGAAACAACTTTAGTCTGCGCGCCTATGTCTAAACTTTTGCGTTCACTAGTACTTTTTCGGACTTAACTGAGAACGACTAAAACATATGCCTCATGTGCCCTTTTTGAAATTAGCCCATCATGATGTACCTAAGTTTGAACTTAAATGTATGTAAATAGAGCTGCGCAGCATTAATGCATGCAAGATCTTGCATCACTGTGAAAAAAATTTAGGCAATTTAACAGTCTAAGTATTTGTTAAAAATTGTGAGTACAAACGCATTTGTTGATTCAACTATCCATTTTGTTGATTTTACAATCCGATTTGTTAAATCAGCAATCCATGTAGGTAAATCAACAATTTGGATTGATGATTTAACAAATAGGATTGCAAAATCAACGAAATGGTGCGCTAAAGCGATAAATGCGTTCGTACTCTCCATTTTTAACAAACCCATGTTTAGACTGTTAAATTATTTATCTAACAATAATAAGTAAATTTTTTTCTCACAATCAGTGTGGATGCATTAGAGTCCGATGCATGGATTGGTCGGGTTCCATCCACACTTTTGATCATGAAACATTATCGCTAATTACCTAGTGATTACTGAACCTCGCCTACCGAAGGTGGCAATAAAAAGTGATGAGCTTCCTTCCCTTAGGCACGAGAAATTATTTTACGATACAACTTAGTATTTATAATCAAACGATGAATTCGCAGTGTCAAATCTTTCACTTCTGCTTTGTTTGATTGATCCATTTCAAAAATGCATCAGGATAATATCACAAACAATCACGAATGAGATACGGGAAATGATGATGACGTCATCTATTTGAACTTGTCCTCGGTTCTTTGAGGGAAATTTTGTGTTTCCTCCGTATTTTCAAAATCCATCCATTATAATGCCGAATTATTAGGTTTATGGAAATCTTCTGATTTAATTTGGGCCTTCAATTTTAGAATCAATTGATCCGTAGCTTCTATTTATCTCGTTTCAATGAAACTTCCTTGTACCTCATAGCAGAACTGAGCAGAACCAAGCGGAGATATCTCCAATTATTTTGTGTTTTGTTTAATTGCAACACTGAATTTGTCCATTGACTTTTGCTTGAGCCTATTTGTTGTAAGCTGAGCCTGCCCGTGCTAGCGTGCATAGTGTGTGTTGTGAATTTTTTTTTTCTCAGCCTATTTATTTATTTATTATTGTTTTTCTAGGCTTTAAAACCATGTCTACCTTCAATCAGAATAACGATACCCAGTTGACGAACTTAATCGTCAACTATTTGCCGCAGAACATGACGGACAAGGAACTTTTTAGCATGTTCGTTACCATAGGACCTGTAGAAAGTTGCCGGGTTATGAAAGATAATAAAGTAAGTGGCCCTCATTAAAACAATGCCTTTCCCTACTTTAGAGCTGTAGATCCAAATCCTACCTCTCCTAGGAACTAAGTTTGTTATGGGAATCTTCTGGGAAGGGCAATCTAGAGGATAGTTTCTGAGACCAACAGGGCTGTCTGGACTCATGCTGTGTTTGCCCAAGGGCCAGGACCCAACTTTGCACTCTGATTCAGCTGCAGCTGTTAGAAATCTTTTGCCATGTTGTCGCATTTTTGATGTTTTTTAGGCTTCTCAATCTGAAAGAATCTCCTGGAGCAGCTACTAAGATTGCCTCAAATCTCATCTTGACATGTAGAGGTTAATTACGACCGTAATCGGTTTCACCTCAATGCTGCCGCATGGGCTCATGTATAATCAGTAATCTTTTAGTCAAAGTGCCATCATTGAAGGGGGGGGAAGGTTGCTCTAACTCAAGTGGATGTTGCGGAGCTCATCCTCCGAGAATGTTTCCAAGTTTGGCTGTAACCCATTTCCAGTCCGATATTTAGTCTTCAATTCTTTATCAAGTCTTTAAACTATACGATAAGAAGATAATCAATTCACCATAGTATAGAATTTGAAAATATCTACTTTGGCTTAGGAATTTCGTGATTTTTTGTTGCTGAAACTGTTTTGAGAGATTTTTTGGAAGGAAGCTGGCCCTTTGTAAGTGTTGACTTCAGTCTACTATGACAGAGATTTACTACAACAGTTCTGTTGGACTTATTTCTGATAGTTCAAAATATTTTCATTGAAATGTCTTTCTTTTATGACCCCCTAATTGGTTTTCCGATCTTAGGTATCTTTAGAATCTAGATCTGAACTTAACTGTAATCTTCACGCATTGCGGTGTTGGTTTAACCACCCCCCCCCCTCCTTCAGACTCCTCAAGATGTAATTTGTTGACTGTTAGTTTTCAATACCATCTAAACATACCATAGCCCGGGGGTTCGAGGTTATGTGATTAGGTTGCCAACTTTAACTCAGGCTCCTATGGGGGAAAGAGGAATTTTTGTGGTTTTTTTAGTTTTTACTAATTTTTCGGCTGTAAAAACTATATATACTTGGTCAGGGCACTTCCCTGGATGTTTAGAGCGTTTCTGTGAAAAACCACTTTTTCCGCAAAATTACACACCAGAGGGGGGACCCTTGCTTACTTTGGGTTGATATGAAAGGGGGGACCCTTTGGTGTTTCGCGTAATTTTGTGATAAAAGTGTTTTTTCGCGGAAATGCTCTAGAACATCCAGGGAAGTGTCCTGACCAAGTAAATCTGGTTATTACAGCCAAAAAATTAGTAAAAACCAGAAGAAACTGCAAAATTCCTCTTTCCCCCATAAGAGCCGGCGTAAAAGTTGGCATCCTAATCACATAACCTCAAACCCCCGGGCTACGGTATGTTTAGATGGTATTGGTATTTTGCACGCTGCTCAGATGCAAACTCTGATACTCTGAGAAAATAAAATTGCTGAGGAAATTATCTCATGGTATTGGAAAAGAATGCTTCAAACTTGAGTTTCAGTGTGGAACTGCTAAAAAAATGGTGTGTCTAACCTATCAGAAGAATAACTGAAACGTTGCCTTTGATTTTTATGAGTCCGTTCTCATTTTCAAACTCTTGCCACATTTTTTTTGCGTTCAGGTGTCAAGATTGAGTTAAGTATAGAGAAGGTGATGCTCTCATCTTGTATTCCTTCTCTTTTTCCTCAAGGTTATTCACTGTCTCTAGTGCTCTGTGGAGCGTGAGAGCACTGAAGCATTTTGAGGATACTGTAAGGGAGCGTTCTAGAATCTTTAGGGTATTGCACCGCTGCTGGAACGATCATGTAAAGCGATCATTTCCAACACTTACAGTTGCACTGCAATTCAGGATACTGTAATCTTTTCTGCATTGGTACAATAGTCTGGAGTATTCTAGGATGCTCTCAAAGTAGTTAAATTCTCCTCACTGGGTCCTGTTAGATTTCTTCTCTAACTTTTCTATCTCTCTTTTCCCCAGACTGGTTATAGCTTTGGATTCGGATTCGTGAATTACTCAAGGAAAGAAGATGCTGCAAGAGCCATCAGTTCATTAAACGGTTTACAAGTTCAGAATAAACGACTAAAGGTTTCATATGCAAGGCCGTCAGGAGAAGATATCAAAGAAACTAATCTCTATGTGACAAACCTTCCCAGGTAAGGGTCTCTCTTTTCGTCTCCTCTCTTTTTCTGCTCCTTGTGAATTTCACTTCTGCTGCTAATTTCTCTTAGAATCACTAACCTAATTTACAAGAGGTTTTAAGCAGAGCTGCCATTTTGCGTTAAATTGATGGTATTTTTCAATTGACTGATAATACCAACGGTTGAAAAAAAATAACATGAATCAGTTCAGGGTATGACTGTACTGCAAGAAACTACTCTGATCTGTAATCTTTTCTCAATCGGTGCAATCGCCGTTAAAGTATTAAAATATCTGAAAGTTTTTTTAAGTCATCAAAGACTCCACCGGTTGTGAAAAGATTACAGATGAAAGTATTGTCTTGCATTACAGTTATACACTGAACTGAACTGTGTAATCCTTTCTCAACCGGTGGAATCATCGGAGAATTGAAAAATGCCATTAGTCATACCCGAAATGGCAGCTCTGGCTTTAAGTCAAGATGACAGAAAGTTGTGCAAGGCTCTCAATTATTCGCGCACCACTCGGACTCACCTTGTTTCAGGTTAGATCCAGTGGCATAGCGTGCAATTTGGCAACATGGTATTTTGTTCATTTAAACCATGTAAAAATTCGAATGCGAAGGTGTTCACCGAACACCCTACACCTCGATCTTTTTCATGGGTTAAATGGACGATATGCAATGTTGTCAAATCGCACGCTACATCACTGATCAGATCCTAATCTGTTTCGAAGTAGGAATACCTCTGTGTAATTGCGTTATTTTCTCTCTTTTTCAAGTTTTCTCTTCCTCTCAATTCCTAACCTAATTTATTTTAACCTTTTCTTTCCTACAAGCTATAACTGTAGAGGAGTTTTCTGGGCCATGTTTTTAAAACATAACGGAAGCAGTCATGATGGAAATCTCTTCGGGACGTTCTTCACGCGGGCTCAGTTTGTTTGCCTCTTTTTTTTTTGAGCTTGGAATTTTTAAAAAAAAAAGTTGTGACAACGAATCCATTTGAAATTCCATTTGCTTTTAAATAAAGGTGAAAGTCTTCAGGAGCGGATATCTGGACGCAGAAATCAGTGTAACTGTTGGAAGGATTTGCATGTTTAAGAAACTGATTCACTAAAGAAACAAGCAAAATTTTCTCACCTGGATAGTTGTATTAGAATTCTGAGTCCAGATAGCCACTCAGAAACACTTGCACTTTTGTTGAATTACGAATTATTCTAACATTAAATTATGATTGGTTTTGAACAAAGTAGGTTGAAACACAGTATTTAGTGTCAGAAATCAACTGGTTTTTTTAAAGGATTCTTGCAAAAATTCGAACACGCCTTATCTTAAGTTTCCTACTAAATCTATCTTCTCATCTCCTTGGTTTTATTTTTCTCTAGAACCATAACTGAAGAACAAGTTGAATTTATGTTTTCCAAATTTGGACGAATTGTGCAAAAGAATCTACTGAAAGACAAAGTTACTGGAATGCCCAGAGGTGTTGCCTTTGTAAGGTAAGGCGTTCATTGATTTTTATGTGTACTTCTCATCTCCTTGGTTTTATTTTTCTCTAGAACCATAACTGAAGAACAAGTTGAATTTATGTTTTCCAAATTTGGACGAATTGTGCAAAAGAATCTACTGACAGACAAAGTCACTGGAATGCCCAGAGGTGTTGCCTTTGTAAGGTAAGGTGCTAATTAATTTTTATGTGTCCAAATACGTCAAAGAACAAAATTATATTTTTCAATCAAAGTTAATTTTAAGAAAGCCGTTGTATGACTGAATGATACCTTTGTTTTTGAACCTAAGCTGTTGCTAAAAATCTTCATTGTTATGTAAGAAGAGAGTTGAGAAGGAAAAATTGAGAAAAAAGTTCTACGGGGTCATTCCAGGTTAAGTGTCCCACCCGTCACTTTTCAAAACTATTTTTCTACTCTTGAAACTTGAAAGTTTTGACTTTTCACCACAGAATAGAGTGATGATTGTCTGATATCTTACCCTTGCTATTGCTTAAATATGCAAGAATCAGTGTTTGAAAATAAAAAAAAGTCATATTTAACTATGACGGGTGGGACAGCTAACCTAGAATGACCCTACAGTTGAAAAGAGAGTTGAGAGAAGAAGGGTGGAGGGTGGATAGTGGGATGCATACAGAAACAAAAAACAGCATAGAGAATGTAAGCACAGAGTAGTATCCTGAATTATAATGATACGTGAGAGAGTGAAATGAAAAAAAATATTTATATATACATATTTAGATTACTCTACCTCCTTGTGTGCCCTAGCTGCTTCCTCTCCATTTTTGAGAGTGTCTTGCAGGTTGCTGTATCTCTCTTTTTTCCCCATCATTGTTTGAGATTACATTGATTGTCTTTCCTCCCTCTTTTTTTTAACTGGTCCAGTTGTTTGCTGTGACATATCAGCCACCAGAGACAAATGGAGACCTAGCACAAAGCTTAAAACGGGTGTCTCTGGCTTAATTTTAGTTGGGGCTCATTGGAACAACAGCCAACCATTGCTCCTGTTAACTGATGAGCGTGTGGTTTGCATTTGCGAAGCAAACCTTGTTTCTGTTTCCGGGACTGCGGATCAATCACAGCCTTTTGTTGAGCTTCACTATTCAACTGTAGGCTATGTTTATCGTTGCAGCCAGTGACTCCTGAAAAAAACTGTGTGCGCTAAACTTGCCTTACTTTTCTAACACGGGAAGCATACTGTGTGCTGGGTTTCTATTTGTCTCTGCAAGCCACCATGTTTGGGTGGCTCAACTTTATTTTTACTAATACTACTCTCTTTTTTTTTCTTTGTGAAGAAGTCATTAGTGTATCTTATTGTCAGATCAGATTAGTGTGATGCCACATCAACAGATGTCTCTTTTTTAGTCTCCAGAATTCAGAAATCTTTCTCTTCCTGACAACGTGCTATAGCGATGTAGCTATAGAGGATTTGTGGGCGTGATATTGAGATCTCTTATGGACGTTTTTCACTCAGGCTCAGTTTGTTTGCCTCACTTTTTTTAACCTTTAAAGTTTTCAAAAGAAATTGTGCCAAGTACATTTGTAATTGGTTTTAAACGAAAGTGCTAGTGTTTTAAAGTGGCTATCTGGACACAAATTGATGTAAGTGTTTCTTCTGGAAGGGTTTTCGCGTTAAAGAAACTGACACATAACAGAAATATGCAAAAAAATTTCAACTGGACAGTTGTATTAAAATTCTGTGTCCAGATAGCCACTCTTAAACACTTGCACTTTCGTTTAAAACCAATTTTCACTAGATTAATCACAATTTTTGATTCAAGGTTTAAAAAAGTGAGGCAAACAAACCAAATTCAGATCGCCCATGCTGTCACACTTTGAGATTAGACTTAAAACATGTATGGCCCCCTCTATTCCTACAGCTCGTTGCTTCCTGATCAAATGGGGGGGGGGGACCTAATTAGTTTCACTGAAGTGATGAAAATTGATTGCCAATCCTCTTTGGGCTCTGGGGGGTGATCACGGAGGATCGGATCGTTTTGGTATCGTTATCGTTTACACGTAACCTTATGAGTGGCTCGACTGATCGAATCGTTTTGAGCCCCTCGTAACGATTGAAACGGACGAAAGAAAGCGATGAGTCGGAGGCTGTCGTAATCTCAATCGTTTGAAGTAGGAAGAGGTGAGGAGGGGATCACCTGTGCGATCGAGTTGCGCAGAAGCAAGCCCATTTGATTTAATGCAAACGATAACGATACGATCCTCCGTGATCACCCCCCTGGCGTTGCTGCATTGCCATCAGCACTCTCTTCAAGAATCCACCAGTTCCGCTGAAACAAACTTTCGTTCTCGTTTCCTTGAGATGATTCTGAAAAATCACAGATGTACTATGACATGAGAAAAAAAGAAGGAAATGGTGAGGTAAATGGTGATGGTTAATATCACTCATCCATCTTGAAGCGTTTTTGAAAATAAATTTGTTTACTTTTTTGAATGGAAAAATAAAATACTAAAGAAATGGAAAACCAAAACAAAATGAAAAAGTTAAAAGTCGAAATGAGATAGTCGTTCAGAAAGTTAAAAAACTAAAAACAATATGAAAACGTAGACCACTATTCTTGTTCTCTAGTTACTGCCTCTCCTTCACCTGGAGTTACCTGGAGTATCCCTTACCTCCGCCTGCAGAATATATCTGATCCGGCAATCCTAGGGCCGCTGAACCAGTGAGGCAAATTGTGGCATTTTTTTAAAAAAATTCTTGAGTTAAAATGTCATCGAGCGTGCTGATTTTTATGTACAATATTGTAGAGGGCGCTGATTTTGAGGTAAAATTTCATCAAATGCATGAATTTGACATTTTTGCGAAAAGTGTGGCTAAACAGAGTTGGAGTTGTGAAAAAAATTTGGGATTGCAGGAGTATACAGAGAATGTAGAAGATTCTGCAGGCCTGCCCTTTCCATCTTCAAGGATTATTAAGAAATTTCTAAAAAAAAAAAAAAAAAAAAAAAAAAAAAAAAATTATGAAACATGCACTTTATTATTTAAATGAATACTTTCTATTTAGATTTTAAAGTTTTGTTAAATAAGTTTAAATGAAACAATGGGTCCGTTGCAAACTTTTGCTACAGCGCTATAGAGTGTTCAATCTCTTGTAAAATTGCGTGAAAAGTCCATTGGTGGCATCAGAAAGTCATAAAATGCAATAATAAACTCACGAGAGACGTTTAATGAAATCCAATATGGCGGTAAAATATCGAGCAACCTGTATGCATGCACCATGAACATCCAAGGATAGCTAACCTCACATTATCGATCATACCCAATCACAACGTAAATAAACACATAACCTCTGAAGCTGTCAGGTTGTCAACTTTGGCAATCTTTGAATGTTAAGGGTGTATGCATACAGATTGCTCGATATTTTACCGCCATCTTGGATTTCATTAAACGTCTCTTGTGAGTTTATTATTGCATTTCATGACTTTCTGATTCCACCAATGGACTTTTTGGGCAATTTTACTTCCGATGAAACACTCTTTATCGTTGCCACAAAAGTTTTCTACAGACCCATTGACCTGTATTCGGCCACAAAGGCATCATGTACCAATTGAAATTACTAGAAATAAATAAATAAATTATAGTGTTTCTGATTCTACCTCTCAAGTTATGCTATTTCTATTTAATAATGATCTTGGCGTATTCATCAGGTACGATCGTCGGGAAGAAGCCCTAGAAGCAATTGAAAGGATGAACGGTACTGTTCCTGATGGATCTCAAGATCCTATCACTGTCAAAATTGCTGAAGAACACGGTAAACAGAAAGCAGCTTATTATGCAGGATTTCACGCAGGATACAATCAGAGTCGAGGTAAGCCCAATGCAAATTTCATTAATCTCATCACTGCTAACCCAACTTGAGATCTGGGAAGAGGTAAGGATTCCTAGTTCTGGCTACTGATTTTTCTCTTCTCCATCTTTGGTGAACTGTCGTGAAAAGGGTCTATAGTCATTTGAAAAGGAGGGGAAAAAACTAGAAAACAAAAAAAAATGAAACGTAATTCACAATAACAGTCAATCTTGTAATGGGGCTCTTGCAAACTTTTGCTGTAGGAGATGGAAGAGTTGATTTTTACATGTAAACCTGTAAAAATGACTGTGAGTACTCTAAAAAATCCCAAAATTAACTCTCAGAATCAGGCTTAATGGCGGAGAGACGCGTATATCATGAAAGATTCCTATCTAAATTGAGACTTATCTCTGTTCCGTAGAGAAAGTGACATATTAGACAGGAATCTCCCATGATACCTGCGTTGAACCGCCATTACGAACTTGCCGTTATAGCTGTTATGTGAGTTTAATACTGAATTTTAGACTTTCTTGGTGTGATTTTTTGTAATTATTGCTGGTTTTTACTTTAGATTGGACTTCTCATTTGCTCACAGCAAAAGTTTGCAAGAGCCCCATTAAAATTAAATTAAGACTTACTTAAAAGCCAAAAGCCCTTTGATCAACTTGGTCATCATAAGTGGCAAGAAGTTATAAGTAGGTAAGTAAAAGTTGAAAACAATAAAAGCATCAAAGAACAATATAAACTATTAAAAATAGCATATTGCCAAGTAATACATGTCATACAAATAAAAAGCTAAAACAAAACAAGAGGAAGAAAGCTAGGAAAAATCTAAGAGCAAGGTGAAAGGAAATATGAATTTAAAACAGCTGAAAGTTTGCAAATAGGCAATGAAACTACAAAAATTGTAGGTGGCAGCTTTAATGTTTCATTGTTTTGTATTGTTTTTAACTTTTACTTAAGGTGATTCTTCAGCGTTTAGTGCGGTTTTGTGCCACCAGAGTGCACCTGTTTAATTAATGTTAAATTACAGGCCAAAAGTAATTTATATTTAAGAAAACGGAGTGTCAGTTACTAGATAATCATCTGAAGAACGTATCTGTAAAATATCTGGTCAATAACTTCAAAAATAAGGCTGATGAAAGTACCAGAAAATGAAATATCGCAAATCAATTCAGGTATCGAAATGCGATATTTCATTTTTTGGTAGTTTCAGCCTTATTTTTGAAGTTATTGACGAGATATTTTGCAGTGAGGTTCTGCAGATGATTATCAGTAACTGACACTTTGTTTTCTTAAATATAAATTACTTTCTGCCTGTAAGACATTAATCGAACGGAAGCGCACTGGTGGCAGAAATCGGCACTAAATGCTGAAGAATCACCTTAATTATAACTTTTTACCACTGATGATGATCGAGTTGATCAAAAGGCCTTTGGCTTTTATGTAAGTTCTAATTAAATTTTAATTTAATCACAAGATTGGCTATTATTATGAATTTAGTTTCATTTCATTTTGCGTTATTTCTTTTAGTCCAATGCATCTTGTTCTTTGCAATGTTCTAATAAAGTCATTTTGGTCAATTTCTGTTTAGAAGATTGACAGGCGTATCTTAGGGCTAAAATGGTCAAAAATAGTTTTCTCAGAAGTTGTTGCTATGCATCGTGGTGTGCTGTGTTGACTCGGTGTCAGTTCACAAACCAGGCCCAAGGCTGTTGGTAGCGCTAGTGGCAATATTTTGATGAGCCTTAAATCTTTGAATTGTAATTTTGTAAATGGGTCTGTATGCTAACTTCTGCTGCAGTCACGTTGAGCTTTACTTACTCACCGAGAGTCAAGATGTGATCGCTGCGCTTACACTTCAACCAACTGCGTCTGTTCAGAGACCTCAACCAACGGCGGGTTAATTGGGCTCTTATGCATACCTCAGTTGTAACCTCAGATCAGTTACATGCCTATTCCCCAGATGGCATCACATGTTCAACACTAAACTGGTGATTAGATGATGCCTTTCCTCTTAAACCGTAGGGATACCCTCAGATTTCTGTACCTGTAAAGTTGTGGAGGATTATAGTAGAATGGAAAAGATACTGTTATCAGTAATATGTTGTTAGGCAAAGATGTTGCTATTCTTTTTCTTGTTCATGAAAATTTCTTGTTTCTCTGGCGCAATTGTCATCTTGTTGCATGTAGGGTGCGTTTTAGCCAAAGAGCCGTGTAACGGTTAAATTTTGTAAGGATTAGCACTGTACTCATGTGATAAAGGCAAAAGGTCTCAGCTTGTTTTTTTACCAACTCATATCGATGGGTAGGTGTGCGGTTTCCAGGAAAATGGAAAAGTTGGAGTTAACAGATATTGCCCTCCCGCAATATTCCCCTTAGACACTTCCCCTCCTAAGGTCATCTCCCCAAACCGGGTTTTTATGACCAACAATTATGATTAAAAGGGAATAAATTACAAGAATGAAAATGAAAAATGAAAGAAATATTTTGGATCTGAGGCGGGATTTGATTCTGAACCATTCCGGCCGGCATTCAACAACTGTCAATAATTGAGCTCCTACTTTTACGATAAGGGAGTTCATAGCTGAAAGAATTCTTTTGATTTTTGGAGTTTATGTTGTCCAGCTTCTAATACCTCAGCTTGTGTGTGCCTGCTTGTTGTCAGTTATCCGTAGTTTCACAGTCCACTGTGAAAGAGACTGATTTGTTGTTTGATTTTTGATTGATCGTCCAACCAAATTGATGACTGGCCTATTTGTTTTGAAAATAATCGTAACATTAATAGTTGACGGTCCTCCTATCTGTCTGTTATTGAGTCCTTTTTTTTTGTTTCCCCATTTACACAGCTTAAGTTTTAAATGTGAAAATTAGGCTTTGTAAAGATAAAGATTTGATGGTGCACTGAGGTAAAAAAAAAAAAAAAAAGGCCAAGGTGACACCGTTTAAAAACTGTAGAGTCCGATCTTTCTCCTACTGTTTTTTCTTCATGAGCAACCCTCCCATCATGTCATGTCAGTCTCTTGTTTCGCAGAGCAAGAAATGGAACAGATGTACGAAGACTCTAAAATTTTTCTGGTTGAGTTTTAAATTTCTGCACTTCCGGGATTAAATGCATTAATGATTAAATGATTTCAAAAACTCTAATGGTTCCAGGGACCAAATAATGTTAGGTCTGAGCGTAACTTACGCACAATCATGAGACCGTGCGTAAGCTCTTTGATTGGTTGAAACCGCCCGCAAGATGCATGCAATGCAATGCTCGGGACCTAACATAATTTGGTCCCAGGAATTTATCTATCTCTCTCTCTTGTCATTTGTGCATGTGTTAGAAAAGGATTGAAGAGGAGGCTAATATCACATGACTGACCCTTATCTGCCCTTTTCTAACAAATGTGTTCCAATGGGAGAAGAGAGAGAACAGATTCCTGGATCTGCCAATGCTCAAAAGACGATACTAAAAAGATGAAACATGACTGATGCCTGACCAAGACTATATAAATATGTGTATAAGGCACCATTGATAAAAAAATGTTACCACTGACTTGACAGCAACTGCAATTTGCGCCTCCTTGTTTGCTGTGGGGAGGCTGATTGTCCACTTTTGAAAAAGGGAGGTCATCTTTGTTCATAATGTCAAAGTTTAGCGGTGTTGTGTCGGCGTCTCAAGGCTTAATGTTTCTTCATAAGGTCTAGAAATTTTAATAGTGTGAATGGGTCTGTTGCGTACTTTTGCTATAAAGCCAGAAATACGTGATTCTATTGTAAAATGTTATAAGAAAACGGATGGAAACAACAAAAAATCATTATAGGAAAAAGGAACAATTAGTTGAGGCTTGCTGCAAAACGAATTTGAAAATGAGAGTAATGGCGCTAAACTTGACGGCATCGTAGTATCGGTCCGCGCCGGTGTTGTCAATTGTAGTGATTTTGCACTGTGGCACGAAACACCAGTAGTACAGCCTCTATTTCTTTTCATCAGTCATAATTTCAGAGGAAAGTGTTGAAAGTTTCAGTGTGAGAGACGCCTCTTTGCAAATCGCAATGGCTCGCAAGCAGACTACTTCCAGTCACCGATTGTCCTGTACTATGACGTAATCGAGTTTCGCGATGAAACGAAACTTTTTCAAATCACTCAAAATTTTTGCCACCTTGAAAGCCTACTAGTTCATGACCCTGTGATCCAAAAAAATTATATAAAATACTATGAGCTCAATCAATTCATCAAGTACTCTAAGGAAATAAAATGGAAAAAAGGTGTGCAACAGACCCATTAGAGAAAAGTTTTGCCTGGGAATACCTCAAACTTGATGTCTGTAGTTTAGAAATGTTTGAAGGTTTGAAATATCCGAAGATGACAAAAAATTATGCTCTGAGCCTTGCAATCCAATAGCGACATTGCGATCCCTCCCCACTTTTCGTTCATAATAACTAATATTTGATCTGCAAAGTCAAATCAACGGTTTTCTTAGACTTTTTGTTTTGATCAATCAATAAACGGTTGTCCACTTCTCAGGGACTGAGGTAACTTCCATCTTGGTTGCAACTTGAAATAATTTTTTTTTTACTTTTAAATTTATTTTTTGATTCTTTCCTTTATTTATTTTTTATTTTTTTCTTGTCTGTTTTATCTTATTGTTTATTCCGTGCCAACTTTGAACAAAGTTTACGTTCATTTACCTGTTACTCTATTCACCTTCTATCTGATTTTATTATTTCTTATCGTGTAACAATTTTTCCTTCTTTCTTTGTCAAGTGCTTTGCTCTAAAGGATTCTAGAGCATTATTTTCTGTCCCCATTTAATTTTGATGTTTTACTGTACATATATTATGTATCAATGTATTTTTAGTTGAGCCCATTCTTTTCCTTTTATTTATAATTTTTTTTCTTCGCCTCCCATAAAGATCATTTCAACCAGTCTTTTCTAACCCATTGTTTTTGTTTTTCTCCTTATTATATTTTTGTAATTTTTAATCTTCTGAAAAGGTTTAGAAGTAACGTGGCTAATTTGATTTTCAAATTTAGGCTAAATCTTTTGTGACAGTATCAAAGTACGTGCTTTTATGGCACATTTCTTTAAGGTAGACGCAGATCAAAATTGGATAAAATGGAATTGCAGCTGATAATTGTCAGTAGAGTCCCCTCTATTTGTGCAATAAAACTGTAGATTTATTTGACTTTTTTGGAATTGTTTATCAGAAGGGTTTATCATAGTACTCTTGCTGTCTGGCACCTGGGTAGTTAAGTCCGGTTTGAAGAGCCCCTTCTCTGCAAGAGAAAAAATGAAATATGTTTTATGAGTCAAGAGTGCTTTTCCCTCTTTTCTGTTGAAAAACTAGTCTCAATTGTTATTCGTGGCAGCGTTCTAAGTTTCATTCACAAGAGTAGAACGAAATGTTTGTATGCAGGAATGAGAAAATTTTGTGCGTTGCGAAGTTCTCTGTAGCTTTTCTGATTTGACTAAAAAGGGTAAAACTCAACCGCTACTGTTTTATCCCTTCAAGTTTTTCAAAATTGCTAGCGATTGGACAAATGTCTTGAGATTTTTTTTTTTTTTTTTTTTTTTTCAAACCAGAAACGGTTTGAAGTTAGTTGATATGTTTGACCAAAACTACAAAGAAGACTCCAGGAGGGGGGGAAGCTTCACACTGTGTAAACACTGAATACGAACTGATCAGAAACGTGCTGGTCACGTAAACCATCAACTGTTGTTCATGGTTTAATTTTTAATTAATGTTAAGCCTCTTTACTGCGCTTTTGGTGAAGTTTCTCACTTTTATTGTACGGTTGGAACATTTTGACGAGTAGTTTTAAACTCATTAATTAAAATGTTTTGTAATTCTGATTGTCGGATAGGAAAAATTCTCAAGGACTCCCAGTCTTTTAAGTGGGTGCTGCGTGATCAAAGATTGACGTAGTTAAAAGTACCTACTGCTTACAAAAACATGCAGTAACTTTAATTTTTTTCTATTGAAATAGAAGGATTAAAACTGTTGAGTGGTCTTTTTGACTGATGACATTGTCAGTCTTTGTCTATTTGAATGCGTACTTAGCTTGCTGCAGCTCTTTTGCCTGTAATTTTGGTCATATTTTTTTTAACAGCTTTTGATAAGTCTGTCGCAAACTTTTGCTGCAGCAGTGCAAAACTGGGAAGGGTCAATTCTAGTGTTGATTCATTACGAAATAATGCTGGGAGCATCGAAAAGTTCCAAAATCGACTCACAAACGAAATGAACACGCCGAAACCATATTCCCAAATGGCTGTTGTATCGTGAGTTACAATGGGGGAGTCCTGTCTATTTGTAGTTTTCCCTCTGTTGGGAAAAGTGATGCATCATAGAGTTAAGGACTAATTTTATGGGACTCCGGCAATGTGACTTGCCTTACAACAGCCATCTTAGAATATTGATTAAACGCATTCATTGAGTTTGCAATTCCATTTTGAAACTTTTGATGATTTCAGTGGCGTATTAGTATTCCTTGCAACCCCCACATTGGTAGAGGGAGCAGAAAGCGTTGGGGTTGCTAAGAGAGACGAAGAAAATAAAATAAAAAATGAGAAAAAATGAAAAAAGAGAAAGACAGTAACACAGAAGAGAAAAACAAATTTACAAAATTAAATATATGTTTAAAGAATTTATGAAACTGTTGTAGTTCTGCAGAGCCATTATTTTGAAGGGGGGGGGGGGGGGTTGCTTGCTTGCTTAGTTACACCACTAGATACTCCTAGTGTTATTTTATACCCCAACTAGCGACCCTCTTTACTGCTAAATGGAAAGTTTTCCGAAGACCCATTCAATGCACTATTAAACAATGTGAGGGTGGCATTACTCCCACACAGAGTTTGGCAAATGGAGTAGTTCTCGAGTCCTACGAGTACCAGTACTCGTAGTTCTCGAGTCCTACGAGTACCAGTACTCGGGATATATAATTTTTTTAAATCGTATTTCAATGGTATTCAGAGGAAATTTTTAACAAATCTAGGATGATGACTATTCAATTTAATTATTATAGACATGGACTCATACTTGACTCGTTAAAAATCCAATATTTATCACTGTTGAAATACAATTCAAAAATTTACAAATCCAGAGAACTGGTATTTGTAGGACCTTAGTACTATCCCGTTTTCCCAACTCTGGTCCACAAGGGGTGATCTGAGCATTAATTATTCTACTTCTGTAAGAAGTTCTGCGTCAATCAAGGGAAAACCAATAAACCACAAATATCATTATTTACCTGCAGAAGTGCTCCATCTAAAATCATCGCATATGGGATAGCGCATGCTAAATTCAATAAAGGCATTGAATTTCATATTTCGTTGAAGAGTTAGCTTTAAGACTTTATTCTGCATGAAGTAGATCTAATTGGATTCTGAATCACCGTTCAGTGGTTAAAAGTAATTCTTTGATGAGTGGAAGTGGGTAATTTCTTTTCCTTTAAAAAACAAAATCTGTTGCGTGAACGTTGTGATGCTCCAGTCAGAAATTATCAGGGTTTCATTTCTTCAGTTGGAACTTCATCGGTTCTCTTACTGTTCTCTTAGCACTGAGTGTTTTCTCTGCTGTGTTTTGTATAAAAAAATACCAAGATGAGTCCACAGCTAATGCCCAATGTGCATTGTATTTTAGTTGATTGTTTTAACAGAATTTGTCTGTATTTATCTAGTATTTAAATACATTTTTGGATCGATAATGTGGGAAGTTTTACTCCAGTGTGGTATCCGAGAAAAAATCCAATTTCAAATGAAAATCTAAATCAAATCGAAAAATTTTAGATTACTGCAATTTGATATTCAATAAATGTTACCTTTCTTAGTCTCACTTAACACCTATAACCATAAATTGATTTAACTTATCAGAAGAAAAAGTTCTGTAAAAAATTCAACGATGTGCACTGTGAAAGTATGCATCAGGAATCTGATATAGGCTTAAATTGAATTAAATGTTTACGTATGCACAGATGGTTTCAGTGATAAGAGTTGGAAAGATCTCTCCTTCAATCAGAAGCTGGTTCTATGATTATTCAGCCTGTCAGATTGGGTAATAATAGTAGTTCAGTGATGTCCTACTTGACTGATCTACAACTAATGACATTTGTTCTATCTTCATCCTCTAATGAGAAATTTAATGTCACAAATCCATCAAGATTCGTTCGATAAGTCTTCACAAAAATGTTTTTGGGTCAAAAGTAATCATGAATTTTCAGCGCTGAAGGTTCTTTGATTACAACAGAACGCAGCTGTCTCCTTAGTCTAAAAGAATTTCTAGCTATTGGAGATATTTATTTTTTATTTTTTGGATCAGAAAAAAGGTAATCAATCATCATGTTTTTTTAAGACAAAATTATTTTCTGTGTAATTTTTTATTTTTTATTTTTTTCTCATTTACATATGTCAGGCCCGACAAAAGCGAAGGGACGAAATGTTGCATACCCAACTCATCAAGCATACCAACCATATTAGTCTTAGATAAATCATCGAAGTGTTACCGATGCAATTGTAAAAATTTATCGTATTATATTTCTTTTTTATTTTTATCAATAACTTCTAATTACATAATTATCATTACTTGCATGCTATATTTTCATCTCATTTATCACATTTCTCCTCCTAGTTTTTGGAAAGGGAATTTTAGGACGGTAGGAAAACTTTCTCAAGTTTTTTCCGGTTATACTTTTTTGTCCTACCTTGACTTCTCTGTTTACAATTGAGGAACCTACTCATTAGTGAGCATTTTAAATGTGAGGTGTGCTCTTTTCATTAATCCTAATTGCACCGCAATGCTGATTACCTAGGAAGAGCATTCGCATGTTATAAAAGCTTTGAGGAGGCTTGAGAATTTTGGTTTTTTTCAGAAATGGGCATCAACAAATGCTAGCATTACTGAACTCTGAAAACCACCAAGAGTGAAGAAAGCTGAGAAATTATAAAATAGGAATAATTTGTTAAAATGCCCCCTAATTTTTACAGTAACCATTATTGTTGATTGGTACAGGAATGTGTTCAGGTGTTCTTCATTACTGACATTGGCAGTCAATAGCTTCTCAAAGCAAACGGAGTTGAAATAGGTTCAATCCAACTCTAGGCCAAGTAGGCCTAACTCCATGTAAACATAACCTCCCATCTACTAATCAATAATTGGAACTGAGTGAAACTTGAGACCAACTGGAAGTAACGCAAGACCTAACCCAGACCTGTCACAATTGCATGTTTTCAATGGGTACAAAATAGTCATCTTCAGTGCAATTTTAATTTATTCAAAAAACCTGTTGAAAGGTGTCGTTGATCATTCTAGTGCGGAATTTGCCTATTGATCCTAAGTTCATCAGTTAGTTCCTACTTTGTGGTTCCTCAGCAGTTGATCTTTGTGGTAGCTTGCATTTTTCAGTTCTGTAAGCATTGAATGGAAACCGCGTCGGATTTTTCTGAAATACCAAAATTCTCATCACCTAAATGTATGTGTCCTTTTTGTTGCAAAGTCCCCTTCTCATTTTCCTCCGTAGTTGATTCCTTAGTCTTTAACTTGAATATCACTTCCATGATGTTTTATTTTATTTTTTCTTCTCTTAGTCAGAGGGTTTGTCTATGTATTTTTGTTGATTCCCCTAAATAATGACTTTCACGGAGTGTTGAAAAATATTAAAAATTTTCACATTGCTGCTTCAAAAACCACAGATCGTTTTCTGTGCTTTCCCACCATTCAGAGCTGGGCAGGTGCTGATCGATTACGCGATTACTGAGTAATCGTAATTGTAGTTTGTTTTGGAGGGTGATTTCATGGTAATCAGGGATGATTTTTTATTTATCACCCATCATATTAGTTGCAAAAGAATTAGATCTAATGTGAACCTGTGGAGACTACTTTTCATTACCAGCCAAAGGTTGAAATGTTACCGATTACTTACAAAGGGAGGCTCTGAAGTCGCTGCCTCCGTTTGTGGAAAAAGATTGCACAAAAATGTAGCTAAAATAAAACTCTGTGACTTGTGTCTCTCACTTTTTACCAGTGGGCCTTCCTAAGGCGTCTGGAATTTTTTGAAAATTGGCGAAATTTGCATAAAAAACTTGAGTGAAGCACTGGGCGGAGAGCGTTCTGTAAATCAACGCTCTTTTCCCTCATTTCTGATTTGAAGCGGTGAGGCCAAGTGGACTAGGGTGCTGTCTGCGGCATGGAAGAGTGCGGGCTCAGTTGTGGAGAAAGGGAAAAGAAATTTGCGATGGTTTTTCCCCCTTTTTTATCCCGTCACTCTCATTTGACACATCTTAATTTTCGGTGACCTAATGCTGTCTTTAAATTAAGGATGAAAGATATATAAATAACGTTGTAAAAGCTTGGTATGTAAGTGAAATCTGAATTATATGAACATTCAACTATGTGTATATTTAACTGTATGTAAGATGGCTGGTTATGTGAAATGCATGTTTTTTTGGGAAAATCTCATGATCTGTTCCTTGTTAGCTTTTGACAGACTTTAATTGAGATTGGAAAGTACATTGACTCCCAAAAAACAATGTGTATGTTGTAGCATTTTAAGAAGTCAAAAAGTACAAATACTGGCAAATTAATACATATTTTTTGCATCCACAAAACGGACTATTTTTACATAGTCATTGCTTTGTCCGTTATTCAACAGCAGCATTATTTTCGATGTAATAAAATATGTTACCAAAAATAAGACAAGTCAAATAAGAGCAACGGGATGAAAACATAGGAAAAATCTTCTTCCCCACTCCGGAATTGAAACTGCACTCCTTCATGTGGCAGACGTCACCCTAGCCCACTCTCAGTCATCCCGCTTTGTATCAGAAATGAATTAAATGAGCGGTGATTTACAGATTTCTCTCCGCCCAGTGGTTCAATCAAGTTTTTACGCAAATTTCGCCATTTTTCAAAAAATTCCTGACGCCTTCAGAAGAATCCCATTGGCGAAAAGTGAGAAACACGAGTCTAATATGTAGTTTAATTTTCGCTACATTTTCGCGCAATTGTTTCCACAATCGGAGGCGGCGACTTCTGAGTCTCCTATTCATAGTAATCTAGTAATTGATTATACTCCTATTTGCCCAATTCTTGCTACTTGATACCCTCTTGCTTTTTTTGGTTCAAGAATTCTAAACTCTGTGCTGCTCATGAAGCCGATAGAATTTCTGGACTTTCGATTACTTTTTTGTTCATCTGCTGTCCTAAAATTCTAACTATTCCTTTCCTTTTTTTTCTTTTTTGTTTTTCGATTATTTTTTTTTTTTTTTGCTTACCTTTTTTTTCTCTCTTTCTCTGTTAGCACTTTTTTGTGTGTCAGATTTTCCTGTTTCTTATATTTTCCGTACATCTATCAGTTGGTTTATCTCCTTTTGATTGTCCCACTTTCTTATTCCCTGTTGCGTTTTTCATTCAAATCTCAGTCAAGTCTTCGAGTAGGTGTATTGCATTTTCATTTTCTGATTCCTTCATTCTGAAGGAATCTTTGGACGGTTGCTCTAATGCAACGTCGGAAAGAAAAAAGCATGCTGCACTGAATGAATTCCAAATGGTTTTTGCTGCAGTAGTTTCCATTACGTTTCAAAAATTTAGTCTACATTTCTTCGATCTCTCACCAAAAGTTAATTTGATTTCACCACTGTTTCCTAGTCAATTGTTGGAAGTATTCTAAATTGATAACATGCACCCTAATTTCCATTCATTCTTACCATTTTTTTCTCTCTCACCTGCACCCTAATATCCAGTTTTTCTTAACAGTTTTTTTCTCACAACTGTGCTCTCCCATTTGTTCTATTTTTTTTTTTTTTTTTCAAAGGACCCTGCAAAGTGCTTATAGCAAGTGTTCACTATAAAGATTATCATGAATTTGATAGGTATGTTCTCAAAATCAGAAGCTCCCCCCCCCCCCCCCCCCCTTTGATTACCAAGTGGTCGGCGAAATTTCATTAGAATATTACATGATGCATGAAAACTGGAAAATCCTTTGAAAACATCCTAAAATTGTGATCATTTTAAATCATGAATAACTGCAATCTTTTTGCTTACTTCATTCGCCAATGTATTGGAGAGAGAGAGAGAGAGAGAGAGAGAAAAAAAAGAAGTCATTGTTTTTGGTGGGCCATTCACAACACTTTCAACTGGCCTCTGAAGGTCAGAAACTGGTGCAATATTATTATGAGTATAAGTTCTCCAAGCTTCCACACGATCTTATCTGCAGGCTCAGAGTTATTTAAAGTTTAATATAATGAAAAAGTAGTCAAATGTCCTTGTACAAACAGCGGCAGCTAACTGTCTAGTGTATGTGCAGAAGTTTCTACCTACTATGTGAGAACCTCTAAATGTTTATCTGCCGTTTTGCTCAAAGAAACGCATGCATGAACTGTGATTCTCTCATCCCAAAACCAAAGAAAAACATGTTTATGAGAAGGATATGGAGAGAGAGAAAGTGAGTCTGAGTGCATTAATTTGCGTGAAGAAGGTATTGAACATTGAAAAATGACTATAAAGGTAGCCAACTTCTGTCTTGAGGTAACTGTTGCATTCTCAACCTTTTTTTCTGTCGAATTTGAACCTAAGGTACCAATCTAAAATAGTGCTCTTTTAAAGCTATTACTTGGGATGATCTGAAGAGCAACATATTGTTATTTCAACAAAATCCTAGCCGAAACTTAGTGCCGTAAGCTCTGTGCTGGGTCCTTCTTTGAATTGCCTGTTTGTAGATTTGCCTTTGGAAAATTCCGCCAATATTATGAGGTTTACGTGTGAAGTCAGCTTTTACCAGAAATCTTGGTTTTTAAAAACATTGTAATCCTTACCAAGAGTAGCTGAACTCAAAGTTGCAAGAGTGAAAGACTATTCCCAAATTACACACCTCATATCCTCTTTCTTTTAGTGTTCGGTTTTCCTCTAGTTTTATCTTCTCTCCGTCGCACAATCTCCAGCTGGAAGGGAGGGTGGGATTTTTACCAAGGATCAGTTGTCAACTTACTTATAATTTTGAATCGGAAATAACTAATACTAACAGTGCAATATGCTTTTTTATGTATTACCGTGCTGTGAAGTGAATGCACTTGTGAGTTGTGAAAATCAGTAGAAGTTATTTTATTCTCAGTCCAAAATTGAGAGCTTTTTCACAGTTTCTGCTCTTACTTTTTTCAAGGGATTCATTGGTGATTTTAAAAACTTTGAATGGATGATTTACAATCTTGCTCTATAGGAATGAGCTGTCCATTTTCATTTATTAACTCTTAGATTCTCACTCTTTATCATTGATAGTTCCAAATTTCTCTCCGTATCTCTAAGTTAATTTTGTCATAAGGAATTTGCTTATGAAGTAAGTAAATTGGTATTGTTAACCATCATCTTGTTCAGTAGTTGATAAGGTGTTGAAAATGAACTGCAATGTTTCAAAAACAAAATTTGAAAGGTCTTAAAAAAGAAGAAAATTGTAATTTCAATTAAAGTCTTTTCTTTTCCATATTTCTGCCTTTTTTTATTATTATTATTTTTTCTTCTTCGTTGATTTCAGACATACCATAAAGTTTGAATAACTGATTATACTGACTAGAATTGGGTGATCTTTAAATTTTAATAGAAATTGTTTTAGTAACAGTGGGATTCAACCAAAAGGGTTCAATTTTTCAATATTTCTTTGAATCCAATATTTCCTCTTCTATCAAGTTTGGTCAAAAGATTTTGGATTCATCTCAATACAACGTTATATTCTTTTGTGGTGCAAGGCCTTGATTTTGAAATTTTTTTTAAGCATCAGAGATTTCAAGGTTGCATGTCTCTACTTTATGCTTGAGTTTATAGGGAGCAATGAGCACTTATGTGCTTTGCTGGGTTTACTTAAATTAACAACCGAAAGTAGCCTGGAAAGGAGAGATACTTTGCCTTAGTGAATACTTTACGTATACCTTCAACTCAATTCTCTCATGGCTTGGCTTAAAATGACAGTGGCAGTTTGACTAGTGGGAAGCTTTATCTAAAAGTGATTGAGCGGGGAGATATTAGTCAGTTTTAGATGTAAACTCTCTCTGTAGTACAGGAAGATGTATGCCTCTAGGAATTACCCTGACAAGCTAATACTAGCCACAAGATGTGATCATATTACTCTCTGTCCGTGTTTGATATAATCATGGAACTAACAATTTTACCACCAACAAGTTTCAGACACAGGTGTTTAAATAATTATTACAGGTTATAAGAAGTGGTGAACGAACCCTCTGATAACGTTAAAGCTCCCCTTTTGGAATGATCTACGTTATCGATAAACGGGCATGTTGATTCTGAGCAAGATTTTCGTACGCATATTGGTCTGCAAATAAGCAGAACTGTTTTACCTCAAGCTAGAGTGTCTTGTCTTCATAAAACTTGATCTCTACCCAAATTTGTTCAGTGTTTTTATTTTATTTTAGTTTACGAGTAAAAATGTCCAACATCACAAAACGCTCCCCTGACCAGAAGCACTCCGTGATCTGTGACTCATTCATTTTATGCATTCCACACCTCCTTTTTTGCCTTGATTTTTTTTCTTTATTTTTCATTTCATTTATTTATTTTATTTTTTCTATTTATTTATTTCTTTTCATTATTTTTCCCTTTTTTCTTCTTTTTTTTCCCCCTTTTTTTTCACTTTCTAAATCACGTTTTTATCCATCGTCCTCACATATCGAATGGGACTTCGACTCAAGCAGCGGTAGACATCTCTTACACTCAGTGGCTTCGCGTTGAAAAACTGAAACAGAAAATAACTTCTTCAGGTGGCAGTTCTACAGATGGACAAAAATCAAGTTGATTTCATCTGCTCCTTAGAATTAATCAAATTGGAAATCGTCTGGAATCAGTCAAACTTAATCTCTGTACAACCAGCGGCAAAAGTTTTGACCATCAGATAAGCAGATACAATGCAATGAGTGGACAGTGGGAGCTTTTTAAATACAAAATCGTACAAAATAATGCTGGTTATTGCATTAGTTAACCAGTGGTGAGCAGCATGAATGAAATTGTTTGCACTTATCTGCTTTTCCGGACTCAAAACGTTTCCTGCTGGTAGTACATATATTCATTCTCAAACAGTGATGTTAACAAGATTTTTTTTCTTTGTGCAGTCTCAACAAATAGAATACTAATAGTGTAAACTCCCCCTCTCCCTTCTTTTGTTTTAGTAGTATCCAGTTATACCTGATGTGTTGTTAGCAGGGCAGAGATTTTTTTCATTCAAATGCTAGTAAAAACGCACTTTTTAAAAAAAGTCCTAAAAATCAAATTTTCTCTTCAAATTTGAAGGTATGGTGCAGATGAAAAACCAATTGTCTGATTGTAAAGTGAACTCTTCAAGTGATTTTTATGAGAGCTAAATTGGTTTGAAACAATGTTGAAAATGTGAAACGTTTTTAGCTACAGATAGTAATAAGCAATAATCAGAGAGAAAGCTGAATCCAATATGTAAACATGACAGATTTGGGAACACCATGGTCCATGGAATTGGTAATTGTACGGTTGACACACGAGCAGACTTGCAAATCACATTCATTGCAGGCTAGTTAAGCATTGATGCATTTTGATGTGAAAAAAGAAAAAATTGTTGGTATCATATGGTGAATACTATTGAGAGGTAAAAATATAAAGTTGCACAATACAGATGGATACATAAAGCGATGAAAATGACTAATGATGTGATGATGAAGAACTAAGAAGGCTAAACATAAAGCCTTGTTTTAGATGTTTTTCCTACTTTTCATGTTCACCATTTCAAAATCCTTGAAGGTTAGAAACCCAAACAAATGCATATTCAATCAGCAGGAATGGCACCGCAAGCCGTGTGTGCTGAATTCAAAAATATAGGGGGAGTGTTGATGCACGCTGCGAGGATAAGCTTGTCTCACGCTTGTGCGAAGGCTTACTCCCAAGTTAATAAGCCAAGTATATTTTGAAGTCAATCACATAAATCACATTTCTCACTTCAGCCATCCGGATCAAAACTTTGGGTTTTACTGAGAGAGGAGAGGGGGTATTCTACTAAAAAAATGGTTTATTTAGCTATTTAAAAAAAAACGCAAATTCAGCAATAATTATATGCTTTATACGACCCTTGAATAGTTTGACTCAACCACAAGGCAATCCGGTAGGCAGCCAAACTACTGGTTAAAGGATGAGAACAAAGGAGGATCAACCCCTAACTAGAGGCTAACAAGAGGTCGTAAAACGCCACTCCTGGTATACCTGAGGTTACAGCTCTAACCACAGCGAAACTATCTTTTGCAGAGGTCATAATACCGGGCCTAACAGTTTTTTAAAAAATGTAGTGTTTCATCGCGTTTCCGTTACGAAAATTAGCCTTAAGTGCTTGAGCAGCTCAAATTTACTATTCCTATTACTGCTACCACTTTTTTTCTCAGCAAGTGCAACACCCTCAAGCAAAACACTTGGTATTCTATTTGTCCTGTTACAATGAAAAGAATGGAGAAGACTTGTTTGATCTTCTCTCGAAGTGGAAGCTTAAAAAAAAAAAAAAATTAAATTTTTCTTTTTAAATCCACCTTTTCCTGCTTTAGTCGCTTGTTTAAGTTGTTTTTCTTTTAATTTTTTTACCAGCGCCATTTCTTTTGATCATTAGCATCCATTGAAAAAAAAAAAATACTGGACCATTGAATGCGTACAACTCTTACTCCTGTAATCATTGCGAAATTTCAGTGCTGTTGGTATCAAGTTTGACATTAAATAAATTCTCCCAAAAAAAAAAAAACAAAAAAAACGAAAACAAAACATGTACCAGTGAAGATAAATGTGCATCAGAATAGCAGAATTCATTTTGATGTAGGTAGTTGGAGCAAATGTTTTCATTTTTTTTTTTGGAACCAGTATTTTTTTTTTTTTTTTTTTGCATTGATCTTATCATTTTTTTTCCATTTCTTATCAGTTGTCCTTCTTTTGTTGGCAATTCTTTGTTACGTTTTTTAAGAATATCCTTATTCATTCTTTCATATTGTTAATATGAACTCGTGAACTGTTATTTTTGTTGTTATGTATCTGAACTAATTTTACATTTGTAGATTATTTATGCATAATAAGTAAGCTTATTGTTCTCTTGTTTTGCTTCCAAGAGTTTAATTACTTTAATTACCCTTTTTCAAAAACTGATTTTATTTAGATATCCCTTTTCATTTAATCTTTAGTTTACTTTTTTTTTTTCTCTCTCCTTATCATCGGAAAAGGACTTATCCTGACACTTTGATTATCCCAATTAAGAAATTTTGAATGTGATATCCTTTTTATTTCTTGTTGTTTGATGAAGCAAGACTGTTGAAGGATTACCTTCATTGTGGATGTCTCAGAAAGTAGAGATTGTGATGAAGTATAAGCGCCAATTTTCTGAAATCATGAATGTTATCAAAAGAACTAGTTGTCATTTGGCATAACTGATATCAACATTTTGATTTCCTGCCTCTGGGAGCTGATTCTGCTCTTTTGGACGAGGCGAGACGAGATAGCGGGAATCGACCCACCCCATTAGTTTAAACGGTGGCATGTGACAGATTTCAAGTCATTTGAAGGACAAGGAGTCATTTGATCTAAAATGAACGACTCAAACGACTTCGAAGTTATCACGTGACGCTGTTTAAACCAATGGGAATGATCAATTCCTGCTATCTCGTCTCATCTGGTCCTCAAAAGAGCAGAATCAGCCCCCTGGTTGCACTTTGCGCTTGTATTTTGAAACTCATGAAACAGTTTTCTACAAAGAGCTTTGTTTTTATGGTTGAATGCAGTTGCTCTGGGTTAATTTCAGCAACTAGTAATGGGAAACAATGGGTCTGTTGCGTACTTTTGCTACATCAATATAACTCATTGTTTCAACGTAAAATTCGGCGAAAATAACGATGCGCGTATTAAAAACTTTCAAAATCTACTCATTAAGTCAGAAAATCACTTCCATTTCAAACAACCCGCGCTACACTAGACACTATATCACCGACTTATAACTACATAGATCGAACCATATCGTTTATGTAAACATGAACAGAACTTACAAACATTGGAATGTTTTGTTTAAATGCGTACATTTCTTATATTATTTTGTAATCTTTGATAAACCGAAAAGACCAGACAGCAAATGCAGCCAATAGTTCATGTATTTAGCAGGGAATTCCATCATTTTGTAGTTACGATGTTGTTTTCTTATGCACGGTGGTTCCGTCTATGTAGTAGTATACCGGTGCAAATAGTGCCTAGTGTAGCACGGGCTGTTTGAAATGGAAGTGATTTCCTGAGTTAATGAGTGGATTTTGAACGTTTTTATTGTGCGCATCATTATTTTCGCTGAATTTTACGTTAGAAACAATAAGTTCTATTGATGTAGCAAAAGTATGCAACAGACCCATTGGAACGAGACGGTTAGTTGGAAATCTCCATGTCCTCCAACTATTCTGCGAAGCATACTTTTTATTATAGATTTTTTCAGTCTTTCCAAACTGTTTTAACTGTTTGCGCCTATTCCAAAAAGTCTGCTTCTGAACAAGTTGAGAAGGTGTTTTGTAACAGACCGAATTTAGGTTACCCTAAATTGAGACTTGCAATCTTGGCAGCAACTCAGATCCAACTGTTTTCAATCTCTGAAGAAAATCAGTTCTTTTTAACAATTTTTTGATGAATTTTAGAAATTTCTATTGTTGGTGCCGTATTAAGAGGCAGTGGCAGCTCGCCCTGTTTGGCAACAATGGTTTCCCTTCATTTGATTCTGTGTAAGACAATCGATTACCTATTCTACATAGGTTCAAATGAAGGGAAAACAATGTTTCCAAACTGCACGAGCCGCCACTGTTGAGAGGAATAAACTCAAAACCCTGAAAAAATCATCCTCTCCGCGTGCCGAAGAGAAGCCCTTTTTTTTTTTTTTTTTTTTTTTTTTTTTTTTTGCTGTAACGTTTGTGATTTTGAGAACTAGGCGATTTGTCTCTACGCTGAGGTAATTGTAATCATTAGACGTGGTATAATCCTAGCAGTTTAGAAGGAATTACCTTTTGCAGGTGAAAATTATCATCAGAAGTAAGTCAGTTATTAATAAACTGAGCTTTCACTGTCTTGTTGGAGTTCATTTTTTAAAGATGTTAATGCTCGAAAGAAAATACTGCTAGAAACTTACGGAGGCTAAAACGCAGGGGTGAATGTAAGATTGAATGAGAATTTGATGTAGGTATCTATTTTATTAATGAATCCTAAAATAACAAAGAAGCAGCGTTTCTGTTATTTTATTAATGAATCCTAAAATAACAAAGAAGCAGCGTTTTTGTGTCTATGCATGGAAATCCCACATCAATTAATATTGCGCCTTGTTAACCAAATTGATGAAGGTTTTGATATTGCATTTTTTAAAAGTATGTTAGACTGTTTTAAGTTAAGATATATGGTCAGCTGAGAATTAGACTGATTTAGTGACCTTATACTCTGTTCAAGATAAGAAGAAACTTGACGATTCAGGTAGAAACGAATTATTTTGCAACGCCAAACCTTTGAATGCAAGCATTTGCACTCATTGGGGTTTTGCCCGACTCAAACCTCCACCGGGACGAGGCTGTATGGAGAATCGCCTGACTATGAATTTTATCCGTGCAAAACTTGAATTAGAAAAGGTCACAGATTCAACAAAATGGATGAAATTTTGGTCGTAAGGGCAGTAATTGACAAAAATAGTCGATAATGACTCCTCACCACCCTCAGAGATTCATTTTTCATAGAATTTATTTGTTGGTGTAATTTGATTGGATTCTTGAAAAAATAAAATCTCCGAGAGTGGTGAGGAGTCTTTTTTGACTAATTTTGTTGACTAACCCATTGGTCTAAAATTTCATCCATTTTGTCTTATCTGTAACGGTTTCTAATTTGACTTGTGCACAAAAAGAATTCATAGTCAGGTGATTCTCGGTATTGCTTTGTCCCGGTGGAGGTTCGAGTCGGACAAAGCTCTCGTGAGCGCAAATGCCTGAATTCGAAGGTTTGGCGTTAGAAAATAGTGTGTTTCTACCTGAATCGTCAAGTTTTTTCTTATCTTGAACAGAGTATAAATTTGTTATGATGCCCCCTCCCCTCCCATTTATCCTTTTTTACTTAACTTTTGACCCTTGTTGTTGATTAAAAATGCTGTTATATAATATGGCTGCCCAAAAATTTGCTTCATACTCTATTCACTGCGCAGTTACTTCAAAAGATGTAGTTGATGTTTCCAAGAAAGAAAAGGAAAGCATTAAGACAAATTCTCTTGAAACTAGGCCTTTTTCTTCTCCTCTCTTTCCTTCCGCTTTTGTTTTCGTTCCATCTCCATTTTTTATGAGATTAATAAATTTATATTCAGAGGAAGTATAATGCAGAGACAATATATGTATACTAGGGACCACGCACTATCTATCTTGCCCATGTAAAAATCGGATGGCAACTTTTTTTTCTTTGGGGTCCAACTTAACCACACATTGACTGTTGATCAAAAATGTTAAAGAACATGGTGGGAAAATTGGTTTGAACGCTTACAAATGCAAATATGTGGAAAATGACCCAAAATTTTGTCTAGGTTAGACCTTAAGTTGCAATTTTTTAGTAGGTTTGGCTTTATTGAACTCCTTGCATTGCATTGAATTTGAAATTTATTTTTACTCATGTTAAGTGTTAAACTATACTACCCTGGTAGGAAGGTACAGGGGGTTGGAGGGGGCCTAAACTTTTAAGGAGCATCAGAATTCAATTTTTTTTTATTCATAGTGAGAGGTTTCCTCTCAAAATTATGATTTTTCTGATCAACCCCCCTCTCTCAAATGAATAAAATTTGATTATGTTAATCCAAATGGTGCATCTGTCTAGGAACTGACTTAATATTTTATCCATGCTGTATAAGTATTACGGTTGAAGTTGTGCCAAATTTATTTTGAACTTTGGGTTTCTTCTTTCTTTTCATTAGTTCACAATCTACTTTTGAGCTTGCTGTACTTATCATATTAGATATTCTCTTAACTTTCCTCCTCCCCCCCCCCCTGTCCCCCCCTCCCCCATTTCTGTGTCTTCCCTCCAATGTCTTCATCAGGGCCTTCCATAAAAACGAAGGGATTGAAATTGGACTAAAGTATGCAATTACTTGATTTTTAGGACATTACATCTTGCGACTTTGTGTCACTGATAATGCAAGGTACTCTTTAGAAGTATAGTCCGCTATACATGATCTGAGCTTTTCCAAAGGAATCCAAAATCACCTTATTTCTGATTTATTTGGAATGTGATCTTATGTTTCATTGTCATTTTTTCCTGAGTTTGCCTTAAATTGCCCTTTTCAGAAATCTGTCTTAGCCTTTATTGTGTCTCCTTTATGAGCTAATCTCTCCAGGGTAGCTATGAAGTCAATGTAAAATTTAAGTTCGGGTTGCACATTCCATAATCCCCTAAAAGTCCTCCCCCCCCCCCTTCACTCCTTTTCACACTTAAGGACTATGTAAATCCCCCCCCCCCCATTTTTTTTTTAAAAAGATTTTTTCATCCACTTACCAATATATTTGGTGCTTAAATTTTTTTTTTTTTTTTTTTAATTTATTGACTCTCCTTTCCTTCTTTTTTTTTTTTTTTTTTTTTTTTTTTTTTTTTTTTTGAAGGATTGAAAAAAATTGAATACACTTAGAGAGAATGTGTGTTTGATTTTTCATTTCGGCAAGTTTTTTTTTTTTTTTTTTTTTTTTTTTTTTTTTTTTTTCTTGTTTTGAATTGTAATGAATTACGGCTAAGTGGTGCACACAAAATTGAATTCTTTGTAATTTGTAATTATTTGTATATTTTTGGTCTCTAGTCCATGTATTAATACCATGCATATTATTAGTTTATTTTTTACATTTTCAGTATATGTATATTTCTGTCAATAAATATTTCTTCTGAAAATGAACTTTTTGTTTTCCTTGTGCAATTGTCCTAATTTTATCAGTTAGTCTGTAATATTTTTTTTTATTAACTTTTCATCTGACCTATTATGATCAGTGCAGACTTAGTTAATAATTCTGTTTCTTACAATTAGGTTACGTATTTAAACAACTACCTACTTTAATTACTGTTTGAAGAAAACAAAAAATAAATTTGAAAGCTTTTAAATAATAGAATACGTTTTTGTAATGGTAAGTGCAGGGCCTTGGAGATATTTTGCTTGATTAAAGCTTTTATTGTTTTTCCACTTTAAACACCAGTTCTCACAACCATCAGCCTCTCCTCCTCACCGATACTCTTGCATTCAATCCGTACCTTGGACTCTTGATACCATTTCAATTTTTAAGAACTCTTATAACGGCTCTAAAATTTTAAACGTCCGCAAACTTTAGCCATAACTATGCTCAGAAGTTCTTTTTAAAGCTGGATCTAGTTGTCAAATTCTTGAGGTAAAAAGTGCCAAGGAATGTAACCAAACTGCACTGTTGTAAACATTTAATTATGACAATTGTTTTAGTTTCTGTTGCTTTTTGCCAAATAGTTAAGTTGCCATATTTTAGTTCAAAAGCTATTGAAGTTCAAAAGCTATTGAATTAATTCAAGCTCGTTATTTGCTCCTGTTTTTGCCCTAACTTTAGTCTGATGTAGAAAATTATTAGTCTCCAGAAAATTATAGTTTTGGGAAAAATTACCTTCTGCCAGCATTAGTTCATTCAAAAGTAAAAATCTCCCAACTTTCAATTTCTTCCCTAGATTGTAGCTGTTGCTTTTGTGTTTCTAGACCAGTGACGCCACCATTTAAGATTTTGCTCATAGTACTTGAATTGATTCATAAATTAATTCATCTCTTTTATTTGTATTTCTACAAGTGAAAGATTGGTTCTCAGATTAATCATGAAGATTTAACTCTTGACCTTCTTCTCTATTCACCAGCTCATTTGAGTCACGCAATTTTTTTTTTTTTATTTTTATTTTTTTTTTCATTTTATTTTCTTTATATTTATTTTTTGCTCCGTGTGAATCTCAATTGAATACATCTTATAATTACTTATCCAAAAAACAACTAGCAGTTCTCATCAATACATCGCATTTATTTATTATTTTTTTCATCCTCTTAATTTCTTCCTTCTTGATGTTGCATTTTTGTTTCTCGACAATTGATTTTATATTTTAATTTTATCTTCAAGTATGATAATTTTTTTTCTCTGTTTTTTCAATCTACAAATGATGCATTCAGTTGCTCCTTGCAAATGAAGGTTTAAAGTTGATCTCTTTTTTTCTGTTTGATTGTATCCGGAGAAAAAAGTATAAGAATTTAGAATGTTTTAATGAACAAGTCATTAATTTCCTGTATCCTTGATTTGTAATCTTGTAACTGGTTAGAAATCCCCTTTTAAGAGTCGACACTCTTAATCAATTAATATTCCTCCGGATGGATGTTCAAAGTTGCTAATTCTGAAACAAACAAACGAAAAGCAAGCTTTGTTCCATTTTAACTAAGTGTGACAGTGGTGCTTTGCCAGCACTTGTTACGCATGGCCTAAATTTATTTTTCGCTCTTCTTATACTTGTACCTTTATATTTCTGCCCATATTTCTTTTCAAATTGTTTTTTCTACATAAATTAATTTGCTTCATTTCAAAGTATTTATTGCTTTCTCATTTTTTATTTATCCATTTTTTTGTCCAGTCATTAAATATTTATCAACTCACTATTTTTTTTTATTTCATCTTTATTTATTTTTTTCTACCTTCTACTTACTAAATTATTTATTTATTTATTTGTTCATATATTAATCTTTCTATTCGTTTGATCGTTCAGTTTTTAATTGTTGGTTTTTTTTGTATTTTTTTTTTAAATTTTCTGGAATTTTAGGTGGATCCATGAAAGTTTATTCATTGATTTATTTATTAATTTTATTTTTTTTTTATTTTTCCAGCCATCACATGCCAATTTTAATCAATATTTTTTTATCTTCATTTTAGGCGTATCCCTGGAATTTTCTTTTCCATCTATTTTCACAAGTCTAATCTGAATGCTTTTTTTTTTCTCTTTTTTATTCTGATTTCTTTTTCACTAACTCTTTTCAGGAAGCGAAGTACTTTTTCCTCAAAAATTTTTCGTTAACTGAAGCGAGTTTTCTTCATTGACACTTACCTTTTTTTTTTCTTTATACCTTTCTAAATTGTTGATTTTTTTTTTTTTTTTTTAATTTTTTTTTTTTAAATTTTTTTTTAAATTTTTTTTTTTTTTTTTTTTATATATTTTTGTAACAATTTCTCTTCCCCTCAACATTTCGTCTTTCAGATTTACCCGTGTTTTTCATCTTAATTTTTTTATTTATCGTACTTTTTCTATTCCTCAGTAAACTGCAACACAAGGATTGAATTTTTATTGATGTTTTTTCTTGTTAATATTTTTTTCTTTTCCACAGAACTGCCAATTTCTGCTTTTATTTTTTATTTTTTCTAGATTTTCTAGTTCCTTGTGTGTGTTCAATATACACAGGTGTATTCAGGTCAAGAATTTATTTTCTAATTTTTTACCTATTTTACTTTTGCAAGTGTATGAGCACAAGCCTATTTTTCTTGTTGTGGAGAACTCTCCAACAGATATTTTTTTTTATTTTTTTTATCCGTCTTTTTTTTCTTTTTTTTTTTAATTGTTACCTTAGGTGGTGGTGCCGCTGGCAAGAAACCTGGCACAGCAACTACTCCAAACCGAGGTGGTTATAATGCACGCAGCAATCAAGCCGCAAATTATAATAGTCCCCTGTATTCTGCTTATCAACCAGTCTTACCGAACCATCGGAATCTCGCTGGAAACTTTGGGGGAGCCGTTCGTCAAGATAAATCACATTACAGATTCAATCCAGTTGCTTTCAACACTGGTTACAATGTTGGAGGTGGCTATTATTAAGTCGCTAAGAGTGCTGTTGAAAAAAATAACCAAGCATTGTCTGTTTCTTCATTTGAAAGCAAATAATATTATTCATAGTTTTAGTTATGTACATTATACATACAGTATCTTTTCTAATTTTTTATTCTAATTTGCATCGTCTTCTCATTAATAAAAACAAATATTGTTTAAGATATATATGTTACGTTACTCAATTATTTAATTATTTTCTCTTTGGAGGGCACCCTTCTCCCCCCCTCCCCACCTTATTTTAATTTAATGGAAAAGATTTGTTCCGTAAAATTTATTTTTGGTTTGAGGGAAAAATGAAATTGATGTAAATGTTTCTATTCAAAAAAATTAGCTTTGGCCATCCTGGCTCTATTTAAAGTTCTTTTTCTCTCTCTATTCAAGTCTCCTCTTTTCACGGACTTGTGCTTTCATGAGCTTTGGAAGCTTTATGTATCATAAGGTTTGGATCTCTTTAATCCTCTTGGAAAGTCAAGGTCTCCACTTCTTCTCACCCTTAAAAATATGCATCTGTAAACCTCTCCCCCCCCATCCATTTATTTCTTCAGGTGTTAAAGGGATAAAATATGTAAATTTTCCATATTTTTTGCAAGATTATCTGCACTTTTGTGTTGTGGCCTTTGTTGATGAGAAAAAAGGAGAAATAAAATTGCAAATAAATAAAAATGAAATATATGTCGTTGGTCTAATCTAAAGCTGCTGAGTAAAAAGTTTCCCTTAAAATTGACCCGAGGTTACTATATTATTTTGATGGATATTTTCTTGAATTTCTGTCCCTTTCCTTTCCCTCCTTGGTTTCCTTTATACTTTTGAAAATTCCATAATTTAATTTTCAGCTAGTATTGTTGAAATTGAGTTACATCACTTGGGTTTTTTTAAAAAAAAAAATTTCCTCAAGAAAAAGTCCAGGGCATTATTTTCTTTTTTTTCTGTCGTATTTTCTGTTTCCATTTTGAATCCTGAATAAAAATCCCTTGGCCCTCTTTAACTTTTTTTTTTTTTTTTTTTTTTTTTTTTTTTTTTTCTTTTTTTAAAAAATCAAATTGTAAATACTTTTCATTTTTTGAAATTTCCTTCATTTATTCAGATGTGATGTCAAATGTAGCTGTAAATTGATGCTTGTAGAAGTAAAGTAACTCAAGAGAAAGAGCCCTTGTAATTTCACTCACAACTCCATTTTCTTCAAAACTTGTCCCTATTATAGCTTTGTGAAAGTTTGAACAGTTGATCATTTGACAAGTATTCAAATTCAAGCAGAGTTGGTGCTGAATTAATTTTTTTCCAGGGAACTTTCAAAAGATTTCTCTCCCGATTTTCCCTGATTGATTATGAATTGAACCTTCAATTTATTTTAAAAGCATCAAACATTCTTTTAACGCCATGTTGTTGCTATACTAAAAGAAATCCTTCTCTTCGCTTAAATTTTATAAACATGCATGACATTTTCAAATTTTGTTCCCTCTCTCTCTCTCTCTCTCTCTCTCTCTCTCTCTCTCTCTGGAAAGTTTGCATTCATCTGCCTTTGAACTGGTTCTATTAGCAAAAATAATTATATAATTATACTTTCTATTTTTGACTGTTCTCTGCCTGGCCTCCTGATAGTTTTTAATTTGAATTTATAACTTGGTCTAGGTCCCCCCCCCCCCCCCTCCCACAATGCGAGGCCATCCCAAGTGTGAGAATGAAGTTTTAGTGTAAGGCAAACCCAAGTAATGATTTAAGTCAAATGCACTGTTATCGTATATATATATATTTTTTTTTTAACCGTACACCATTATTGTTTGATTTTTTCCAAGGATTTTCATTTTCATTAATCTTACAATCAGTTTTTTTCTCTTTTTTTTTTAACGTTGCATGCCAGTCTTAGTCACCAAAATTTTCAGTCAGTTTGATGTCTCTACCGTAAAGAAAATTTGTTGTCAAACTTAATACTTACTTCACTCTGATTATTTAATATTTATCCTCCATTCTCATAAGCTTCTTTTCAACAATAAATTTGTGTATTTGCATGTTACACTTGCTCTCTTCCGTGATTTTTGTTTGTTCCATGGGGAAAAACTTGATTGAGCGGTCTGAAAAACACTAATTCGTTTGCAGCTCTTCAAAAAAAATATTTATTTTCTGCTTTCAAAAATATTTTGACTGTTCGTCTGGCCTTTACTGCTTCTCTCTACTTTCTATCTCCCTCTACATTGTTTTAAACAACACCCCCTCCCCCAGCTAGGTTTCCCCTCAAATTAAAGAAAGTGATATCAGTCTCCTGCAGATAGTTTCTAACGTTCTCTATTTTTCATATACTTTTAATTCACGTTTGAATTTTGTACGATCAAGAAACAAACTTTTTGATCGCTACCATTTGCCCTTCTTCAAATCCTAAAGGCATTGCTTAGAAAAATTTTGTGCTGCTAATTTGGTTATTACAGAATTAATCTAGATTGTTTTATTTCTTTTAAAAGTTAATAAAAACCTTTTATGTAGCAAATTTCTACAAACTTTTCCTCCTCTCATTGTACTTCTGTAAAATCCTGAGTGCTCTAGATGTTCATTAATCCAAACTTACTTCAATACTGTATTAAAGTGCATCTTATTTTTAACCATGAAAACTAGAGGATGTTAATCGGAAGAATCGGTATAACACCTTATGTTAATGGAAAAAATAAGTGGTCATGCTAGCCAACTGTTTCTGGGTTTAAATTGACCGGGGTGACTACCGCTACAATAGAACCAGTATCTTTACAACCTGAAAATGTTGTTTTAGTTTGGAAATTCCTAGGGTCTCTTAGTAGTTCTGAATTTTTCTAGCTGAAATTAACTATTTTAATTAAAAATTAAATTCATGGGAATTGGCACACTCGATTATCTTGATCAAAATGGATGAAGGGGAAAGTTTTAATCAAAATGTAATGGGTTGGTTCAGTTACTACTTTGCTTGCATTCATTATTAGTAATTCAAGCTGTAATACAAGCAAGCTCATGCTGTCACCAGAAGCATATCCAGGAATTTCTCTTTCTCTATCTTTGCTCTTTTAATTCTTCAGACCTGAAATTCTTTCTCCTCTGAAACGGATTTTTAACCAAAATGGTTGATCTTAGCGCTGTCTCCTCATCCAAATTGATGCGTATTTTGTACTTTCATGTTTTCCATAAGACTGCATGTTACTCCAATGTCCATTAGAATGGACTTCAGGTCTGAAAGGGTGAAACACATGCGTTGGGAAAAGATGGAAGGAGGGGCTATCCACATGACTTTAGCCCGTGTCTGTCCTCTTCTAACACATGCTTTTAAATTGATTCAGAGCGAGATAAATTTTTTGTGTATGCCTCTGGCTGAAACGGCTTGAATCGTCAAGAGTTTTTACAAAGAGGTGCAATTCAATCCATTGTTCCAAAATCTGGCATCACAGTTTCTTTTCTCAGTAGTGAACCAATCTCCATGAAACTTTTCTTCAAGATTTTTCAGGCTGCCAGCAAAATTAGGGGGAAAATCATTAAAATTAAAGTAATTGTTTTTTCTGTATAAATAAAACAGTACTGCAAGATTTTGAAAAATTGAGTTGAATTACGCCTCTTTGTAAAAGCACCAACGCAATGTTGATAAAAAATAACCAATTCCACATCAAAAATTTGAGGAGAGCCTTGAAAGTAGGAGGGCGTCAAAATGGAAGTGATAAACTCAAGTTTTCATGCTGTAGAGATAGTTTTCTCCAGAGGCAACAAAGACCATGCACTATCTATCTGGCTCATAGTTGTACCTTTTTTTTTTTGGGTCCCAACAAAGCAATGTCCAACGGCCCCTATTTGGACTTTAGAGCAAAGCTGTATCAACAAGAAGTTGCCAATCAGAATGAAGAATCATTGTTTTGGTCGTTGGTCAAAAATCCACCTGGGAGCCGTTGGATGTTGTTCCCCATGTTATATTGTTGAGTTCCCACTAATAAAATCATCCACTACACTATCAGCTAGCCGTCTCGGGTTTTCTCATTCATTTCTGAGACCATATTTTCTTGCATCTATCGGTTTTACATTGTTCTCTTCTATTGAAATCCTTGCAGATAAAAGGGTGTAGAGAAAAATTTATGCCTTTGAGAAAATGCATTTGAAAGTGGTAAGTATTTTGATACTTCAAATACTAAATCTGGGTTCAATTTATTTCCACTTTAAAGAATCTAAAAACCACTGTCAATCATGTTTTTCTCGAAAGCGTAAATTTTCTTCAATGCCCTTTTATCGGCAAGGTCTGCAATTGTATGTAGAATCTCCTGGGCATGCCTCTGTAAAATGTCACTTTTACACACTTCTGCTGTGTTCAGTTTTTTTCCAGAATGGAAACTGAAATTTAACATTGAAATTTATTATCCTGCATCACTTGGAAGGCAGCCTTGAATCCTAGATTGAAAGTAGGTACTTTGAGTTTTTTGGTATCTCTAATGGACGTCTGTAAAAGCTAACACCTTTGCTGTGCATAATCATAATAATCCTCAACATCTCTATGGAACTCCATCAGAGATCTTTGTTTGCGCTTCAAAATGTGGGTTTCTGAATCGCATCCTTTAGATGTCTCAAGAATTGTTTTATCCATTAGATATCTACTAGGTATCAAAGGGTTATCCATATTTAGTTTTGTACCAGATGATCCAGCTATCGCTGAATGATGTTCATTGGGCAAAGGTAAGTTCATTCCTTAAGTGTTCCTTCATTATTTAAGCAAAACTTTTTTTAATTGGGGTGTTCTTGTTCTTTGTGTTAAGGTAAACACCCCAGTAGCCGGCACCCCTTAAATTTGCACCAGTACCCGGCACCAATTTTTCCCAAAGTGAAAAATGTTAGATTAGAGGGCAATTTTGGTGTTTTGTGTTTTTTTTTTCCGTTTTTCCCTCTTCAGGTCTCAGAAAAAAACCACACAAAACACCAGTATTACCATAAAACTAATACATTTCACATTGTAAAAAATGGGTGCCGGGTACTAGGGTGTTTACCTTAAATGGTTCCTTGCTTCTTTGATCACATTTGGAGAAGAATACTGTAAAGTTTTAATTCTTGTGCCTTTGTTTCTGGGTAAACCAGTTTTCGGAGAAGAGTTTAACTAATTGTAAGCCAATATCAAAGCTGAGTAGGTACCAAGAAAAAAGTAAGAAACAAAACTTTGCTTGCTTGTATAGAAAAATGCAACTTTGGTGAGGAAATCCTATCTGAGAATTTGCCTTGCCTCTTTGTCACGGTGGGTTTTAAGGACACTCAAATGCAAAAGTCAGCAACCCCTGTCCCTGATGATGAGAGGTCGTTCTGATGACTTTAAGAAACATTTCCTTTGAAGTTAAAATAAGCATATTCAAGAAGATCAAGCATTCCAGCATTATTATTGCAAGTCTATATGTTTCAGTACCCAACAGCCCATCCAGATTTCCCCAACCATTTATTTAAGTGCCATTGAAAATTTTCGATGAATTATTTGAATGAAATATGTGGTGGTTTCATTTGTCTTTAATACCCACTTGTGCTTTGACATGTGTTGCCCTATATTCAAAAGTTTACTTACCTTCTCCAAAGTTAGACGTAAGTACTATTTACTACAAAGAATCGAATTGGTCTTTCGATAAGAACTGCAAGAATGAATCGAAAGACGCGACTAGAGCCGCTGCGCGGTCGTGTTTGAAATAACCCGTAATTATCAAGATTGGCGGCACTGTCATATGTAAGCAGACTTTGCTGGACCACAGAGAAAATCGATTTTTGACGTAATTCCGAGGCAAGTTTTGATGTTGATGATTACCGTTTCTTAGCCGTCGCATTATCACGAAAGATCCGTGATAATGTCCGAAACTTGGGCTGAAATGCAGGAAAGCTAGTTTCGAAGGTTTGCAAGCCCAAAATCAGAAGAAAATGTAAGCGATGTATCTAGTTACCTAAAATTTATTATGTTGGCAATGCCTGTAGTTTCACCTACCCTAGTCAAATGGAAGTATCAGCTCATTTTTGGCATCTATGTTCAATTTGTATCGCTCCTTGGTTACTTCGTTTTATAATCCTTACTGTAAAGGGATTTCTGTCAAATTCATCTATTGAGGAGCATCAAATAATTGGAATTTTTGCTGCCCTTAATAATTAGACCAATGATGTGTACCAACCTTATCGCCCTCTCTTTTTCGTCTCGTGACGACATTGAACCTCTGGCGCTGCCACCATTCGGATCGAACTTCATTCGAAGTTCAATATACGAATACGGCTCCCTTCCCCTTCTTTAGTCACTAGTCAGTAGTCTGCTGGTGGTCTGACGTAGCGAGTAAGGGCCTCGATTCATCCGTACGAAGTGATCGCGTTATTTTTTTCAAGAATTACAAGATAAAAAAAGTTAACCGCGAAGATACGATAACAGTGCATTTTAAGATAAGAGTTTTCAAGTATCCAATTGTAATCGTCAATAAGGGGGGAGTATATTGACCTAATACTTGAAGAGTGTAATGGCGTTTTTGAGAGCCGTTATCAGGCGTAGTGTTTCTCATAATACCGGCAATATTTACCTTTTGCATGGCACAAAGTGTCCCAAAAATCTAGTTTATTATCCTTTAATCAATTTTACACCAATAGTTCTCAAGTCGAGTGTCAGTAATCCTCTCAAAAGTAATGTCACGGCATCAGTTAGCCAAGATGCACCATCGCGGGACCCTTTGGATACGAATTTCTCTGATCCCAAAGCCGCTTTCAAAAGCAAAACTACTTGGGAAGTTGTACGAGCTTACATAGTTTATCAGTTGTGCTCTTCATCATGGCTAGTCGAAAACAATATGCAGGTAAAGCCCTTCAAAATGCAGCTGATTTTTCGCATGCATCATAACCTCTCTAACCTTAAAGGTTGCAACTCAACTTGAAATACTTTTCTGGTTTCTCCACTCATCAATTGGTCCTGGAGTCACCTTTTGAGTAGCTTCGTTGTCAACAACGAAGTGGAGCTTTTATTTTGTTGCTACTTTTGTTCTTTGGTGCTGGGCTAGTTGATGGGAGCACAATGTACTCTTTGACAGCTAATGTCACTTTGAGGTGAAGTGTGGATTTGTCACATGGCACATGGTTTCTGTAACCTACATGGCACACTGCTGCAGCAGTTAATTGGTCAAAAATTTTGGTTTCTATGCTTGGAAATTAGGCTGGACTTTCGTATCGAAGGAACAAAAGTTCATCTCTCTACTGCCCCTTGCTGGAAAATGTTAAAAGTTGATTTTTGGCTTGTTTGCTCCTCTCAGTTCCCCTACGAAAGCCCCCTTATCAGGGCTATCCCTAGTGGGGGACACCACAAAATTACTTTGAAAGGTCTCGTTCAAAATCACGGGGACAAATATAATTGAAAAACGTAGAGCTGAAACCCACCTGTAAGGGGCTTGCGCCACTTACCTATTTGTAATGGGGCCTATAACCCTCGTAAGCGGCCGAGCCCCATATTCTACTCTTTGCCCCTCTGAATTGATACTGCTGTAGATGTGGGTCAATTTTGATGGGTTGTACCCTCTTGTCCGTCCAAGTTTTTCACTCGCAGAGTTTTTTTTGACAGTTATTCCATCTGTTCAGTTGAACAAAGTAAGATTTACTTATAGCGACTTAACCGGAGATCGGTCCTTTTCTATTCCCTAGTTCTTGTATCTGTTTTTAATTTTGGGTATTGCTTTGATTTTTTATTGGAGGATGGTTTTCTCGTGTTTGGTCTTTACTCGAGGTTGAATGAGAACTAAGGCGAAAGCAGAAAATTCATTATCAGCACTCATTACAGAAACTTGTTTAAATGTTACCCTCTTGGCTTAGAGGATGATATCTGGTTGCTAATACTGCCACTAGGCAGCTTTGGTCCCGAAGCTCTTTGCAGAAGGCTAATTGTTTGTTTGAATAAGTAGGGGAAAGGTTACTCTTGGCTTAAGTGGTTCGTTTAGCATCATGATGATTAAGAACAGACGGATGTGTTTGTTTACATCAGAACACCTGTCGAAAAGCAGTGGCAATAGATAATATAGGGAACTATAAACATAACTGCGATGGGTACAATACTTTGTTAGCACTCTTCAAATGTCTCACTGATTGAACCGTTTTGACTTACTGCTAGGATAAAACGCAGTGTTCCATTGCAGTTTTATCATACTTCACATCAAGATTTAGCTTGGGGTACTGTTCTTATCAATAATATCTAGATTCTACACTTACGTTCAGGTGATTTTGAATTTTGGAATTTAACTTTTCCCTTTGATGAGTTTCACGTCACAAAATTTAGAAGAGTTATTTAATCTTGTTCAATCCTCTCTGAATCTACCTTAACCGACTGTTAATTAATTGTCACTTTTAAGAGAGTTGTCAATCAAAGAGCAATTGCTTTGGAAGTTCTTGAGACTATTTTCCGCAGGTGGATGAACAAAATCATATTGATAAATCTGAATCTGGAACAAAGGCAGAACTTTCAAGTCTTTTCAGAACTTTGATTGATTGCATCTTTTTGCTCTTAAATAGCTTGCATATTTATGTTTTGAATTTAGCTACTATAAATGAAAAGCTTACAATTTAGATGAAAGTTTTGACTTGGTGGGGTGTTTACTTAATAAACCTTTACAATTTGTAGGAATGCACATTATTCATTCCCTTCCAAGTTACCATAGCTTGTCCCAAAAAGATTGAATTTGACTCTTCTACGGCTTTCGTGAAAACATTAGCTCTCATCCTCAGAGAGGGCAACCTGATTAGTAAAGAGTGTAGTAAGAAGCTGATGTTTTCATTCAAACCTACAGTTGTTAAGTCCAATCATTCTTGGGACAGCCTATCTAATAGGCCATAAAGAGGGCTTTCAATTTGTCTAGGCTTTTGAGAGTTGACTACAGTTATCATTTTTCAGCGTTGATCGTCAAAAACAACCGTATCAGCCGTTGAGCATTATGTTTGCAAGACTTAACACAATATTCCAAGGTTGTGCTTGCATGATTGAGCATTTTTTTTCAACTACCCGATGTTGTCTTTTTTTTTGGTCCATCTTGTTCAATAGCTTTTCAAACAAAGGTGACAAAATTTAATAAGTTATACCCACCAGAATATATTAGATGTTTGTCAAACGTTGGTAGTTGTGAAATGTTTGTTTTACTTAGTGTGGTGCTATTTGTGTTTTTTGTGAAAAAAATGGAGGCGAGTGAGCTTTGAATTCAGCGCCCGAAAGCCTTTTGATAATAATCTCTTCTGTCTGAATATATCGCTTCAAAAATGTAGTTTTAGACTCTCTTTTTAAAAATCTTGAATTCTTAAGAAATTACCTAGGAAAGAATGTTTGTCTAATGTTGTGATGAATGGGAAAAAAGATATCTCTATCTAGATTTTAAAGTATTTATTTAATTCTACTGTCTTGAATCATTTCATTATGAATTTAATTACTAGATTATATTGCATTGCTGTATGTTTCGATGTTCCAAGTATTTCCTGAATTTGAACTTCTGTCCGTGTGAAAGGATTATGATCGCCTAGATACTGTATTTCATCGCCTCCATCCAGTCAATTGATGCGAGTATTACTGTTTAGAATCGACACTTGACTGATTCATGAATGAACTTTGTTTACATCTCTCCTCCTCTACTCCTATCCAAACACAAACTGTAGTAGCTTCAATCAGTGAGTATTTTTATCTGACCTCAGATAACAGAGACATAATTGGGTTTTGATTGCTCGTTTGATCTTTTTATGAAAGTTTATCTCTACTCACTTTAAATATATTAAGTAATGGATCTAATCAGTAAGTGAACTGTTTGTAGCTTTCAATTGTATCTCGTTAAAATAATTTCTCTGAAAATACCTGATTGGTTAAGTAGCTAGAAAAAAGAGAAGGTTGGTACTTGAGAAGAGAGGTTTTTTTTTTTTTTTTTTTTTTGTGTGACACTTGAAGAGCAATTTTCAAGATTGTATGAATAATGATCTTGATTTTACCACAACGCACCAACTGATCTGAACATAGGGAATTCTTCGAATTTTCTCTCTAAATTCTGGAGAAAGTAAGGGTTTGTCGCCTCTGGTGGCACTTTTGATTATGCTGCAGTGATGCACGCTCCTTCAGATTTGTGATTGGGTCTTCTTTTCTTTTTTTTTTGTGGATGTCAATTTTTTTCCAAAGTCAAACCACTCATGTAGATTTGTGGCGGTTTTTTGTCTTGCGATTTTGTTTGAAAAGGTTTGACTTTCTTATTTTTGACTTCTTTCTTTCTTATTTCTAAATCCTAAATTCTAAATCCCTTGTAGGTGTCCGTTGTTTTCCAAATAATCTTTTAAGGTGTGTGTTCTTTTATCGGTTGGCTGTTGGTTCCAAAGGTTTGAACCATTGGTTTCTGAATTTGATGGTTATATTTTATCGTTTTATTAACTATTGAATAGGGGTGACAAAACGTAAAATTTGCCGCCCCCATCCCTCGCAATTATCAACATTGAACCAGTTCAACTGGGAAGGAGGGGGAGGGGCTTCCTCCAAGCTGTAATAAAATTGAATCTTAACCCATCATAGCCTAATTTTGCGTTTCTGCACTACCTTTCAAAGCCAAGAGCCTAATTTCAGTAAATTTAAGCCAACTCACTAAAACTTTGGAATTCTTCTGCATCTTACGTCTAACTACAGTCAACAATTTAGAGCTTCTTGCCATTCCCTAGCCTTTATTAATATTGTTTTAGTACATAAATATATAAAATTCCAAATAATTCAGGGCATAAGTGGGCTTTTACTCAGCCAAATAAAATGTAGCCACTGAGGGCTCATCCCCATTCACGAGTTGAATCACGTGGCTTTTTCACAATCGCAGAAGAAATCAACAACCCGACTTCGCGTTATCCTCCCCACCTACCTACCTTCCCTAACGGAATTTTCCGGCGTGGAAACATATACATATGTATGTTTATCACGATCATATCCCCGAGTTCCGAGATTGACGTGAGGAACTGAGGATCAATCAATGAGTGGAACCGTGTCAATTAAGGGGAATCTGGAGGGAGAGGGGCGAGGGACGAATACTGTGAGGAAAGGGGAAGGGAGAAGTTTCTCACGACCTTGCCCAACAAACGTTTCTCTTGTTATTTTAGTCGTAATTTTGTCAAGGGGCTATAGCTATGTTATGTAATCGGAAAACTCAATTCTGAACGAAAATAGATGAACGTACTCATTTTACGTTCGATTGTGTGAGGCCTGCAGGGCAGATAAAACGTTTTTACTTGCGCTCGTTCATTTTCTCAATCGTATTGTGTCTAGTACAGACTGTGCTTATACTTCGTGATACTCAAGAGTTTTTTTTTTTTTTTTTTTTTTTTTTTTTTTTTTTTGCGGTGTTTTTCCGCGCTGTTCTAAATATTTGCTTAAATTTTTTCATGCTCTACCATTCTGGACGTTTTCGTCTGTTTCTATGCTCTCGAAGTGTTAATCAATGCATTTTTAGCTAGCGCATCCCTGGTATAAATCATCGAAAAAATCTCAGCTTGAGGATTGGAACCTGATTTCATGTTGATCTCATGATGAGTAGAAATAATCTTGAGCTCAGCATGAGATCATCATAAAATCATCATAAGATGAACATGAAATCCGGTTCCGAATCTCATGTTGATTGTGAGATTTTTTTGATGATTTTTTATGAGGATTTTTACTAGGGATAAATTTGCCAACAAGCTCTCAAATGAAAAAACAACCCACCAAAAGCGGTTTATGGGAAATTAGCTGACTCCAGCTAACGTCATTTCGACAGAAAAAAAAAGAAAAAAATTGTTCGTATTTTTTAGAAGCGAATCTAATTATGAGGTTTGGATTTTCACCCGAACGAACGATTGTGCATTTTACTATCTCTCCCGAACTGTTACGGCAACGATGGGTCGATGGATGACACCGACGCTGTACCCGAACCTCGGAATCTGTACCGTTCGGGGAGGTGGGAGCGAAAAAAGTAAAATTCAACGGTGAGAAACAACAATGAAGAACGCTTCTAATTTTTTGGAAATGATTTTGTTGACATTGACGTTCGGTGTCCCCCGAAAAGTTTCAAACTTCAAATCTTCACCCGAACCTCATAATAAAATTCGCTACTGTAGTGCGCGCAGATGAGACGTGCCGATAATTTTGATTCCATCGATGACCAGAAAACGTCCAAAAATAAGTTTAATTTTTGCGTGGCAACGTTTCATTTTGTCCATTTGAACCCATGTAAAATAATGTAACTTGAACCCGTGTAAAATTGCCGAATACAAGGATGTTCACCGAACACCTAATTGTTCGATCTTGTGTGGGTTTCATTTCAGAGGTAGACTAATGCAACGTTGCTAAATCTCACGGTACGCTGCGCTGTACTTGATCATTCGCGAAAATACGCGTAACTACCGAGAACATTCATTTAGATGAGTGAAGCTTGCTGGTTTACAACATCTCCGTCGGAAGCGAATTTTCATGCTTGGAGCTGAAGATCCGTCACGAGCAAGCTTGTCGCTCCCTGCCCCTGCGTATTTTGATAGGGACTTGGTGCTCCCGATAGACATTATTATTCAATCCCAACACGAAAACTCGCCGCGGGTAAAAATTGCGCGCTCGATCACGAAAACGCGCTTTATTGCTACCATACCGCGCAAAAAAACATCATCGCCATTGTACGCAGTATAACATATGGTACCCAGTATAACCAGTAAAATGGGTCTGTTGCATACTTTTGCTACAACAAAATAGAACCTCGATTCTAATGTAAAATTCGGCGAAAATAACAATGCGCTCATTAAAAACATTCAAAATCCACCCATTAACTCAGGAAATCACTTCAATTTCAAACAGCCCGTGCTACACTAGACACTATTTGCACCGGTATACTACAACTTAGACGGAACCACCGTGCATAAGTAAACAACATCGTATAACTACAAAATGATGGAATTTCTTTTTTAAGACGTGGAATATAAGCTGCATTTGCTGTCTGGTCTTCGGTTTATCAAAGATTACAAAATAATATAAGAAATGTACGCATCTAAACGAAACATTCCAACTATTGTAAGTTCTGTTCATGGTTACATAAACGAGATGGTTCCATCTATGTAGTTATAAGTCGGTGATATATTGTCTAGTGTAGCGAGGGTTGTTTGAAATGGAAGGTATTTTCTGAGTTAATGAGTGGATTTTGAAAGTTTTTAATATGCACATCGTTATTTTCGCAGACTTTTACATTAGAAACAATGAGTTATATAGATGTAGCAAAAGTACGCAACAGACCCATTGGAAAAATACTTCGTTTATTTAAAGAAAAAATCGTTTCCATGGAGCCTTGTGAGTTTCGGGGAACCCGTTGTGAAATTATTCGCTGAATACTGAAAGACTTAAACGTAAAATTTATAGTCGAAACTAACGATTATCCCAGATCGATAGGTTCAATCGAATCGATCGGCATGGCATCGAAATTCCGGTACTTTTGCCTCCTTTTTGAGTTTATTTCGTAAACCATTCATACAGAGCTTCCCGAGATTCATTTCGAGGCTCTATGAAAAACGTGTTTGAAAATACACGGAAAATAGCTTTTGTCACTCCTACCAAATGTTTTGTAAACAAATGACCCAATTAAAGCATTTTTGTCGAGCGTGCCAAACCGTTTGTGCACCTTACCAAAGCTTTAGTTTGATCAACTATAAAGATACTTTTTGGCGTTTGATTTTTTGTGCTTTTCTTTCCTGTGTACTCAGCATTCGCCCAATTTTGGTCATGAAGCCGAACCGTGGCAAAACGTGGAACTAATCCGCTTAGGAATCACACTTACTCGAATTGAAATATACGCGGAAACTAGACTGTTTAATTATGTTAGGTTGGCCAAATTCAAGGCAAGTATACAGTGTATCGTTTGTTTACTTAGCCCGTTCCTTGGCGGGAAGGTTTGGAAGCTCTTGGCGTGCGGTTTGAAAAATGCTGACTGTCAGTCTCCCCTTGGCGACAGTTGACATTTTTTCAAACCGCGCGCCAAGGGGTTCCAAACTTTCCCGCCCAGGAAACGGGGAAATTGAGCTAATGGTACCGTTCTAGAATTCAACCATTTACTGCATCCATGCAAAAAAGATTACGAATAGCAGCACTTTTCAATATACATAGATATACTACATCATAGAATAATGTAATCTTTTTTGCATGGATGCATCAAATGGTTGAATTCTAGAACGCTACCCATGTAGGTTAGAGTATAGCTTGTATTTTGCTTTGTCATCGCGATGGTGATTTTGGATTTTTTTTTTTTTTTTTACGAAAATATGTTTTGGCGCATTTTAATTCTGTTTGCACACTCAAAATGTGCTCACTTTGATTTTGTTTTCGGAGTTCGGACCATTATGAGCTTTTCAGTCATTCAAACGGTCATTTTCGAATTTCTTCGGTGGCGAGTCTCGGCGTTTTTTGATCATCACGGTCGGGCACCTTAGGTGGTGGTCAACCACGATGACCATCAAACGCCAAAAATTCTCATCGAAGAAATTCAGAAATTTCCATTTAAATCACTAAAAAGCTCACAGTGGTACAAAAACAGAATCAAAGTGAGCTCAAGTTGGCCGTGCAAACAGAATTAAAATGCGCCAGAACGTATTTTCTTATAGTAAACAATACAAAAATTAAAAAAAAAAGAAAAAAAAATTGCCATTGCGATGAATAAGCAAAATACGGCTTATGTAGGTATACTTACTTTACTTATACCTTGGGCGTTACTCGGATTGGAAAGTCTCGCATTAACATAGGTCATTGCTGTACATTTAAGAACACTACTGCATCCCCCCCTGCCCCTTCCCTCTCGATTTTTTTTTTTTTTTTTACCAACCTGGTTATAATTTTAAAATGTTGATGCCTTGATGGTAACCGTTAAAATTTATCGCGGGTTGCTTTTGTTTTCAGTGTAAAGTCCATTGTTTGAGCAAAACGTGTGTAGAGTGAATCCCCCCTCCCGCTCCGACTCTTTCCCAGTATTTTGATCGTAACTTTCGATGCGATCTTCACTGTACTTACCTCTGGACTAACAAAACCATCAATGTGAAAATAACCTTGATTTTCACCCGATGCTGAAAATATCAAGTGCGCGCCGTTTGTCGAGTAATGCGTGAATCAGAGAAATAGGGGTGTCGGAACACACCCATCTCGCCCCCTTTCTATAATTGCGCTTCTGCGTAAATGATAAAAAGAAAAACTAGTATTTTTCGTGCGAAAGGAAAGCTCTGTGAAATCATCCATCCTTCACAAAAGATTTGTCCGGACATAGGACTGAACCATGTTCGCGTGCAACTTTGTATATTTGATCGTATGAAAATTACTCTGTTGAACTATTTTTAGTGAAATTACCCAACGAAACGAATATCAACGAGTAGAACGAGTGAGAATGTGAATCCCCCCCCCCCGGTTGCACTCATGAAACGACCATGTCGCTCCGTGTCGACCCCGATCCATGTGCAAAATGCCCCCAGAAAATATTTTACAAAAACGATTGCCTTGTTTCAGGCGATTTTTCAGTCGACGAAACATATTGCTAATCTGGAAAACCCCCGAATTTGATTGAATTTGATCGAATTTCCTTAATTTACTAATCCCAACCCCCCCCCCCCCCGGAAAGAGTGACAGTTCTGTGCTTTACAACTTTTTTTTTTTTTTTTTTAATTCAAATTTAAAATGCCCGCTCTCTGGGAGATTAGGTAATTCGCATCTGAAGGTGCTCAGTATGGAAATGAAAAATTGAACCGGTAATTGTTTGTGAAATTAAAGCTGGCAATGGGGCAGTTGCAAGGGTTTGAAATTTTGTGTTTTTTACAAAGAAAATTAAAGTACTTGATGAGCTGAGACCAAAGATGCCATTGGTTTCTAAGTGAGTCCCATATTGTTCCGGAGATGAGATTTTAGTCCAAAATACATTATTTTAAATGGGGATTCCGCTCAGTAATGACGTCACTACGCACACGATTTTTTGGAACTTTTCACGTGTGTATCTTCAAAACTGGGACACTTAGGAAAGAATTAAACAGAGGCGTAGCGTGCAATTTGGCAACGTTGCAATGTGTCCATTTAAACCCAGGTAAAAGATCGAATGCGAAGGTGTTCACCGAACACCCAATAGTTCGATCTTTTTCATGAGTTTAAATGGACGAACTGCAACGTTTCCAAATTGCACGCTACGCCACTGGAATTAAAAGCACCATTGTTCGCAGCTCGTCAAGCACTACCATTTTCCTTACAAAAAAGACAACAGTTCAGACCCTTCCATAACTGCCCCATTTATCGATTTGTGGATTTACGAGTTGAAATAAAATTGAGCTTTCAAGTAATAATGGGATTTAAAGGTTCGGATATCTTCAGAATATTACTGAATACTAATGCTTGGCTTTAAAACAGGGCGTGTAAAATAGTAGTGTCAGTGTAGAAAGAACTGAAGAATCCTAAGTTACTCTTACTTTCTGTGATGCGCGATTGTTTGATGCGTGGGTGGGTCAGGACGTAATATAATCTTTGACTCTTTGCGTCTGTGTATCAAAATACGCTTACATTCAAATTTGCTCTTATTATTCTCAGTGTTGCAACCTATATTTGTGAGGAAATGGGGTGCCTATTCTATCTACCTACTGTCAAACGCAAAAGTATTGACGGCCAAGAATTTGAGATGAGTGTGTCGAATCTTCTTGAAACCAAGCAACCTTATCTGCGCTTCGTTTGCATTATTGTCTGTCAAACTTTTGCGTTTAGTAAGTACTTTGATCTGCATTCATGGAATTCATTGGACAAATCCAATTGCAATCCGGCAACCTTATAATCTTGATGATGAGTGTAATGTTCGAATGTAGAGTATATCTTATCACGGAATGCAGGAAAGAAGGGGAGGTTAAGTTGCTTTCTAAGATGATTACTCATCTGTTTGAAGTGAGATTCTTGCTCAATAGATAGCGTCACGACTGCAGAGGCGTCGCGTGCAGTCCGGCAACGCTGTAATTTATCCATTTAAATGCGTGAGAAAGGCCGATCTGTTGGAGTCGCTTAGTGCACTCCTCCCTCGATTCGATATTTTGCATTCATTTAAATGGGGAAAATCACAACTTTGCCAAATTGCATGCGACGCGACGCCATTGGTCACGAGTTGCTTTTTGAGAATTTGACTTCAAAGGCTTATAATATTCTTCTAAAAGCATTAATCGGAAAGGGTGTCTTTTTAAGAACTGCGTCTTATTTTACTCATTTCTTAAGCCAATGAACATTACCCAAAATGGGCCTTTTTACCCCTGAGAGCGAAATGTGAAATACTTTCAGGGATGATAGAGGATTAAATCAGCGTTCCGAATCTGGCATATTTTTTGATTTTGGAAGAAGGGAAAGGGAGGGATGGGGGTCCAAAGTTAGACACTTCAAACGCCTATAACTTTTGAACGAATTAAGATATGATGATGTACTTTGTGCGAAAAGATAGATCTTTTAAAGACCTTTCGATTGATGTGTATGATATCTGCCTAATTTTAATTTTTAATCGATTTATCGACGTTTTTTTGAAATCGGGTTTTCAGGTTCTTTAATCATGGAAGTTTGGCAACGCACGAATCATCACGAATTGTTTTCATAATAAAATTAAACGCAATTTGCTAAAAAATGGTTCAAACCGCATGCTGGGGAAATGCTCTGAAGCGGAGTTATGAGGGCTCAAAGTTGGCGCTTTCGCGAAAAAGGCCGCCCCGAGGGGCGTACTACAGGTGATAGAAGTTGGCATAAACTGTTCTTTTCGTCCAAATGACTTGAAATGTGGTAATGTAGGGTATTTTTTAACGCAGAATTCAAATTTTGCATCTGTTTTTCAGAATTCGAAAATCTAAGATGGCTGCCGACCATTTTTTCTGCAATTTGTTCGGCAGCCATCTTGGATTTTCGAATTCTGAAAAACAGATGCAAAATTTGAATTCTGCGTTAAAAAATACCGTACATTACCACATTTCAAGTCATTTGGACGAAAAGAACAGTTTATGCCAACTTCTATCACCTGTAGTACGCCCCTCGGGGCGGCCTTTTTCGCGAAAGCGCCAACTTTGAGCCCTCATAACTCCGCTTCAGAGCATTTCCCCAGCATGCGGTTTGAACCATTTTTTAGCAAATTGCGTTTACTTTTATTATGAAAACAATTCGTGATGATTCGTGCGTTGCCAAACTTCCATGATTAAAGAACCTGAAAACCCGATTTCAAAAAAACGTCGATAAATCGATTAAAAATTAAAATTAGGCAGATATCATACACATCAATCGAAAGGTCTTTAAAAGATCTATCTTTTCGCACAAAGTACATCATCATATCTTAATTCGTTCAAAAGTTATAGGCGTTTGAAGTGTCTAACTTTGGACCCCCATCCCTCCCTTTCCCTTCTTCCAAAATCAAAAAATATGCCAGATTCGGAACGCTGATTTAATCCTCTATCATCCCTGAAAGTATTTCACATTTCGCTCTCAGGGGTAAAAAGGCCCATTTTGGGTAATGTCCTTTCAACAATATTGGCTTTAGATTGACGGAGCAATCAAGAACTCATTTCTGTAATGTATCCTGGATTATCTAGTGTTCTTAGTGATTGCACTAAGAATGGGAATTTCGGTGCTTGATTTCTCAACCTTGGACCAGTAATGTTGAAATTTTTCTGGGGGGGGGGGGAGGGGGGGGTGGAGTATAAAATTAAGAAGTTCCTGGTGACGGCCTTTTTAACTATAAAACAAAATTTACAGTTTCAAAGAGAAAGCTGTCTTATCAAATTTTCTTCGGTTTCATTTATTTTTTAATTTATACATTTACAATTTTTGCAAACATCGCTGGGTGTACTTGCTTTTCTTTTCTGTGAGTGCAAATGAACCCCGCTGTCAGATAAAGTGGGTTATGTAAGTACAACAGAAAACGTCCTAAAGCAGAAAAATACAAGCAAAAATAATGAATGAAATAAAATTATTGGAAACAGCTCTCTGTTGTGCAACATTTTTCCATCTCTGTTGCCAATTCAGTCGAATACTGTATTCTCCATGAGCGCGCCGCACGAAATTTCACTTCTCCCGATTAAATAAGTTTTCGTTATTTTTGCTTTCTTGAACAAAAGGGAAGCGTAAAATTAGTACCGTTCACCGGCAATAATTCTATCGCAGGAAATGCAGACCTACGTTGTGTTTTTGATGATCTCCCTCTTTTAGATTATTGATAATTACCAGGTCTGGTAACTACGCGCGTCGAAATAGCGTAACGTCGCGTCGCGCCGTTCAATTTTTCTCTCTCTTTTTTTTTTTTTTTTATTATTTTTTTTTTTAAATGTTCACAACCACGCATCGTCTTTATCTGACTCGTTTGACTCGGGACGTTTGATTCTTGCACACCTGCGCTGCGTCAATTTGCACTTTACCTGTGATGTAATCTTTATAGCATCTTCTGCCATATAGTCTTGAGTGATCGTTTCCTCTTGAGGGTCTTTTTTTTTTTTTTTGTGTGGCCTACATACATTTTTTTGGTCGCAACAGTAGGTCGTTTTGCTTTGGTAATGAGGCACCCATCTACAATGTAGATTCCTTTCCTTTTTCAAGCTCTATTGTAATTTTTTCGTTTTATTTTTGCTATTACTGAAAAAAAAATACGCATGCACACTAATGATTTTTTTTTTTTTTTTTTTTTTTTTCTATCTACCGATTCTTTCCAAAAAGTCGAATATAGAGGGGGAGCTTCCTTTGCCCTGCTTGGTTTGCAATAGGACTGTTGTACCTTTGCTTTTACTTTTTTTCATCCTGTTTGCCGAAGTATGTTAATGGACAGACCACAGAATACTACAGTCAGAACGGAAACTCCCATAAGAGCCAAATGGGGAAAAAAATTGGAACTCATAAGCGGAAACTGGCAACCGTGCCTGCCCAATTCTCAAGATGGCGGACGTGCTTTTCGAGGTTATAAAAGTTTTGAATTTCCCGCCATGAATTTCCCATTGCGAATTTGGCACCAGTGAATGTCGTATCAGACGCAAGTAAATCAAGATGTTCTCTGATCTTCTCTGCCATGCCGCCGTTCAGAGCTATTTTTTTCTGTATACTTAATACATTTACAATCAGGGTAGACGCTCAACCAATCGCAACTCGGCTAATTGCCGAATATTGTTGAAAATGCTGACTAACCAATATGGCGGACCCGAAGGTATCCGATGTAAAGAATGTTTCAAAATGAATTGAGTTTCCGTTCTGATTAGAATTTTCTGTGCACAGACTTTACAGGATTTTTCACCCCCCCCCCCTCCCCCGGTGGCGTTGCGTGCTATCTAGCAACGCTGCATTTCGTCCATTGCACTCATTTAAAATATCGGTTTGAGGAAGTGCGCTGTGCACCCCCAATAGTTCGACCCTTTTCACGGGTTTAAATGGACGAATTACAATGTACAATAACACGCGATGCCTACGCCACTACTCATGACCCCTGAGCTATCTTGCGCTCATCGTGTATAGAGACGGAATGCATGGTCTCTATCGGAATGTCTACGCATAAGATATGGATCACTCAAGGGGCCAAATAATGTTTGGACTTTTCGGAACTTACGATCGGTCATCGGCGGTCATCGGTAGATGATTGGTGTTCGCTTATGAGGGGTTTGAACCAGTGGCGAAGCGTGCTATTTGGCAACGTTGTATTTTGTCCATTAAAACCTAGAGTCCCTATTTGTTAGAGTCCCTATATGTAGAGAGTTAAGACAAGAGAAATCATGGGCGCCGCCATTGGATGCGATTTTGCACATTTGTTTACATTCTGAGGCCGTTGTTGTGTTTTGCTCCACAGCAAAGATTACAGTTCCACTAAGTTTGAAACGATGTAATCTTTCCCTGCTTTTGTTGATCGACATGTAATAACTAATAACGCTTTTTAATGATTCTTTTGAGATTTATGGACATTCTTGTGGTGCATTATGATTAAAATTAACAGATTCATCGCAAATTAACTCTTTTAACTGTAAAAGACCGTTGGTAAACAAAACAAAAGTGCAAAATCGCATCCAATGGCGGCGTCCGTAGAGCCTAAAATTCATCGACCAATCAGAAGTTGACAACCCTCTTGTCTTAACTCTCTACATATAGGGACTCTACCTATATGTAGAGAGTTAAGACAAGTGAAACCATGGGCGCCGCCATTGGATGCGATTTTGCACATTTGTTTACATTCTGAGGGCCGTTGTTGTGTTTTCGTCTACTGCAAAGATTACAGTGCCGCTGAGTTTCTAACGATGTAATCTTTTACTGCTTTAGTGGATCGACATTTATTTACGCTTTGAGAGATTCTTTTGAGATTTATAGACATTCTTGAGGCGTATCATGATTAAAATTAACAGATTCGTCGAAAAATAACTCTTTATCTGTAAAATACCGTTGGTAAACAACTGCGAATGTAAACAAAAGTGCAAAATCGCATCCAATGGCGGCATTCGTAGAGCCTAAAACTCATCGACCAATCAGAAGTTGACTACCCTCTTGTCTTAACTCTCTACATTTAGGGACTCTATTAAAACCCATGTAAAAGGTTGAATGCGAAGGTGTTCACCGAAAATCCAATAGTTCGATCTTTTTCATGTGTCTAAATGGAAGAATTGCAACGTTGCCAAATTGCACGCTACGCCACTGGTTTGAACTGGTTAACACCCCTCGTAAGTACGCACCTTGCATCTATGAGGAGAATCGTTAGGTCCAAACATTATTTGGTCCCAGAAGTGTGCAACGCACTTGAGCAACGATTCGATACGATTAAAATACGATCCTTCGTTATCACAATCACCCTATGTAGGGAATACCAAATCACAACGGTAGTTTGTGCTGAAGTTTCGCAGCAAGCGAGAGTTGTGTTCGGTCCGGTCGCTCGCCTCAAACTTCCTAAGAATCAGTGTCATTACCAAAGCTCAAAATGTCAACTCATCCGTGTTTATTTTCGGAAGGTCTTTTTTTGATCAGTTTCCTTCTTATTCTTTGCGTCTCCAAGGTTTTATTTAAAGTTCAACTTTTCAAGTATAATTAACCGCTGATGCACTCATGCTCATACATGTATATTCGGCGCACTGTCGTTGCAAAATCAGCCAATCGAAGTAACTGTCCTGAATTCCTGATTCTGCGGGAGGTTCAAACCTCTCGCGGCATCGCTGATTCATGCATGCATATTTGCTGAACTGTCCTTGGAAGTAGTTACGGACGGATCCTGCTTTGCTGAGTGTCGTGCTGATGTGCTGATACTGTTGTTTGGTGCCCGATGCCAACGGCCCTTGCCGCCGTATTTTTGTTTACGCGCGCTGCGTCGCAAAGTGGTTTGATCTTGGGAATTTCGATCCCGGAAAAAGGCTTTGTGAGTAGTTAGTTGAGTTGACCCAGGTTTTTTCCCATTGATTTTCCGAGTCAGCATATATGTATATCTATCTACTGTTCAATAAACTCTTCAATTTCCTAAAAATTGGGTGAGTTGCGTATTTTCATGAGACTAGTCAAACTAGTGCAAGATCAGGCCATCCAGGGGGGGGGGGGGGGGGTGTTCCAGGTTCGAAAGAAATGACTCTGATTTTCACCGTGCAGGGTCGTCTAGATGGCGGCGCACTGTGGTCTGAGGTCGACAAAAAAATGGGCAACAATCTGTGAAAAAAAGTCATAAAATCATCGTTTTCAGCCTTCCACGCTCAATGGGTATGTTGCAAACTTTTGCTACAGCGACATAGAGTGTAAAATTTTAGATAAAATCACGTGAAAAGGCCTTTGGTGGTATCAGAAAGTCATAAAATTCAGTATCAAACTCACAAGAGGCGTTTAACTGAAACCCCAAGATGGCGGTCAAATATCGAGCAACCTGTGTGCACGCATACCGTGAACATCCATGATGGCCAACGTTAACAACCTCATAGCATCATCGGAGGTTATGAGTTTGTTTGCGTTGTGGTTGGTTGTGATCGATGTTGTGAGGTTCATATGGTGCTTGCATACAGGTTGCTTGATATTTTACCGCCATCTTGGATTTTAGTTAAATGCCTCTGGTGAGTTTGTTATTGAGAGAGCTTGATTCAAAATGGGGGTTTTTCTCCCCCCCCCACCGATTTTCCTGAAACTTTGTATTTTGATAGTACTTGATATAAGTAGTCTTTTCTTTCAAATAAAGTTTTTCCAAAAATAATTAGGGGGGAGTTACAGTGTTGCAAAGTTGCACCTTTCAAAAATTCATAACTTTCGCGTAAATCATCCGATTGAAACGCGATTTTCACTAAAAGATGCGGATTGTAAAGCACTTTCATGCCATCTAAACGGAATTCAATTTCAATAATTTTTGACTTAGTTATCGTCATTTTTGTGATTTTTAGGCCACTCAAAATCTACTTAAAGTGAAATAAAAAAAAATGGTATTTTTTGATTTTGACCGGGTTGAAATATGTTATCCCTCTTTAAATTCTGCGTAAAAAGAGCCCAAGCAGAATGCAGGGCGACTTTTTGTTCCGGAGTTATGCATTTTTTAGTAAGCGAAAAACGAGTTTTTTAGGGTACCCATGAGCGTTCTATAGAGAGGCTCAAGTCAAATAAATGGAAATGGTATTTTTTGATTTTGATCAAATTGAAATATGTTATTCCTACTTAAATTCTGCGTAAAATGAGCCCAAGCAGAATGTGGGGCGAATTTTGGCTGCGGAGCTATGCGCGTTTTAGTAAACGAAAGTCGAGTGGTTGAGGCTACCCGGGCTACCCACGTCTTTGAGCCTCTCCATAGAACGCTCGACTTTCGCTTACTAAAACGCGCATAGCTCCGCAACAAAAAATCGCCCCACATTCTGTTTGGGCTCATTTTACGCAGAATTTAAGTAGGAATAACATATTTCAATTTGATCAAAATCAAAAAATACCATTTCCATTTATTTGACTTGAGCCTCTCTATAGAACGCTCATGGGTACTCTAAAAAACTCGTTTTTCGCTTACTAAAAAATGCATAACTCCGGAACAAAAAGTCGCCCTGCATTCTGCTTGGGCTCTTTTTACGCAGAATTTAAAGAGGGATAACATATTTCAACCCGGTCAAAATCAAAAAATACCATTTTTTTTTATTTCACTTTAAGTAGATTTTGAGTGGCCTAAAAATCACAAAAATGACGATAACTAAGTCAAAAATTATTGAAATTGAATTCCGTTTAGATGGCATGAAAGTGCTTTACAATCCGCATCTTTTAGTGAAAATCGCGTTTCAATCGGATGATTTACGCGAAAGTTATGAATTTTTGAAAGGTGCAACTTTGCAACACTGTAACTCCCCCCTAATTATTTTTGGAAAAACTTTATTTGAAAGAAAAGACTACTTATATCAAGTACTATCAAAATACAAAGTTTCAGGAAAATCGGTGGGGGGGGGGAGAAAAACCCCCATTTTGAATCAAGCTCTTTATGACTTTCTGCTGCCACCCATGGACTTTTGACGCGCGATTTCACATGAGTTTGATCACTCTATGGCGCTGTAGCAAAAGTTTGAAACAGACCCATTGGTCTTTAAAGTATACATATAAATGATATATTGATGATTTTCTTTTCTGATGTTTTGCCACTTTTTGACGATCTCAGCCCATAGTGTGGCGTATAAAGATGTCACCTGACTTTAAGTTTTTGCAGTCAACTTCTGTGAAGGTTCTCTCCAAAGTTTCGGAAGTTACAGCGAAAGCAGGAAAAATTGTAAGGTACACAAAAAGTTTTAAAAGTTTTAGAGGTTGGATTAAGTTGTGGCTGTTTGTTTGTTATATCACTGTTGTTTTTTTTTGTCCGCCATGAAATCAGCCAAGCGTTTATTAAAATGCAAGACGATACGCTTGCTCTGTTGTTCATGCCACAGTCTTGTGTGATTTTTGCTCTTGCAGTTTTAATTCGTTATTTAACCAGTTGGTTGCTTACTCAACCAGAAAATATTTTTGGGGAGGGAGGAGGCGTCAGGCTTGTACCATAAAACTTGAGATTTGGGAGGGGGATCAAAATCGCCAAAATTTATTTTATAGTTTGTATAGATCTCCTGAACAATTAAAAAAAAAGAAAAAAAAAAAAAAAATCGAACAAATACAGGGTGTCCCAGACCACCCGTGTAGGTACTTTTTCTCAAAAACGGCTGGGAGTAGAGAGCTGAAACAAAAAAGTCAGATAGGGAATTGACCCCAAAGAATTCAATGAAAATATTTTCAAAGCCCCCCGAGGTCCCCCGGGGGGGTTTTTGGGGGGGTTCGAAACACATTTTTCCATTTTTGGCGGGAAAAAGCCTATAAAAGGTACAAAAATAAGTTCAGATTCTGAAAGAGCAACTCATTGCCGACATTTTTACTTCAGTAATTTTTTCCAGAAAACCCCAATTTTTGGGGTTATGGGCCTTTTTGGGGGGAAATTTTCATTCGGCCACTGTGACCACGCTATTCAATATTTTTCAAAAAACTAAAATCCATCTGAAAGAAGAGATCAAGACCTTTCGAATGATGTGCCACATAATACCTGAAAGTGAAAAATTAAGGCCCCCACGTAGATTCCAAAATTTGGGGGTCTTTGGGCCCCCCCCACGTAAAAAAAGTCAAATAGCAAGGTATGGCTTGTGATACATCGATCAAAAGCCCTCAAAGAGTAGAATAAGATGACGCAATCCAAAATTGTCTACAACCATTACTTTCAAAATGGCGGCCATTTGAAAATGATGGGTGTTCAAAGGAGAGTCCTGGGAAAAGAGTCCAAGGATGAACGATACATGAATTGAAAGGCCTTAAAAAAAGCAAACTAATGGCGCAAACTGCAAATCAATCCGCCTCTTCAATCAAAAGTTATGACCGATTGAAATTTAAGCAGCCTTAAATAGGCCTTATTGAGCCCTTTAAGTTTCAATCGGTCATAACTTTTGATTGAAGAGGCGGATTGATTTGCAGTTTGCGCCATTCGTTTGCTTTTTTTAAGGCCTTTCAATTCATGTATCGTTCATCCTTGGACTCTTTTCCCAGGACTCTCCTTTGAACACCCATCATTTTCAAATGGCCGCCATTTTGAAAGTAATGGTTGTAGACAATTTTGGATTGCGTCATCTTATTCTACTCTTTGAGGGCTTTTGATCGATGTATCACAAGCCATACCTTGCTATTTGACTTTTTTTACGTGGGGAGGCCCAAAGACCCCCAAATTTTGGAATCTACGTGGGGGCCTTAATTTTTCACTTTCAGGTATTATGTGGCACATCATTCGAAAGGTCTTGATCTCTTCTTTCAGATGGATTTTAGTTTTTTGAAAAATATTGAATAGCGTGGTCACAGTGGCCGAATGAAAATTTCCCCCCAAAAAGGCCCATAACCCCAAAAATTGGGGTTTTCTGGAAAAAATTACTGAAGTAAAAATGTCGGCAATGAGTTGCTCTTTCAGAATCTGAACTTATTTTTGTACCTTTTATAGGCTTTTTCCCGCCAAAAATGGAAAAATGTGTTTCGAACCCCCCCAAAACCCCCCCGGGGGACCTCGGGGGGCTTTGAAAATATTTTCATTGAATTCTTTGGGGTCAATTCCCTATCTGACTTTTTTGTTTCAGCTCTCTACTCCCAGCCGTTTTTGAGAAAAAGTACCTACACGGGTGGTCTGGGACACCCTGTATGTCGGAAAAAAATTTATTTTTTTGAATGGTTTTGGTTTTGGCCTGTGGCCCGGGGCCCGGGGCTGTTTCGAATATATGGTGTACTCCCTCTGGTACTCTCGGAATTTCGAAGTCTAGGTCTGAAAAAGGGAAAAAAGGTCAGCAACCCTCGATGCTTGGGGCGGACCCCCTCCCTCCTCTCAATGTCCTTCCCTAGCCACTGCACGCATCGCGATAGCAACCTGTTGATGTCCAGCTCTACGCGTGGAAAGGTCGCTGCGGAGTTTGAACGGCGAATGGAAGCATGGCATTCATCTGCCAAAACCAACCTACTTTCAATCAGTAAAAAACCGTATTGGTTTCACAGTTTGAGAGGGAAATTATATAATTCGTAATGCATGGAATTACATAATGTCCATGGCTTAGTTCTAAAATTTTGTAATGCTTTTTCAACCGAAATCTGAGGTCGGATGAGTTTATATAGGCTGATGTTATGTCGGATGCACTTACAAAAAGTTTTCCTTTCTTTTCCTCTCGTACTTTGTTTATTTTTATTATTTATGCATCATAAAGAATGAAAGAGGAGAGTCTCTCTTTTTACTACGATCCTTTCAAACCAAGTACTTACATCGTAAAGAGTTAGTAACAAAAGCGAAAATTATGTGTTTTTCAGTTTTTCATCCAACAAGTGTTTCCTCAAGGGGCGCACCAGGTGCCCTAATTATCTGCAGATGGTCTGGGAACAAAACTTCTCCGTTCATTGGGGAGGGGGGGGGGTTGACTCTGAAAGTTATTTTCGACAGCGCACTTTTATAAAAATTATTTTACAGTAATGTTTGTATTTTTGACTTTAACCTTTCCCATACCATGCCCGAGTATATATGTATTTGTTTCTGTGGTTAGATCTACCGCACACAATTTCAGTTTTTTATTCACAATAATCGCGGCTCTAATATTTAATATTTGTAAAACAACGTTTCCTCGAGCGCCTTCAATCAAGTGTGTATGCAAAATCTGCTCCGCAGTGTAGGGATATTTCCCACTTAACTTGAGCGAGTGAACATTGATTTGACTCGTATAACCTGGTCGTAAAAGGGTCAGTGGCGAAGCGTGCTATTGAGCAATATGGCATTTTGTCCATTTGAACCCATAGGAAAGGTCGAAACCGCTAGTCATCGGCGATTCCTTGATAATTCGATATTTTTCAAGGGTTTTTATGAGCCAAATGCAACGGTGCCAGATTGCACGCTTCGCCACTGAAAAGGGTTAAAACCTGACATTTTCTACGAAACTGCGACGAAACAGACAATGCCACCAGTGACCTCCGACCTTGATCATCGCGAATTATAAAATTTTAAGTTTTAAAGCCAAATGAGAACAGCCCCACAAAAAACATGCAGAAAACAAAAAACAAAAATATAGTAGTAGTTTTGTAGAGAACAACAAATAGTTACGGAACTACTACATGTATCTTTTGCCCTCCCCCTCTCGAAACAATCTATATTTTAGTGAGGAGTGGGTAATTCAAAATTGGCAAATCAGCTGTCGGTTTCACATTTTTCAAAGGAAGCATCCATAAGCCCATCAAATTCCTGGATTTTTACCTAGAGTGCACCGTATCAAAGTAATGCCAGGAAAACTAGATTTCGGGCAATTTTTTGGTGCATTTGGTGAAGGTTGGATAAAAATGTACATCCTTAAAAGGGAAGTCTTAGGATACAAGGACATAAATTGGCTGGTGTAACCATTTTCCCGCTATTTTTGTTTGTTTGTTTTTTGTTTTTGTTTTTTTGTGTTCTTGTTTTTATGTCTGGACTACGCAGTAACATCATACAAAAAATCCCGTTCTTCTAAACCAATTCCCCAGCGATCCCAAGGCAAGTTTCTTGAAATCTACACCGTCACTCCGAGAGTGTGCGCTTAGAGAAACAGTTGAAGGGGGCAATACCGCGCCGGTAACGGTCCTCTTGAGTTCCAAGCGATAGGGTTGTGAGTGACAACAATACCTCGGGTACCTTTACGGGGGCCGGCCATGGGCACACAGAAGGAAGGGGGATTGATGGGGGGGGGGCGGTTAGTCGTGAAAGGGCGCAAAAAAAAAGAGAGACCAGAGACGCTAAGCCGAAGCAGAGCAGCCATGCTGCATGTCACGCCGCGCTCGATTAGTGAATCGGCAAAGCGGCCGCGGCGCGCGACGCGGAGATTGTGTCATTTGTATCCGGTCCAGCGACCTGCGGGCCGGGCTAAAAGAGTGGGGCTCACGCGCGTGCCGCCAGCCCCCCCTCTCCCACCACTAAAGCCCTCTCCCCCTCAACTTTGGCCTTGGCGCGCGTAGTAGCGGATCGCGATCGCGGGAGATGAAGCTCTGGTGTTTATGGTGGCGCTCACTCTCGTGGCGGGAATCTCGCGCTTATTTCAAACTGACCTTAAAATCTCTTGAACTGTTGTGCGTTATCAATTGATTACTATGCTGTGGGAAGATAAGGAATAATTGACTCTGACACTAGGACACCTTGTTCTCAGTTTTTTTTTTTTTTTTTTTTTTTTTTTTTTTTTTTTTTTTTTTTTTTACAGCGCAATGACTTTGGCGCTTTTTAAACTTTCCGTGAAAACGGGTTTGTGGATGTCACGGGACCGCAACACTACCAGTGGCGTAGCGTGCAATTTGGCAACGTTGTTCTTGCTCCATTTAAACCCATTACAAACATCGAATTATAGGGTGTTTGGTGAACACCTTTGCATTCGACCTTTTACATGGGTTTCAATGGACACAATACATCGTTGCCAAATTGCACGCTACGCCACTGAACACTACGATCTAAAATCGATGCAAAGTGGCAACAGATCTGTGGAAAATAAGTCATCAAAAATCATCATTTTCGACCTTTAAGAGTAATGGAGCTCTTGCATGGTTATTGGTTTTGCTGTAGGTAAATGGAGTATCAATTCGGACTTTTACGTTCTGCAGACATTTGCGCTACCTAAGACTTTGAGCGCTACTATTAGTTGAACAAGATAAAAGGTCTCAACAGCTTCATTAAAAGTGCGAAATTGCAACCGTACGCTCTGAAAAATAATATATAAGCCCTTTAATAGCTACTTCCATTCACTTTTCCTCTTTAGAAGTGACTTTTTCCAAAAAAACTTAGTGTTTTAATGAATTTGAGGTTATGTTAAAGGAAAGCTAGATTCAAGAGGAATTAATGAAAATTCGCTCCAAAATCTATCAAATTTGATGTCAGCGTTCAAAATTGAGGCAAACTATTAAGATATTTTCAAAAAAATTTGAAAGAAAATTTTTAAAGTTTATGTTTGTTTTGGTAGCTCAAAATGTCTGCAGAACCACTCACTTATCAATTTGAATGTAAAATGCTGCTAAAATAACGGATGAGACCATTTAAAAAGTCTAAAACTCACTCCTCGCAGAGAAAACTTAACTTGAAATTTCGGGTGACCACCCTTGCATGTATGCTTCAACCTTGGATTCGGACCCCGAACAAAAGAACATAACCTATGAATTTGAACAATGAGATTAATGAATTTGCTTTCAAAAAGTAAATTTGAAGGAATTAAATGTCCATTTATACACATTTTGTTACTATAGGAGCACGGTGATAACAACAGAAAAGTACTACGTTGCGTAGTAAACGAGGAAGACGGCACTTAATTTCATGCCCTGTTCTTTTGTTTGGGGTCCGAATCCAAGGTTGGTGCATACATGCAAGGGTGGTCACCCGAAATGTCAAGTTAAGTTTTCTCTGCGAATAGTGAGTTTTAGACGTTTTTAATGGTCTCATCGTTCTTTCCGCAGCATTATACATCAGAATTGATAGGCCATTTGTCTGCAGCAAAACCTTGCAAGAGCTTCATTGAAAAACCTTTCATAACCTTTCTAGATTTGTGTTCCTTGTTAAAAGTGTCCTCTGTGATTGAAATTGGTATTGAAAGTTTTTAAATGATAAATTAATGCGAAATTTTGTTTTCTCTGATTTTTGGCCACTTTTGGAAGATTTCAGAGCATAGTGCGCAAAGTTGCTTGTGGAACGAGATCGCGCCGCATCATCAGCGTAACCAGAATTCCTTTCATCTCCCTCGTTTTCCCTTCGAATGTTTAATAATTGATGCCATCTACGGAAGAAGGGCCCTTAAAACATCGAATGAGCTCTTCCGAGAAAATAAGCTTTTTTTTGCCGGAATAGCTCTGCTTGATTTTGTATCGGTTTTTGTCAACGGACGAAGGAGCTTAAACTCAAATTTAAGTATTTACGAGCGAAGTATAGGTGCAGTCAATGAGCTGTTCGGTGTTGACACATTCAACAAGTTTTGATAGTCATCAATAAACAATCTCCCAGTCTTCAAAGTCAGATTGTTGGTCGTTTAAATGTATATAGTCGATGACAGGCTATTAAAACTTTACAGGTCGCAATAACCATCTAATTATCAAGTTTTAGTATGAGCCTCCATTCTTGTATGAGCTCCATTTAAGTTGTAGACTATGGGATGATTTGGACGGGTAGGTGGTTGGTATTTTATATCCCCCTGCATTTAAGATCGATCGATGACGTCGCTATTGTGTTTCATAGTTGTGTGTCATCGCGACAAAGCACTTCGTATACAAAATGACCGTCTTCGTGAACATGTCATTTCCAATCCATCAAAGAAGTGCTAAACATGTTTTCGTAAATTTATTCAGCGCCGATACCTCTCTCTCGTTCACCTATTGGACTGTTTCTGCGAATCGTGAGCAACTTACCAACGTTGCATTTTGTCCATTTAACCCTTTAACTCCCAGGGACCAAATAGTGTTCGGTCCCGAGCGTAACTTACGCACGGTCACATGACCGTGCGTAAGCTCTCTGATTGGTCGAAACCGCACGCAAGATGCACGCAATTCAATGCTCGGGACCTAACATTATTTGGTCCCAGGTTAGGAAGACAGCAACTTTTGCTCGCTCGAATTAAGTGGTATTAGTTAAATATTCACACACCGCGGTGCTGATTTTGCATACACAGTTGATTGAAAGCGGTCGAGGAAATCTTATTTTTCAAATCCTATAAATGGGTCTGTTGCATACTTTTGCTACAGCTTTATGGCGGGTTTACTCTGGTGTGCAATCGTGCGATAATAACTTTGAGAGCATCAAATTGTCTCAAAATCCACTCATAAACCCACAAAAGCAAAGTTTTAAGGAAAGTCGAAGATGCTGGTGAGCATCCTGCATGCATGCACCGCGAGCAGCAAGTACGGCCGACGACGGCATTCGACAAAATAGGTGCTTGATGCCCGACAATTTCCTTTCGCAATTCCGACAAATCGACAGAGAACGTATAATATATTGTACTCGAATAATCACAAACAATAATGGGAAAGTAAAATTTGCCGGAAAAAAACACCCATAGAATGACACAAAATGTAAGTACTGTATGAGGAAGTGAAACATTATTTGTTTACACTCAATAACCCAACATTCGAAAGTCGTCATTGCCATGTTTTGGTGCATGGCTGCATGCATGCAAGGTTGATTCGCCCTTTCAACCGCCATGTCACATAGGATTTCCTTGAAACGCCTTTTGTGGATTTATGAGTGGCTTTTGAGACTATTTGAAGTTCTAAATGTGATTTTCAAGCGATTTTGCGCCAGAATCAACCCTTTGGAACATAGTAGCAAAAGTGTACAACGGACCCATCAGCTGAGTCGCCATTCGCTACTTATAGATTGTAAATAAAAAACTCACATTTTGTGAGCCAGATCTAAAAACATAAACGAATATACACTCGGGCGTGGTACTGAAAGGGTCAATCCCATGTAAAATATTGATTTAAGGGAGTGCTGCCACCTCAATATTTCGACCTTTTTTATGGCTTTAAATGGACTCCAGTGCCATCGGCGGATCCAGCCCTCGCGAACGGGGGGGGGGACTTGGGATTTTTGCCCCTCGGATACCCCCTCTTCCTTTTTTCTCTCGTTATTTCCCCCTTCCTACCCCTCTTTTCCCTATTTTTTGGCCGAATGGGGGGCGATCGCCCCCCTCGCGCGCCTCGTCCTGTATCCGCCAATGCTCAGTGCAACGTTGCTTGATTGCACGCGCAACAACGGCTTCTGTACACTTCTCGTCAAAGGCGGTTCGTGCTATTTGGCATCAATGTCTTCGCTCCATTTGAATCTATGTTCAGTAATCGAATGCTTGTGAAGCGCTTGCTGTCTCACTTTCGAATCGATTGTATTATACGTACAATCAAATTGAGGGATAACATCGTTGTCAAATTGCACGAGCTGCTTCTGCTTCTCTTGTGAATTTCTTTTCGCGCTTCTTCTATACCGTTTCAGCTGACCTTATTTCCGTTTTCTGAGATCTCGTCAGTTTGTCTGGCTGTCTGCATGTCTGCCTGTATGTTGACTCAAGTCTTCAAATCGCACTGTTGCCGACTTTTCACAGTTTTGGACCTATTCAATTGGAAATCAGGTCCAATTCACTGCTAAACTTGGCATCAATGTTGCGTCACTTTCAGTCCACTCACGATCTTACCATAATGTTGTTTTTACCTTAATAAGACATTGTCAGATCTAATGGGAACACCCACCCTCCCACGTTCGTAGTAACATGACTCACAGCGCAATCCCTCTCCTCCCCCCCCTTCCTAGATGAGAAAGCCCGCTGGTTCAATGGAAGGGCCTAGATGCAACAAGGGGGCTTTTTAACCCTTTCCACTCTTGATAATTTTTCTTTTTAATTTTTTTTTTTTTTTTTTTTTTCAATTTTATTAATTTTTCTTTTAATTTTTTTTTCAATTTTATTAATTTTACTTTTGATTTTTTTTTTTCAATTTTATTAATTTTTACTTTTAATTTTTTTTTTTTTTGTTAATTTTTCTTTTTAATTTTTTCTTTAATTTTCAAGTTTTTTTTCAACCCTTTCCTTTCTAGACTCCTTTTCTTTTTAATTTTTTTAATCTTTCTTTTTAATTATTTTAATTTTTCTTTTTAATTTATTTTAATATTTTAATTTTCCTTTTCAATTTTTTTAATTTCTCTTTTCAATTTTGTTCAACTTTTCTCTTTAAGTTTTTGTTTTAGTTTTTGTTTTTCTGGCGCTGATTTTGTCGAAGATATCCGACATTATAGTGGAATGCAAGTATTAATACATGCATATTAATTAATATATTCGATATTGGAGTGGAAAGGGTTATAAGGAAATGGTTCCTAAAATTTTGCAACATCGGGTGTTCTCCGTTTAAACCCGCGTGAAATAATCGATTAGTTTACAATGGATTGCGTGGTCAAAAACACTTTTGCCAGATTGTATGACCCTCAATTTTATTTCATTAAAAAAATTATATTGCACGAGCCGCCTGCTGATACAAACAGATCTTTTCGCGAATGGCTGATAATTTTTTGTTTTTTCAAAATTTCAATTTACGCGCCGATTCTTTTCGTTGATCAATCGATATTGATCACCTCAGTGGAGGGTGGTACAGCGCATCAAGCTTGCGATTCCCATGAAGCAGATGAGTCATGCGCACGAATGGAGGGAGAAAAAATTGAGCTTCATACAGTGCTCGGACTTTGGCTCAAGGATTTCCGGTTCGACTAATTTCCTGCAGAGTTGTATACCTGCGGTGTCAAATTTTAATTCGAATGATTTCCTCTTGCTGCTTGTACTTGATCACAGCGATTTTCATTTAAAAAATTGAATCGCAAACGAAATGCATCCGCTTAAATTGAAGATTGGACCGCTTGAATGAAAATGTAACCTATCTTTTACCAGAATTTCTTGAGTAGGAAAATGTGTGTCCATCAATTCATGAGGCCTGAATAGGAGCATGAGTTGTCATTGAACAGTTTTTTTTTTTTTTTTTTTTTTTTTTTTTTTTTTTTTTTTACGATTGCTTTTGTCTTGATTTATTATGGCGTTGCATAAAAGGAATCTTCAATCAAATCCACACCTCGCATTCTCGCTGCTGTAAATTATTCGAGTAAGATCTTCTACCATTTACAAACGGTAATTTTCCATCGCGCTTTATTTGCGACAAAATGACTGACGCAAAACGAGAAACGAAAGGTCAAAAACACGAGGATGTGTCTAGTGGAAAAAATATATTTACTTCGATTCGCTGTAAGTAAAACGTTTTAGCTTTAGCTCTCCCTCCTTTTGGGAGATGTCTATGAGGTTTAGTAATTTTCCAGTGTCTAGAAGAGGGGAAATCACCCCCCCCCCCGTATACTTTTTTACGGTTGAACCTAACATTTCGAGGGGATGGGGCCACGAGGACCAATTTTATATCTTTTGGAGTCCTAAAATCCATTTTTGATTGATTTGATTCCTTAAAACCATTTATTTTTCTGCATCGGTTTTGATTTTTGAACTTAGGAAAACCAATACCGTCTTCTTCCATACCTCCAACCGCCTCATTGAGGTCATGGTCAAGCGGGTTCGACGTTTCTACAGCCGCTCATGGGAGACAGTAGGTTTTATGCAGTTTTTGGGCATTTTCGGGCATTAGTGGGCCTTTCTTCAGTTCGGGAGGCCTTCCAAGGATATTTCTACTAATTTGAGCGAAAAAAAAGGTCGACTTTTTCGTTTGTTTTTTTTTTTTCAAATTTTTAGGAGCCTCATCAGAAGGCCCCTCTTATCTGTGGAAACGACGTAAAGGCCCAAAAATGACTGGAAATGCCCGAAAAATTCCAGAAACTGGATTATACTCCCACTGTCTCCCATCATAAGCGGCTGTGTAGAAACGTAGAACCCGCGTGACCATAACCTCCAACTTGGCGCTTTCCGGTATGAAAGAAGATGGTATTGTGGAAGACCGTCGCTACTCCTATTTTTTCTCTCTATTTTCCCTTATTCCTTTCTGCTTCAGTTTTCCTCAATTTCTCTGATTCTCTCTCCCTCACCTACTACCTTCGATCCTGTCATTTTTCTCTCTTCTCTTTTACCGTGTTTCTTTCTTCCTCCATCCGTCATCTGTTTAGCTGCCTTGTTTTTTTGCACCTATACTTCGCGTATTGGGTGCCTCATTCAGTCGCGGCGCGTGGCAATGACCTTGTGATGTAACGCGGACTTTTTCTTTACATTATTTCACGTTGTTTACCTCCTCTATCCCGCAGTCGCTCCCATGGGTTACAGCGGAGTGGCGGTTGAGGGAGGGGGGGAGCGACTCCGCCGTCTGATTACAGTATAGAGTGATTGAATGGCAGGGGTCTGACGCAGACATGCAAACTATATGATGACTACAGCGCACTCTATAGCTTTACGGGAGATGTGAGAAATGTCGCCGTATTGCACTGTATGATACATGGGGATAAATTGATTCCTCCTCAATTGCCTGCAATTTGCAAATTACACGTAAATAAGAGTGAAAAACCTCGAAGAGCGTGTCGCCCGTGACTTCCGCGTGTGATGCGTGAGAATATACGTGAATCCTAATCAAATACAGAGTGTTCCAAATCAGTGGCGTAGCTAGGATTTGGGAGAGGGGGGTGGGGTCCAGGTTCGGAAATTGTCAAGAGGGGGGATCCAAAGATAAGACTTTGGGAAAAGTTTCTCTGTAAACGCAAAAATTACCTTTTTTAAGGCAAATGTTGGTATCAAGGAAGGGGGATGGGAGGTCCAGACCCTCTAGGACACCCCCCCCCCCCCGTCTACGCCACTGTCAAAGCCAATATACCTATTTATTTAACATTGATGATGAGAAAAAATTGCTGTTACCGTAACAAGGACTCACAATAATCAGATTAATTCTTTCCCGGTAAATGTAGCTAGAGCTCCGGTAAATGTTACTGGAATTCCCGTTTTAACAGGAACAGACGGTCATAGTGATGGCGTCATCCGGAGAAAAATGTCCATCAAGCGTCTCAATCTTAAACGATCTCTCTCAGTCTCACGTGACGTGACCTCTATGTACTATTTTCTTACTCTCATCGCGGACATTTAAAAAAAAATAAATGAAAAAATCGCTGTTGTTTTTCTTTTTTGAACTTAGTGCCGGTACTATACTTTTAGTATAGTTTTAACTTCGAAATAAATTTCGAAGTTAAAGCAGTAATGCGTTCGTCCACGTGTCGCGTCGGGCCGGAACGCGCTAATCTGCGCCTGATAAAAGGACTTGATGGTCGCCAAAGCACAAATACAGATATTGAGACATCGGATGTTCCCCTGCTTTTGCAAGACCGAAAACGCCTGCAATTTGAAAGGTATGCAATTCCTCGCCCTTCAAGTCGGAATAGTTGCTTCAGACGATATAACTTCTTACGTTCGTTCCCCAGATGAAGTTATCTAATAGGTTGATCGCTTCATTATCTTTTCGGAAGGATCGAGCATACTAGGAACATTGTCATAATGTAGTTATCGCGTTTCAGTGCTCACACTAATTACAGTTACTCTAAATATTAATTACAAGATATGAGAGCAATCTTCTCGGCTGTCGAATTTTAGACTCTCTCGTGAAGTTGCCTTGTTATGCTTACGTGTATATTTATCTATTTATGTATCCATTTATTTTCCAGTTAGGAACGTCTTTCGTTTATTTTTGTAACTAATTTTCGGATACATACATATTTTTATAGACTAAAGCATGTAAAACGTCCAAAAGAGTCCCCAGCAGTTTATACACTGACATATAATGGTATAGTGAAGTTGAACTTGGCCCATAGGTAGCTATAGCTGGACCCAGAAAATATTGTATTTGACAAGTCTAGACGGCTTTCATGAAAACGTCACTTCAAACCTCACATAGACAGGGGTGCCAGTCCTCCCCTAGACGCTGTACGAGTCCCCCCCAAATCAGACATTTTTACCCCCCCCCCTCTCCGGCCCTCCTCCCAAATCAGACATTTTTCCCTACCCTACTGGAAAGTCTAGGGTGTATGGAATACCCCCAGTGGGAGGGGGTACGGGGGCCCTCCTCTGTTAAAATTTTTGGTTATTTTCGAACATAGTTAGGGGGAGACCCTCATTTAGGGGGGAATCACTCAGTCAGGGGGAATATCCTCTGTCTAGGGGAGACCCTCACTTAAGGGGGGGGGGAGTTATTCAAAGGACGGGAGAGAGAATATATTATGATGACCTTTCTTTCCCCAAAAAATAATTTTTCACCATCCTTTCGCAGAAAAAAAACCAAAAACAACACACCCCCCTCCCCCTATTTCAAAGTATACGAGCAGCTCGTATGCAAAGGTGGGATCTGGCACCCCCGGATAGAGCAACCTGCAGATTGGTCAGGAGCAGTGAAGAAGCTGATGTTTTCATTCAAACGTACAGTTGTCAAGTCCAATCATTCTTGGGATAGCCTATACTGTCACTGGCGCCATTTACGATCTGATGTTACACTGTTGTGAGGTATACTCTATACAGGTCTGTGATCTTTTCCTTGTATTAACTGCTCTTTTGCTTATAAATTTGCCTCCAATCGTGGCACCCATGTAGCTTATCTTGCCTGAACACGCGTCGTGTAAATGTATTGTGTAGGAACTTAATCCATGCACAAACCAATTTTTGGTGCAGGTATAAATCTACGCCACCGTGTGAAAGTAAATGACCGAGTTATTTTTATTTCAATTCCTCCTTTTTTATGTCGTTCGTTACGAAACCGTTGCTCTTGAAATGTTTGTTGAGACTCGACGCGTGAATTATAGTGTTTGTTTATTCTTCGTCGCCGAAAGTCACTTTTCCGGAAGAAGTTTCAGGTCGATTCCCGCCAACTTCTTACGGTTGAAGGCTGTAGCTTTGCGATTCTCAGGGGAAAGTTTATTTGGCGTTGGGAAGGGACCTAGGAGGGGGGATTGTTTTCCTCATCCCGCTATTTATCTCACCGACGTAATGACATATAATGGCATTTTAGCTTCACCTGTGTGACTTTCAAGTATAGATGCTTAAAGGTCATATCGATGTTTTGATTTGGATTTTGGATTCGAAGGAAAATGTATGCTGCTACAAGTAAAAGATTCCCTGTTGTGACAGTGATTCTCCTTCATGCAACAAAACTTTACCTCGCGCAAGGAAAACTGTCACATAAGTAAACGTGTTTTCTTGTTTTTAAAGAAGTGATTTCTCTTATTGTTAGTGTTATAGCAGAAGTTTGCAATAGCCCCATTCCCCATTATCAGTGCACATAGATCAGGGGTCTCCAACCTTTTTTTCCCGGTGGGCCCAATTTGATTTACCTAAGCCTCAATGTCGAGGGCCGGACACCCCCCCCCCCACGGAAACTCACCCCTCCACAAACATAGTAATAGCACGGAATTATTATCTGTGCACTGTATAATTTAATATTCTCTAATTTAGTTTATGTTTACATTCAATTTCATAATTTTCTTATTTGTATAACTACACGAGGTACTTTTTTCCTCAAAGTTTTCCACTGCGGGCTAGCAGCCCTTCCAATATTCTCTGACAAGAATAAAGAAGAGAGAGAAACTGAAAAACTAGGAATAGAGAGAGAAGTAAATGGAATTTATTAAGTAAATAAATATTTTCAAAGTTTCTGTAAATATATTTATTCAAAATTAAAACCATTAAAAAAGCATCAACATTAAAAAATGTAAACCTTCAAATGATTGGCGGGCCGATTCAAAAAGCTCCGTGGACCGTAGGTTGGAGACCCCTGAAATGGATGAACCGGTGATATTAAGAACTTGCCATAAATTTTTTACCGGAATCATATGTGATATTTGTAGATTTATCGATGAACTTCGGCGGATTGTGAATCGGAGAACAGATTGCAGGTGCTGTGTCCAGTGGTCACTCAGCAGAGTGCAGCGGCCAGTCTGTCATTTTGCATACCTCATCAAGTTGCTCCGTTCAAGGCGAACAAAATCTAGTGCATACCAGTCTATTTCACTCGTATTCGACGTTTATTCGTACAAACGGCTGTATTTCCAGTTAACGCTGTCGGCGTTTACTCCATCTACAGATCTTTTTTTCCTCCGACGGACGATTCAAATGGTTAATACCCCCTTACCTGCCCCCTGGCAATCCCGACGGCCGTGGTGCCAACGTTCGGTGTCGGAATACCTGGATGAGATTGTATTCTTCGCGACTTTTATGAACGTGATTGTACACAGTCAGTGGCGCGGCCGCGGCATAGCGTGTAAATCGGTAATTAACGTTGCAGTTTGTGCTTTTAAACTCATGAAAAGATCCAAGTATTGAGAGTGCAATTGTGGGCAATGATCACTTTTTGTAAGGATTTAAATGGATAGTTTGCAACGTTGCTAGATTTTATACACTGCTCTATTTCTTTTTAAAGAAGCATCCAACAGAATGCTTATTTGAGCGCCTTCAATTGACAGTGTTGGCGAAAACAAGTACTTGGGAGTAGGAATAGTTATAGCTACTCGCTGAATTTGAATGAGCGTGCGGTTGCTTGATACTGAAAGGGCCGGGAGTCTGTTTTATGGTTTTAAATTGACGAAATGCAAATTTTCCAGATTTCAACGTGTCATCCCTCCACGCATTAATTTGTCTTCTGATTAATTGAACAGAAATTGACACACTTTGCTACTCTGTTTCTATTTACAGAAGCATCCAACAGAATGCTTATTTGAGCGCCTTCAATTGACAGTGTTGGCAAAAACAAGTACTTCGGAGTAGGAATAGTTAACTACTCGCTGAATTTGAATGAGCGTGCTTGCGGTTGCTTGATACTAGAAGGGTCGGGTTCAATCTATTTTATGGTGTTAAATCGACGAAATGCAACTTTTCCAGCTTTTAACGTGTCATCCCTCCACGCATTAATTTGTCTTCTGAATAATTGAACAGTAATTGACACAATTGAATGACAGTTGGAGTCCCTTGAAGGAAATTTCGTTTGGTAGTATCGACACAATCTCAACAAGTTCCAATGGGGCTCTTGCGAACTTTTGCTGTGATCACATGGTTAGTCCTATGTAACTCATACTAAAAAACCAGCGAAAAACACGAAAATCACACTAAGAAAGTCTAAAATTTAGTAACAAACTCATACATAACTGCTATAACGGCAAGATCGTAATGACGGTTCGACGCAGATATCATACATTCATACAAGATTCCCGTCTAAGTAAAGTTGTCCTTTTCTCAACGAAAACACGGAGACGTGTCTCAATTTAGAGAGGAATCTCCCATGATACCTGCGTCGCTCCGCCATTAAGCCCGATTCTGAGAGTGAGCTTCGTGAATTTTTAGTGTACTCATAGTCATTTTTACAGGGTTTTATACAATAATCAATTCTGCAATCACGTAGCTGTGTATCAAAAGTTTGCAAGAGCCCCATTGGCTGTTGTTTTAACACCAGTAGAGTCGATTTGCTATCTTGCCAATGTTAATTTGTCGACCCCCCCCCCCCCCCCCCCCCGGAGCTTCATGAAACATCGTGTCAGTACTCCCTAACTAAATTTCCATTATGAGTCTCAAGCTTCAATGAGTTTCAAAAGACTTTTAAGCATTGCTGTCTTTCCACGTGCTTTGTCAAAATTTGTTTCACAAAAATTTATGAAACTGTTCTTCTTTTATCCGATTTTTTGTTCTCAATTTTCACCCCCTTATTATTAGAATTTTCTTTGTTCGGCGCGGCAACACGGAGCGGTCGCTCGCGGTTGTAAATACTATCTCGTGGCGTGGATGGACACATGGCGCAGCGCGGCGGCGCGCACGCACCAAACGAACGTTGAAACTAATTTGTCGCGCAACTTCCAAACATCGCGCGTTGCGTCGCTTTGTCTCTGTCGTCAATATTCGACTCGTCTTTGGCCTTTTTTTTTTTTTTTTCCGAAGCACCTGTTCCGTGTGTTAACCCCCCTCCCCCTTCCCCCCTTCCCTCCTCTCCCCATGTCTTCAATTTTAATTTTGCACTACCGCCAGACAATTTATGAAGACAGCTGATAAAGTTAAACCTCTCCCCCTCATCGAATTGAACTTCCGTTCGGAGGAATTGTTCTTTCTGCGCACTTATAAATCTAACCAGAAGGAAAACTGGAATTCTTGAATTTGTCCAATGTTGACGGTGGCGGGAGTGTAACAGTGGCAGCGCCTGCAATCTGACAACAACGCATTCTCTCCATTTAAACCTATGTAAAACAATCGATCTTCAGGAGGTGCAATTGGACCCCCAAGATATCGATGTACGTTTGCCTAGGTTTAAATGGAAAATTAGCATGATTGCCAAATTGCGCGAGCCTCAGCTGATGGAGTGGAATGCCATGCACTGAAAGGGTTGCAACTGTTAATGTTTGGGAAAAGCCAGGAAAGTCACTCGGAAAAAAAGACTGGCACAATGTCTCAAAAGAATGGCTTATTTTGGCGTCTGCTAGAAAGTATGATAAACTTCACCAGATGATGGTAAACTGGACCAAACGGTTACCCTAATTTACCCCCAAGTTATATTGCATTTACCATACTCAGGGCGAAATTTGCCCATATGTATACTTTCTAGCAGACGCCAAAATTAACTATGCGCTTGGGAAATTGTACCAGTCTTTTTTTCAGTGGCGCAGCAAACTTTGTGGGACCTAAAAAAGTGAGTGAAAAGTCATCATGGTTATTTCGGTGATGGAGTCAGAGCAGTTGTTGCAAAGTGCTAATGGATAGGGTTCTTCAGCTTCAAAAATGACAATTATTTACGGTGATTTTTCATATCTTGTTGATTTTTGGATTTTTGGCCGCCAAATTGCAAATCTACACACTGTGTGGCGATCTGATTTTTCCAATTTATGCCCGGCAGAATTCAGTCGGAAATCGAAACAAGCAGATAGTTCTGACACTACAGTGTCAGAGAAGGCGCACCTTGAGCAAATTTGGTCCGCATAAGTCAAATTCCATTTCCACCATCTCAAAAATAATGTGTCCAGCAAAAAACCGGGTCCGAACCTGGATGCGGCGAGTGGGTAGGGGTTAGGACCACTACATACGATCTCATACGGGACAAGCCCTTCGAATATTCCACCACCTCAGAAAAAATTGTGCAGCAAAAGTGAGAGTCCGAACCTGTGTGCGGCGAGTGAGGGGGTGTAGAACCCCTACAGACAATCTTAGAACAATCCCTTCGAATTTTCCACCATCTCAAAAAAAATTTTACAGCAAAAGTTCAAGTTCGAACCTGTATGCGGCGGGTGGGGAGGGGACTACGGACAATCTCAAACCCTTCGAGTTTTCCAACATCTAAAAAAAATTGTCCAGCAAAAGTTAGGGTCCGAACCTGTGTGCGGCGAGTGTAGGAGGGGGGAGAACCACTACGGACAATCTTAGGACAATCCCTTCGAATTTTCTAACAACTCAAAAAAATTGTCCAGCAAAAGTTTGAGTCCGAACCTGTGTGCGGCGAGTGGAGGAGGGAGGGAATGTAACCATACTACGGACAATCTTAGAAAAAATCTTTGAATTTTCCAACAACTCAAAAAAAATTTGTCCAGCAAAAGTTTGGGTCCGAACCTGTGTGCGGCGAGTGTAGGAGGGGGGGGAGAACCACTACGGACAATTTGGGACAATCCCTTCGAATTTTCGAAAAACTCAAAAAAATTGTCCAGCAAAAGGTAGGGTACGAACCTGTGTGCGGCGAGTGTAGGAGGGGGGAGAACCACAACGGACAATCTTAGGACAATCCCTTCGAATTTTCTAACAACTAAAAAAAATTTGTCCAGCAAAAGTTTTGGTCCGAACCTGTGTGCGGCGCGTGGAGGAGGGAGGGGATGTAGAACCACTACGGACAATCTTAGAACAAATCTTTAAATTTTTCCAACAACTAAAAAAAAATTGTCCAGCAAAAGTTAGGGTCCGAACCTGTGTGCGGCGAGTGTGGGGGGGGGTGTAGAACCACTCCGGACAATCTTAGAACAATCCCTTTGAATTTTCCAACATCTCAAAAAAAATTGTCCAGCAAAAGTTAGGGTCCGAACCTGTGTGCGGCGTTTTGGGGGGGGGGGGTTTAGACCACTACAGACAATCATTGAACAAACCCTTCGAATTTCCTACTGCACATCACTAAACGTACGTAATGAACAATCAAATACTCACAAAAAAATTTTTAATAAATGTATTGCATAATGCCACCCCATTTTAAGAAGACATTGACTCGCTAACACAATTTAATTTAAATTTTCACCAAATTGTGGTGCATGACTTTAATTTTCAGCAAAAGTATAGCCGCTCACTCAATTTCCCCTTTTCTCCAATTCCGTCTTTTTTTCTTTTTTTTTATAGCGTTTGAAGATATTTTTGCTCAAAACTGTGCGCTCACTCAAGTTTCAGTAAAAAACAGCACGTACGCTGCCATAATTTTCAGAGGAAATTAACTCGGTAACACAAATTTCAGAAAGAGATGGAGCGCTGACTCATTTCTCATCATGTGACGCTAACCTAATTGTAACCAAATTGTGAGGCGCAAACTCAATTTTGTGCAAAAGTCTAAGCGTTAGACTTTTAGGCATGACTGATCCAACCTCAACACACCTAATCAGTCTCTAATTCTGATTATTAGCGTTAAAAATATTTTTGGCTCAAATTAGCGCTCTCACCTCAGTATCAGTAAAAACCGATGTGCTGACATAATTTTTAGAAGAATTTGATGAGATCACACAATTTTCAGAAAGACATGGCGCGTTGAGTCATTTTGCAACAAAAACAAAGCGCGATAACATAATTTTCACCAAATTGTGGTGCACGACTTTAATTTTCAGCAAAAGTATAGCCGCTCACTAAATTTTCCGCATCTTCTCCAATGACGTTTGTTTTTTTTTTTTCTTATAGCGTTTGAAGATTTTTTTTGCTCAAAACTGTGCGCTCACTCAAGTTTCAGTAAATAAACTGTGGGGAATACCCTACGAACACTTTCTCACACCTTTTTTATCTGGGGGAGACCCCCAGACCCCCCTAAAGAATTCGGGAGGAGCCCCCCTAACCCCCTAAAGAATTCTGGGGGAGACCCCCATACCCCCCGCAAAGCTCAAATATTTTCACTCCGGACATAATTCTGCCTTCAATTCGAAGAGTTTGCAATCTTGTAGAGAAGCTGTAGGAATAGTTGCCTATTTTGTTATTTGAAGGCTAATTGAGAGCCATAATTTCTATTCTAAAGAAATGTCTGCCTAGGCTGGTTGCAAACTATGTAATTTGCATCGAACTTAATTGATACATACTTGAATTACTTATTCCAAATATATTATGTTTGTCTTAATATTTGCTTACAATTAGTTTCAAAAGATATTTGCTCGATCGTACCTATATTGCCCTCAAAACGGTCTTAAGGTTTTTATGAGGACTGTACCAAAAAAATATTTTAGTGCACACAGTGCAGTGATTAGTGTATTTTTTAAACACATTATGTTTGTGCAAAGTTTTGTCAAAATCCATCCATTACCTAATGATGGACTCCAAGCTTAAAATTAATTCCTCACTTTAATTCTTTTTTTTGGTCGAAACGCTTTTTGATTTTTTAAACTCTCTTAAAGGTGTCTATTGTAAATGTAAGGGCTACTTTCTTTTGTAAACTAATTGTAGATTTTATTTGCCAGATTTTGTCAAAATCCATTGGACCAAACCTGAATTATCCGAAATAATAAGATTATGTTTTTATTTGCTTATATACCCATATTTTTTTCTCAATCGCACCTATATTGCCTCTTGAAAAGGTCTAATCGGTTGTGTATGGTGATCAAGAGAGGAAAATATGTTAGTACTTTGATAGTAGATTGTGTGTAAAATGTTTCATGAAAATTCATCCAGCCATTATTGATTGACTCCAAGTTTTAAGATGACTTAATTTCTCACGATAATTCCATTTTTTGGCTCCAGCGCACCTACTTTGATTTTTTCAACAGTTTTGAGGGTTGAATATTGTAACTACAAGTAGTTTATTTTATAGTAGGCAGGATGTAGATTTTTTTTGCTAACTTTCATCAAAATTGATTGAACCAAACTGAACTATCCAAAATAATAGGATTATATTTTTATTTGCTCTTAATCCCAAATTTTTTGCTCAATCACACTTTATATTACCTCTTGAAGTGGTTTTATCGGTTGTTTTTGGTGATACAGAGAGGAAAATATTTAAGTTTATTGATAATAGATTGTGTGTACAAAGCTTTATCAAAATTCATGGAGCCATTATTGATTGACTCCAAGTTTTAAGATTGATTTCTCACGATAATTCTATTTTTTGGCTCGAGCGCGTTTATTTTGATTTTTTAAACAGTTTTAAGGAATAAATAAAGGAACCATAAGTGGTTTATTCTTTAGTAGGCTGAAAAAAGATTTTTTTGCTAACTTTCATCAAAATTGATTGAGCCCAACTTGAATTATTCCAATTTTATTCATTTTTATCCATTTTACCATTGATTTTAATGAAAATCATTTTTTCCCCATAACTACCCTAAAAGTTAAAATTTCAAAAAAACAAAAAACGTACCTCTAGAGAATCTAAAAAGCAATAACTGTGCAAAATCTGGATGCATAAGAATCAATGGTTCAAAAGTTATGCCTAGGTACGGACTGACGGACTGACGGACAGCCGGACTGACGGACTGACTGACAGACGCCACAGATTTTTTTTGCAAAATCTCTCTAAGTAAAATACTTAAAAGGGTTAAGAAATATGAAAGTATGATGGAAGGATGTTCTTATGGATGGTATTAGACATGATAAGAGGCCATTACTTTGAATAAATCATGATTGACTTTGTCGTGAGAGGCCAGCTATCGCAACAAATACCTTGAAAATCTCTGCGCCATCGCAATACTTTCTCAATTTTTCTAATTTCATTAGAGTGAGAAAGTAAAAACAGCACGTACGCTGACATAATTTTCAGAAAAAATTGACTCGGTAACACAAATTTCAGAAAGAAATGGAGCGCTGATTAATATTTCATCATATGACGCTAACTTAACTGTCACCAAATTGTGAGTCGCAATCTCAATTTTGTAAAAAAGTCTAAGCGCTAAATTTTTAGGCATGACTGATGATGATCTCCGACAAAATAGGTGACTGTCAAAGGTTAGCGGACTACCAAACTATATGATTAAGGAACCAGTTTGAGTGTCCAAGATACTTTGAGACATATAAGGAGAGTGACAGCTTAAATCAACATAGGTAGTACAACAGATGTAGCATAAGGTAGCATAAAAAATCAGGAATTTCCTGGAGTACTAGAAATTTACTTGTAAATAGGAAAGAGCGAAATAACTGCATTGAATAAATGATGCCTTGAAGCGCTAGGTCATTTGACGGGAGTTGCCAGACTAAATAAAATGTCAAAAAATTTTGACCGCAAAGCACTTTCCCTTTTAAAAATTTGAAAGAGGGCTGACTTCCTTTAGGACCTTAAAAACCCAAAAAATGTAGAGGTAGAGAAATAAGACGCTTTTTCTTGTTTCGTTCTGAATAGGACTAAGAAATTTCACATACAATAAAAATATGATGGAAAAATAAAGCAAATCAGCACATCACACTATTCAGAGGTCCCATTGTTGAACCTTTGAACTCTTACCAATTCACGAGTCATAGCTACTATAAACGCAAGCAGAGTAATTTTATTACGTTGAGCGTAAACAAATGACTGAAAGTTGATAGGAAATATGGAGGAGGTTAGGGCAGGGACCACTATGGAAACAACGACATCAGGGCTGAATAATAAGAGATCCTCTTCGATGCGCAGTAATTTTTGGTAATTAAATGAGAATTCTGAGTATTGAGATAAGGAATCTTCAGAGTTCTTACTGTAGGGACTTTCTGTTTTGCGTTTGACCACACGCTATAATTAATTATAATAATTGCATTTACATGCAAAACAACAAACATTCAGAACGGCAAATGATTGGTTCTCTTGATCACCTAGAATAAATACCGGGACAATTTGAAATAATCAAAAAGTGAGGTTGGAAATTTTTGACATAGAATAACTTTAAAAAAACGTCAATCAATGAACATGAAATTACTCCCAACCAACTCAGAATTCAGTCGTGGCTGGGAGAACATTAACTTTTCATATGAAATTAGCATAAAAAAAACACAGGACACAACCTAAATTTCACGACATCGAAAAAACTCATTTCGCCATTTGATCACAAGGGGGCGTAGTATACTCTATTGAGTATCAGGGCGATTTCAATAGGCGCACGTTGTGCCAACGGTGCGCCTAAAATGCGGGTAAATTTGAGTTGGTAGGCGCAATTTTTCGTCGGTCTTCGAACTTATCTACAGCCATAAGTGTGCAGCGAGCTTATCAATTTGTCTGTACACATATGTAGGAAAACTGGGAGGGGAAAACCTTGTAAGTGTTTTAAGCGTGTATGTATATCCTCCGTTAACATAATAATATAATCGGTGTCGATACTATACTTATGAACGAGTGAAGTCGTGCTGTGATAGTACCCGCGTTTCGTCAACCAAGTAAATAAAAGAAGAAGAAGAAAGAAAATATTGCATGTCAATACTTTTTTGCATCAAGGTCAAGGTATTTTTTTTACCTACGGTCACAGCCCCGTGAAAGCTGTCACAGTTTTCCCGCTACATGATAAAGAGTGATTCTCTGTATACTCCTGAGAGTTGCGCCGCGCCGCTGCTGCCCCGTATGAATCTATATTTCTGATAGGTTCTCGTGGAATCTTTATAAACTTTAATCCACACCGATTTGTAGTTCCGAACTTGACCACCGATCGATTTAATATTGACGTAAACCTGTCTCTTATCTGTCATCGTTTAACGCAGCCCCCCCCCCCGAATCATCGAATCGTGAAGCCCTGAAAATTGGCTCAATAAAGAGCGCCAGTGATGTTAAATTTGGGGGGGGGAACTTGGGAGGCATTACGATTTTGCCAACCCCCCCCCCCCCCCCTCCTCCATCCACTTTCCTGATATCGGAGCAAAATACGCCAAAAAACGCGTTTTATGACAAAAATTAGCAATTATTTTGCCCCCCCCCCCCATCAAACTCAAAGTTGACGCTGCTGAAGAGCGCGTGCTTGCGCGAAAAAGATGTCACACATGGAGTTATGAATCTAAATTGAGGCTGAAAGTAGCCATCATTTCTGTATGCATAGATCAGTGGCGGATCTATAGAAATCTTTCAAGGGAGGGGCTAAGGTTGCCGGGAGGCAGGGAGACTAAAACCTCCTTTTTCAACAAAATGTCCAAAATTTCCTCGAAAATCGTTCGTTGACTGTGTAAAAATTTGACCGAGGGGGGGGGGGGCTACACTCTACAGCCCCTCCGTTCCACCCTTGGATCCGCGCCTGACATAGATCACCTATCACCTATTGATTTGATCAAATTGACTGAAGACTGGTGGAGTTTGATCCTTTCAGCTAAAGTTTAGATTCGTTGGTAGCTTTTTCCGCGCCCACCTTATCATGTTAGTGTGCTACCCACAGGCAACGGCTGCAAAGTCGTGTAAATGGGGCAGTTGCAAGGGTCTGAAATGTTGTGTTTTTTTATAAAGAAAATTATTGTACTCAATGAGCCGAGAACAATGGTGTCTTCGGTTTTTACTCAAGTGTCCCGGTTTTGGAGATACACACATGTAAAGTTGTAAAAAATCGCGTGTGTAATGACGTCTTTACGCGGAATTCCCATTTAAGACAATGTATTATGGGCCAAAATCTCATCTCCGGAACAATGGGACTTAATTAGAAACCAAAGGCATCATTGTTCTCAGCTCATCAAGCACTTTCATTTTCTACAAAAAAAAAATCAACAATTCAGACCCTTGCAACTGCCCCATTGCATTTTTCCTCAATTTCTCCATGTTTCCTCACTTCTTGCGCCATCGGTAATGCGTTTTTGTTTTTTTTGTTTTTTTGTTTTGTTTTTTTTTTTTTTTACACCACTGCTCCCGCACGCGGTTCACGTGAGAGTGAGAGGTATCATAGGGCACCACGATGGGCATAGGCATCGATGCGCATCGATCGATTTTACAGTGCATAGTGGGCTTTACTGTTGCTTCTGTGACGTCACATTTAAACCGTCTGTATACGTCGATTATTCACCTTAAACGTTCTTTCTTGTCAAAACGAAACATGACAATAACGTAAGCAGAGCATAGCATCATCGTTCAGTGACGACCACACACTAAAGTGGCTTCTGACCGCCATCCACTCCTCCCTCCCCCTAACCTCCCCTACTGCCCCACTGCCCCCCTCCCCTTAATCTCCCCTACTGCCCCACTGCCCCCTTCACTATGCGCTGCTGCGTCTTACCTTCCCTGCGCCTACAGACAAGGTATTAATAGATATGGGTAACTCATTCTTCTTCGCAACTCAACCCCCGACTTTCTCTCTCACTCTTAAAATTTACGCTTTCCATTTCATTCAGTGTTTTCCTCCTTTGTCTCCCCCCTCCCCTCCAAACTCTTTTCCTAACGCATGTCTATCAGTAACATTTCGTCGGTGTTCTTTCCAATTAAAAAATGGTCCTCTCACAGGCGGAATAGGGCAACGTGAACGGAAATTCTATTCTCGATGCTGCGGAAGTAAGATTTGGATCTTATCACAACGAACTTACTTTACTTCCGGTCTTATCAGTTCATTCGTCAGTTCATTTGTTCTCAATAATTGTGAGCAAAACTGTACTGATTAAGAATACGGTGGGCTCGCGAACGCCTCCCCCCCCCAGTTATTTTCCTCCCCTGTCGTTTTTTCGGTCTAACAATATGTGTGTGATTCTGAAAGTGATGAGTTAGTATTTTGAGTCTTTGAGTCAACCGAAGATGAACGTTTCGTTGGTCAAGGAAATCCGCGATGTCACGTTATCGTAAACTGGTTTTCCTTGAGCTCTGTCGAAAATGTTATCTCTGGGTCTGCGTATACCATATATTTTTGTGGGCTGACCGGAATTATTTCCCCGCAGGAAGTTTTATGGTACCCTTCTCTCATCTCTCATTTTTCCAATCCTTCTCTTTTCCAATCATACGAGTTACAACTATCCACTTTCTCTCTGTAGACTGTTTTTTAATGAGAAGCGGAAAATTTCAAAACTGACCAACCAAATGCTGATTTTGCAATTAACCCTTTTGATACCACGCCCGAGTATATTCGTTTCCGTGTATAAATCTCCCTCATGTTTCATTCACAATAAGTAATTGCGGCGCCAAATTCTTAACATTTTATATTAATGCTTCATGGAGCGCCTTCAATCAATTGTGTATGCAAAATCAGAACAGTGGTGTATAGGAATATTTAACTACCCACTTAATTTGAGCGAACGAACATTGATTTGTCTTCTGAACGTAGTTGTTAAAGAAGCATCTGATAATGAGCCAATCAGATTCTTGGATTTTAAATTTCCCCCTTGTCACTAACGCAGTCTATACTTTCATTTGTCTTCTTCTTCTTTTTTTTTCTCATCTTATTTCCTATTTTCTGGAAGCACCTAATAAATATGTATTTAACCAAGTAATTAACTTCTTTTCCGCCCTTTTCCCCCCCTCCCCAGTCATTTACTGACGAGGAAGGGAAGGGGGGGCAATTACCCTCCCCGACGTCCATGTGCACGATATGACACCTGTATAATTTTATTATTGACGATCTCTCTGTTTTCAAATTTCTTGGAATTCCTCGATTATAGGGGCGTTTAAGAGCAAATCACGATAGCGCTTTGCTTACATAAGTCATCATAACTGACCGGAGCGTGCAATGGCCACACGGCGCGCTCTGGGCGCTGCGGAAATAGACTCACAGTCGTCACAATCATAAGCTAGTCATCTGAAATTTTGGGCGCGGGCCGACATGTTATTTATAGGTCTAGAATGACTTTGTGTACAACCACACAACTTATGCACCCTCGACTCATCGCAAAACAACGTTCCTTTGGTCGGGGGTAAAAAAAAAAAAAAAAAAAAAAAAAAAATAAATACTTAAATCAACAATTAAATTAAAAATAAATTATTAAATTCAAAATAAATAATGCTAAAATGGCCACCACACCGGCCTTCTAAACCCGGGCACGCTGCGGGCTGATGCGGCAGAAGCTGCGAAGGTTTTTTAGACCCAAAGACTATACACCGACTCCAGATTTAGTTCAAAGCAACGAGCTATACATATGTCTAGAGGGGCAGTCTGGGTAACCTGCGTAACCATAATGGAGGGTCTTTAGGTTATGCGTTCAAGGTGTAATTTTGTTAATTTATTTCCATGTATTTTCCTTCAGTGGATCATCAGAACATGCTTTGATGCACTGTGCAATACCAAAATACATGGGAATAAATGGATGAAGTTACACCTTAAATCTCACCTAAAAATCCTACATGGTGATTACGCAGGTTATTCATTACACTGCCAAGGTAGATAAGCGTATAGCTCTTTGGTTCTAAGCACGATTTTGTGAAGTGAGAAGATCAGAAGAGGTCGTTTCAGAAGAGTTTACAGTTTACGCAGCTCTTCTTTCCTACGTACCCACATGCGTGGAAGGCTGTGTTTTTGACTTCTGCGTAGAAATTGTTGCGCTCAAAATCTATGCCAATAAGGTACATTTAATGTTTCTCCTGTATCTATGGTTGCGTTGATGGCAACTTGCGCAGAAAACGGAAATTATCCCATTTTTTGTTTGTTTTTTTTTTTTTTTGCTTTTATTCCCTGATTTTGCTGCCTTTTGAGATACATTCTGAAACTTGATAACCTCTTATTTTTCTTTTCGTATTTTTACCCTAATTTGTCCGCTCTCGCAAAGTGCCGCCCAGCGGGCCGATCATTTACTTCATCGTTAAACCGATCGTTAAGACTGTGTATGACTGTATGAGTGATTCTATTGGTCGAATATTTAAAACTTAGCCGTTGCTATGGTGAGCATCGTTTAATGTCCGTTTTTTAAAGGTTACTCATGAATAGCCTTTATAAAACGAGACGCTTAACGATGGTTACCATAGCAACATCCAAGTTTTACAATTTTCGACCAATAGCATCACTCGTAGACAGTCTTAACGATCGGTTTAACGATGAAGTAAATGATCGGCTCGCGGAGCAAGAGTATCCCCCTCCCTCTCCCCGGGCCCGCCTCTGCCTCATTCGGTTGAATAACCGATGAGTATAAAATACCATCAAAGCTCCACAAAACGGCAGCGCTTGGCTTCTGTCGATAAGCGCAACGTTTACGTACAGTTTGCAGCGGTTTATAAAGGTTTATGTAGTGGCTTAATTATAATAACATTAATTAACATTAATTAATAACAAATTAATAACAGTCACTTAATTGCAATGGCGGCTCGTGCAATGTTGCAACAACGTATTAGCTAAATTTAACCTGAGTAAAACAATCGATCGTTTGGAGGTGTCACTGTACCCCCGAGATATCGATATATTTGCGTAGGTTTAAACGGGAAGAAAGCGTGGTTGCCAGATTGCACGAGCCGCCACTGCTTAATTGTCAGGGTCATCAGTACGAGTTGACTCAACGCATGACCGATAGTTTCGGTTCCTATCCTGGATCCGTATCGGAGCCATTTGAGAACCAACCCGGGATCGGAACCGGAACCGAAATCAAACTCGAATGCGGAACCGGAACTGGAACCAATTACTTTCCAAACTGCGGAACTAGTTCAAAAGTAATTTTGGTTTGCTGTCCTAATCAGTGGCGAAGCGTGAAATTTGGCAACAATGTATTTTCTCCATTTAAATTCACCAAAAAAGTCGAACAGTCATCGGCGATGATCAGGCATTTCGACCTTTCTAATGTGTTTAAATGGGGGAAAAGGGTCGTTGTCAAATCGCACGCCTCGCCACTGGTCCTAATCTTACCGCACCCGCTCTCGAAAAACGAACCTGAAAATGAAATGGTGAATGGTGTAAACACGTGATTGCATGTCATCGTTGATAAAAACAAGAGACCTTTAATTTGGTCGTATTATTTCCTTCGCTTCTTGAGTGCTAACGCTACACTGTTTCCAGCCCAAAGAGTATTGGAAACGAGAGAGCTTTCAATGTTCGAGTCCGTTCGCGAGCTTTTGAATACAATTAATTCAATCGATGCACAATTAGCATGCTCTCGTGTCAATAATCACCTTTCATACTCATGTCGACTATCAAATACCGACCCGCGTTTGATTTTATTATAAACCAGTCGATTCTTGCCCTTCTACGCCTCTCCCTTTCTCTGCAGTTGGCTCGGCCCCTGTCTATCAAATAATGGTTTCTTTCGAGTCTTCTTGCAATTGTTTCTTGTTTCATCTGCCGATATTTTGTTTGACCCAGCCAATCAAGATACATTTGAGAATTCATGCAAGCATTACCTATGATAATTTAAGTGTGTTAATCCTTTTGTCTTGATGCGATTTTCCCCACTGTTTTAGTAGGGCGATATATCATATTGATTGCCGTCTGAGGACCTCTGGTTCCAAACAAACTTTGATACAATGTATTTTCCCCTTTAACCGCTCTTTTGAACGGGAAATTTAGGCTACTAAATCATACAATTTTTGCGACCTTTTTGCGATTATGAATTCTGCGCCATTAAAAATGCTTTATTATGCCTGGCTCTTTGACTAAAACTGCCGGAATCAACAAGATAATACTGATTTAACGATGCATTTGGAGGTTAGAATCGCCCTAATTCTCGCTAGATTCCCGCCCATTCCACAACAACAACAAAACATTAGGGTGATTCCAACCTCCAAATGCATCGTTTAATCAGTAATATCTTGTCGATTTCGGCAGTTTTAGTCAAGGAACCGGGCATAATTAAGCATTTTCGAGGGCGTTGAATTCATAATCGCAAAAATGTCGCAAAATTTTTTGATTTAATAGCCTTAATTTCAGTTCAAAAGTGCGCTTATGGGGAAAATATATTGAATCAGAAGTCTTCGGACGGCAATCGACACGATTTATAGCTTTACTAAATCAGTCTATAACTCTCTTTCAGAAAGATTGTCCATCTAATCAATTCCTGGTTTCGAACGTCTTACTGACCCAGACCCATTCATATATTTGTTCTGTATATGTTAGTAATAGTACGTAAGACACTTAGCGGGGCTGGAATCACGTCATACCGCCATACATTCATGTCTGGCACGGCAACTTTTCGCTTTAACACTATCGTTTCGTTGCAGGACATCTCCCTCGCCCCTTTGCCGAGCATGTGAGGGAGAGCAAAATCGGAGCTTGTTCTGTTCAGTTCTCATAATTGCCTCGGCCACAAGTTTGTTCCTGTTGCGGGGAGATATCGATTTTAGACCCAAGATTATTCTTTGTTTGTTTTACGTCAACTGAATTCCAGGGGCCAAATAATGTTCGGTCCCGAGCGTAACTTACGCTAAGCTCTCTGATTGGTCGAAACCGCGCGCAAGATGCACGCAATTCAATGCTCGGGGCCTAACATTATTTGGTCCCAGAGACCGTAAAATGCCGGTCCACGGGCTCACCGCACTATAAAAGATACCTGGTTAGGGTATGCAATACACAATACACAGCATACCATCCAACCAACGTATTGGCTGTGTGACGGGTTGCATACTCTGGCCAAGTATCTTTGTCCCTATACTATTGAACGCAAACGTTTTTGCTGTTAGAAACTCGAGATAAGTGCAGGCGGATCCGCAACATAGGCGGATCTAGCCATCTGGCAACTGTGAATGCTTCCAATTTGAATGCATGCGAAACAATCGATTATTAAAAGGGCCGGGCCCCCTCAAGGATCGATTGTTCCTCATACGTTCAAATGGGACGTCATGATTGCCAAATAGCTAGATCCGATCATGATCCGCAATCAAAGGAAGCTTCTGCATTCAACGTGCATTCTTGACGTCAATAACTGTCAATACTTTTGCGTTTGCAAGTACATCGACGAATCAAAGGGACGAGGATTCACAACTTGCGTGTGGCTTTTATGGTGGGTGAAAGGACCAACGTATTTTGGGCTCAGGGTTTGGTATGGGCGGTCCTTGTTCTCGGCCCCCGTTGTGAATCCTCGCCTCTGATTGGTTGAAAACTCCACTTAACGTTAGAGCATACAAAGACCGTCCGTCACGAGCATTTTAGGGGCCCTGGTGTCAAAATGTATGGTGTTAAGAGGGTCCCGGGTTCAGGATAGGATGGAATTCTTAAGAGGGGGGAGGAGGCTTTAAGGAATGATGCACGGGTCTACTTGATCAAAGGCCTAATTTGCTTCAAACTTTTTTTTTTTTTTTTTTTTTTTTTTTTGATAGTTCATCTAAATCAACTGTGAGTTCCGGGTAACTTTTCTTTGACGGATCGCACAAGTAGTTTTCACTAATTTGTCAGGGTCTTTTTTATAACCCGGTAGAAACCTATCAACTCTTTTCCACCCAAATGCTTAATCATTCCAGGTATACAACCGAATCAGTGGCGTAACTTTGAACCTTGCAGATTGAAAAGCCCCCCCTCCCGATCTAGCCCATAACATTGCCAGCACGCCAGCACGAGCGCCAACAGTTTTAGGGCCCTGAGCTTTTGAAATAATGATAGAAATATCGAAAAATTCCCTTAGGTTGCTTCCAGGCTTCCACAACTGAAAGGGGCCCTTTTAGCTTTTCCTCGTCGAACCTCCGGTGAAGAAGGGGCTCCTAAAGTCCTAGGAGACAGAATTATGAAGGTAATTTATTTGGAAAGGAGGGCCTCACTTCAAACTAATTTCAGAAAGATCCGCGTTTTTAAAGGAAAATATACTTACATAACTTACGAACAGAACAAAAGGCCTTCTCCCCTCCTTGTTTTATTCTTTCTGTTTTTCTTTTTTCCCATTTTCTTTCTTTTTCAACTTTTTTTTTTTTTTTTTTTACCTGGATGCGTTAAGGGCCCCCAACCGTTCCGGGCCCCACCGCACCGCGGTCCTTTCGGCCCCGTAAGTTACGCCACTGAACCGAATTCTCTTATTGTTTTTTGAGGATTTTACGTTCTGCAGACATTTGCGCTACTATATGAGTTGAACAAGATAAAAGTTCTCAAAAGCTTCATTAAAAGTGCGGAATGGCAACCGTACGTTCTGAAAACCATTCTGTTCGCCCTCTAAAATTTATTTTCCTTTCAGCCTTTCACTTTGCCTCTTAGGAAGTGAATTTTTCCAAAATGTTAAGTGTTTCGATGATTGTGAGGTTATATGTTCAAGGAAAGCTAGATTCAAGAGGAATTAATGAAAATTTTCGAAAGCTATCAAACTCGATGTCAGCGTTCAAAATTGAGGCGAACTGACACAATTTTCAAAGACTTTTGAGAGAAAATTTTTAAACTTGTTTGTTTTGGTAGCGCATATGTCTGCCAGTGGCGGCTCGTGGGCTTTGGTATTGGGGAGGCTGTGGGGGAGTGGGTGGAACCCCTCCAGCAGGGGGGCGGGGGCCCCCGAACAGCAACAGACAGGCGCGGACAGAAACAAACAGGCGCGGCTGGTCCGGCGACTGGTATGACGCTTATCCAGCTACTGGCTCGGCAACGCTGCGGGAGTCGTGGAGGATAGCAGCCTCCGATACCTTCGTTAGTGCGTGCACAGTCCTTGCTTGGTTGTGTGTGTGTGTGTGTGTGTGTGTGTGTGCCGAACACCACTACTTGACTGTGACTCGACCGCTCGACCGACTCGGAGTCTGTGCCTCTCGACGAGGCGACCATCCTTTATGGAGGCGACGAGGCACAGACTCTGACACTGCTGACTGCTGTCGTTTCGCGACTCAGAAATCTCGTTGCCCGCCCGCTTATAACTTCCTTCTCTGGCGCTCTCTCCTAGTGAAGATTGACTCAAGTTTTAGAGTCACGGACATTGTGATTGCCTAATTTTAATATGTTGTCTCTCGTTACTGTCTTGTCGACGTTATTTTTTCTTCCCTCTGAATGTCTGGGGAGGCACAGCCTACCTTGCCTCCTTAGGCGAGCCGCCACTGATGTCTGCAGAACCACTCACTTTAGATTCGACGGTATTGACCTATAACATGTAACCTGTAAAACTCTATCAGCTCTCCTCCCACATCAGACAATGAAAATGAAAATTTCCACTTAATCATTCCATGTACTCGTATTCAATTGAATTCTTTTCGATTCGATGCTGAAGTCGTCACCACGAAATTGGATATTGTTTCACGTCTAAACTTTACATGTTTTCGGAGTCGGACTCACAAACGACTGACCTGCAGTCTCATTTAGTGCGAGCGGCCGCTCGACTCAAATATATAATCGTAGTAGACGAACTTTTTTACTTTGTGTCTTACGCGCCTTGTCGATCTATCATTGGTTTTTAAACACCTGAATCTCATACATTATTCATATCTTTCTAGTTACCGCTCGAAGTTTTTATTTATTTTTTTTCTTCGCTTATTATTATTTTTTTTTTTTTTTTTTTTTTTTTATAGGTTATACATTTTTGAACGCTGTCTGGCTCTCTGCTCACTCCGAGAGCTTGGCCAAAAGGGAAACTCGTGGATCGACGCTATACCACAGTTCTATAGGCGGGAAAAATGTAGAAAGTCATTCAAATATTGCTCCATAGAAGTCGGGGGGGGGGGGAGAAATCCTTATTGCATCTAATTGCAAAGTTGGGTACCCGTTTGGTTGAATTTTTATGACGAACTGATGCGCAGCGTTGCCTAATTAGACTGTAAAATTCGCCTCCTTTTCATATAACCTATTGAAAACAAAGTAGGCAGATTTTACGTACTACTGCGTAACATGGCAACCTTAGCATATACATTATACATACTCAAAACGATGAGGAGTATAATTATTGTTTTATACTTTGTTGTATTAATGTTTCATACATTTTTATCGACGCAATCAACCTTTTGTTATGGAACTGATTTCCGGAAGCTTTTTCGAAGCACTATTCTCCGTGTGATACCAGAATTTTCACAAATTAGTTCTATTCTATCATATATCATTAATTTTTTATCTCCTTTGCCTCCCCTGGTAAAAAAAAGTGGATCGCATTTACTTTATTTGCTTATAGCAAAAGTTTGCAAGGGCCCCATTATTTATTTGAATGATGTCTGAAGATGTGTATTCAAATTCAATGTAACTGTTACGTTCGACAATGAGTGTGTTATAAGCATTGAACTGATCTCTCCGTTATCTGGTTGTTTTGTTACAGTTGATGAAAATAGGCAAAGCAGTTTTTGGCGAGAAATTGTTCTGTCAAATGATGAAGCTGACTTTTTACGGTCACTTCGTGGCGGGTGAAGATCAATATAAAATCGTGCCCACGTTGCAAAGGCTGCAGTCGTTTGGTGTGAAACCCATCCTTGATTACTCCGTCGAAGAGGACATCACGCAGGAAGAGGCTGAAAAGCGTGAAGTCGAGTAAGTAACTTTATCAGAAGTTTGGCTGTAAATACAGTCCAATTTTTCAGCTTTTCAATCGACCAAGGATTTAGAGCTCGTTGAATGTAACGGCGGATCCAGCAATGGGCCTATTGCACACTTTTGCTGTAAGCGATTTAATAGTCGATTATGGCGTAAAAACCTCCAAAAATAACGATGGCAGCACTAAAAACTCTCGAAATCCTCTCCTAAACTCAATAAACGCAGTTATTTGCGCGAGCATAATGGTGGCCGAAGGCACTAACAATGGGAGATTCCCATCTAACAATACTGTAACTCCATCAAGAAGTGACCAATAAGAGACGACTTTCATTTGACACCGATGTCACTAGGTGTTGCGGTACCATTCATTGGATGTGGATCATCACTCTGATGACTAATTACTCTGTGAATCATCCTTGTCAACATAGAAAGAGTGACGAAATTAAGATAGGAATCTCCCATTGTTAGTGCCTTCGGCCACCATTACGCTCGCGCAAATAACTGCGTTCATTGAGTTTAGGAGTGGATTTTGGAAGTTTTTAATGCCGCCATCGTTATTTTTTGAGGTTTTTACGCCATAATCGACTATTAAATCGCTTATAGCAAAAATGTGCAATAGCCCCATTTGGCAACTGTGGATTCCTCCCATTTGAATCTGTAAAAAACAATCGATCAGAAGGGCCATTATCCCCTCAAGAATCGATTTTTTTTCATGCGTTCAAATGGAATTAATGCATGGTTGCCAAATGGCTGGATCCGCCATAGTTATGAAGGTTTTATGGACCATTTTTTCCGGAGACGACCACAGTTCTCAGTTCCATTCAGTAGCCTCAATGTCAGCAGGCCCCTTATCACCTTTCGATCGCATGATTCACACTCTGTCGAAAAATTCAGATGGATTGTTGCCATCTGGCTGGTGCCGTTTACAAACAAATATATTTTTATTGGGTTATGGCGGTGCTCCGCGAGATCTCTGAAGCAGAGTTGGGCAAATCGTCTTTTTCGATTACACAATCGTTTACTTTTCAAAGGTAATCGAGATGGATTTCAGCAGTAATCAAAGTGTCCATTTCAATAAAACTGAAATTATTCTATTAAAAAACAATTTATTTCACCTTATTAACCCTGATATGCCCAACATTATTTTAAATTTTAAGGTGTATTCCACAAGAAAAACATCATCTTGGAGTTAAAAAAATTGAAAAAATAATTGAAAAATGTGAATTTTATTTGTTCAGCAAAATGATACACGCTGAAAAATCCCAAAATTGGGTTTTGTGTAAAATTGGCCTAACTTTACTATAATTTGGTTCAACAAGTGGGTGATCATGAACATCCCCATTGGGTTACAGACTTAACCCATAAATGCCCATTAGCATTTATGGGTTAAGTCTGTTTCCGTTTAATCGGTATGCCTGATTACCGCCAAAATCAGCCTCGATTACTTTTCAAAAGTAATCGAGATGGATTTTAGCAGTAATTAAAGTGATGTCAGTTTCAATGAAACTGAAATTATTCTATTAGAAAACACTTTATTTCATCTTAATAAGTCTGTTTCGTTTAATCGGCATACCTGATTACCGCCAAAACCAGACTCGAATACTTTTCAAAATTAATCGATAGACGAGTATCTAATTGATCTCCGTTGACCCAATCTAAGCCAACTCTGCTTGAAAGGCCTCAACATTTACTTAATCTTGTATGATATGACATCAGTGGCGTCGCGTGCAATTTGGCAACTCTGCATTCAACCCATTTAAACTCATGTAAAAAGTCGAATTCAGGGGGTGCACAGTGCACGAGGAAAATTCGATATATTTAAGGAGTTTAAATGGAGGAGTCGCATTGTTGCCAGATGGCACGCGACGCGACGCCTCTGTATGACAGGAAAGGTTAATATTGCACCTTTTTTCGCGTTATCGTTTATTGAGACGTATCGTTGCTTCAGCATTTTAGCTCAGTAAAATAAATGTGATCGGGTCCAAAGAAAAGGGACCGTATCATCCCGAGAAAATGTCACAGGAAAGCAATTTTTAGCGAATGAGCGAATTCAATTATTATTATTATTCTTTTTTTCAAGAGGCAAACTCGCTCTTGGTTTTAGAGCACAAGTTCCCAGTGTCTTGTCAGTTCATTCAAACAATTAAAATGTCCAGCAAAAAATCCTGTTTTTCATACCTCCTGATTTGTTTTCTTCTCTTACGGCTTTTTCTTATCAATTTTGGAAAAGGCGCAGTGGCGGCTCGTGCAATTTGGTAGCCATGCTTATTTATCATTTAAACCTATGCAAAAGTATCGACACAGAATAATACAATCAGAAGGGAAACTCCCATAAGAGCCAATGGAAACAAGATTTGGAATTTACTGGCACAAACTGGCAACTGTGCCTACTCACTTCTCAAGATGGCGGACATGCTTTTTCAGGCTATACAACCAATCACAACTCGGCCAGTTGCCGAAGATCTGCCGAAGATTGCCGAAGATACTCACTTTCGAACATGGCGGCCCGAAGTAAAGAATGTTTCAAAATGAATTAGAGTTTCCCTTCTGATTGTATTATTCTGTGGTATCGATATCTTGGGGATCCAATTGCGCCTCCTGAATTAAGATCGATTGTTTTATATAGGTTTAAATGGAGAAATTGCGTAGTTGCCACATTTCACGAGCCGCCACTGAAAAGGCGAAACGTGAAGTATTGCGCACAAAATATAACCTGACTCGAAATCAGCACAAAATTTTCAGTTGGTCTGTGCGACAGGAAATTCCACAATTTCCAGTTAGTTCTTTTTCAATTTTTTGTCGACTTCTCCGTGTCCTCTTTCTTTCCATTTTGAAAACTTTAAATCGATTTTCCTTCTAATTTAATATTTTCAACGTCTCAGAAACAACTATTTAAATCATCATAAATCCGTCATTATACCCGGTACATACCCGGGTATTCTATACATCACTGTTCTGTCCTAGACCCAGTCACATATACATTTCATTTCACTCCTGTGGCGGCTCGTGGAATTTGGCAACAACGGTTTACCTTCATTTGATTCTATGTAAAACAATCGAAAACAATCGATTCGATTGTGAAGCGCTGATTGTACATAATTAAATTCTAATGGACCGCAAGCATTGTTGCCACATTGCACGATCCGCTAATGGTTCACTCTGCTAACAATAAGCCTCTTTGTTTCCTTGCGAGTTTGTTTTCATACTTCACCGCTGAAAGAGTTAAGTAAGGCGTCAAAAATTAAAATTAAAATTGAAGCGCGTCTCCTTCAAGCTCTGTTGAGGGAATTCGCCGCAAACTACGCGATCCGCGATCGGTTATGTCGCGTCGTGGCGCGTAAAAGTGTTATCATTGCCAAATTAGCGTATCCCTTTTTTTTTCATTTCCGCCTGGTATTCGTTTTGGTTTCGATCCATTTTTGCGTAAAATACGATTAAATAAGACATGATACGCGGACGGAAGTTTGGCCGTTGTAACCCCGGCAATAAGCCTTTTTTTAGGACCAAACTGGGCGATTCTTTTATTGCCGGGAACGTATTGAAACCGTGACGTCATCGAGCATCGCTAATTAAATGCGGGCTCTGTTTGAATCCTTTTGTTCTTTTCGATCATTTACCAGTGGCGGCTCGTGATATTTGGCGACAGTGTCCTTCCTCCCATTTAAACCAATGTAAAACAATCGATTCTCCAGGAAGGACTGTCAGTTTCATCAATAATTGATTATTTTACCTAAGTTTAAATGGAAAAATTGCATGGTTGCCAAATCACACGAGCCGCCTCTGTCATTGACCGTGCGAGATAAATTGATTTTCTCTACAACTGAATTTCATTTAATTTTTTCATTTTTAATAATAATTATCCATACGGAAAAGATGGATAAAATTATCCTTACGCATAGGCAATAACTGCACAGCCAAACAACCTCTGGACCCCTGACTAAAACTCTCGCCAACCTTGTAAGGATTATGTTTCCGCATTGAGAAGGGACGATTTGATTTGACGACTCGCGGTTTATTTTTATGTCCTAAAAAATGTCCTTAAATTTTTCCAATAAATCTCCCTCTCATCACGCGCGTTATTGCACATTTTGCAACCCTGAAAGATCCCGTATTTAATTAGCATTCTTTCAAAGCACATCTGAAGATCCCGGCGATTCGAATTTTAAAAAATTATCAACTAAAATTCACTATAGGACTGAAAACCAAACAGCCAGAAGTTCTACGAGGGGGGAGGGGGAGGGGGTTGGGGGTCCGAAAATTGTCAGGGGGGGGGGTTGGCTCCGACGGCAACAATTTGGTAAAATTTCTCTGAAAACGCAAAAAATTACCTTTTTTAGGGCAAGTTTTGCTGTTACAGGGAAGGGAGAGTTCAGACTACTTGGACACCCCCTTCCCCTTTAAATGAATGTAATTGAATCGATTTGCCAGGAGGCTATCAACCACCCTATAAGAATTGATTATTTTACCAGAATTTTAAATTGAAAAATTGCATGGTGGTTAAATCGAACGAGCCGCCTCTTCTACCTATACAGTATACACACTGTCTAATAATGACTAACGTCGAGTTTGGAATCCAAGTTTCGGAACACCGTTAATTTGTCCGTTGATTAATGAATCGATTGTTCCGTCTCGTTCATCAAATAATTTTGTCCTGAAGTTCCTAGAGTGCACAGATTTGCTTATTATGTACTATCCAATCACAGTGCAGACTTTCGCCGGGCGAAACTTCGTCGCCATGGATACAGACCGTCAACCTGTTCCGTTTGTTTAATAAGTGAGCCTCGTGATCACGCAACGCGCAGTTTGTTACAAATTACGATTTTGCTTGTAATGTAATATTTCGCCTCCCTGTGATCGGAGCAAATATTAGCAAATTTGAATAGTTCATGCTTGATTTCATGTATTTGCAGTTTTCGTTCAATGCTCTCGATTTCTATCCAGCAACTGCCAGCAAGCATTAATGATAAAAAACAAATAAGTAAATAGATAAATAAATAACTGGAAGGATAAATGAATAAATACATTAAATTTAGAATCTGCTTAACATCCTGCGAAGACTCTTGAATTAAAGTTGTAAATGACTAAATAGTATGCACGACTGCAGAGGTTTTATCCAACTGCAGTTTCTGCTGTTCATATTTTCGTAAGGCGAATTTTTTTATGCTCTCACTCAATTTACAAGGCGTCTTTTTTTTATGATCACGCTTGTTAACATGGAGTCTTCTATAGGGTGACTATAAAAGAAGTCCCCACTCAGAAGTTGGTAAGGTTGCCGCTCAAGAAATCGAAGGGGCTTTTTACCATTTAAGGGACAATTTCTGTGCAAACCTACCTTGAAGTTGACCGGAATGTAGAAATATATGCAAATGTGGTGGTGGTGGTAGTAAAGAACTTTAATCTTAAGGCTTGCATCAAATTCGTACTGTAATTATCGGTTGCTCCTTCAATTTCTCGATTGGCAACCATCCTAACTTCTAAGTGGGGATTTCTTTTAAGTCACCCTGTACATAGCTATACCTCTAATTTATGGTATACTCACTGAGTTTTTTGAGGTGCTTGGTAAGATTTTATGGATTAAGAAAACCTTTTCAACCTTTTCAACCTTCTCATTGCGATTCAATGTCACATGACTTCCATAATCGATTGATCGATTGACACGTTTGGAATTACTTGGTTCATGGGCCCCCGCAGAAAAATTACCAGGGGGGGGGCAACATTTTTGAACCTCAATGGAAGGTTTAGGGGTCATGACCCAGTGATAAATAGGTTTAGCCCCCCCCCCCCCCCCCACGTTAAAGTGTAATTTTATATTTATAGGTAAAGCCAATTATTTTTAACCGAGAACAGATTATTCCTGGAAGGAAGAATGGCCTTTTTCATCTCTAAATTTCCTATCTATTAACGATTTTGATAAATGCATTTTCTCCATCTTGGTCTTCCTGTCCAGTATTTTGCTAACTTAATGTTGTTTTTGTTTTTCCCCAGCGCGAGTTTATCAGAATCAGAAAAGAAGGGTGAACCTGCAACTAAAGAGGATGATTGTAAGTTTTTGGTGATTTTTCTTCTCTTTTTTTAATGGGAATTCTGGTTTTTTAAACCTAACTACTAGCCTCTTTGACTAGATATACTAGCATTTTAGTTTTAAATAAACTGGTGAAAAATTACAGAATCTCCAGCCAACAATGTCCGAATTCTGGTGAAAAATACCAGAATTCACATAAAAAATGCAAGAATTTCTTTTCAAAACTTTTCATTATAATTTTGGCCATTTTAATGAGGACAGTTTCTTTGGATACCTTAAACATATGAATGTAAACTGACTTGCTTTGTATTAAATCAAAACTTACTGAAGAGAAAATTGGATGCAAAAGTTTGGTTTTGCAACTTTACCAGAAAATTTCAAAGTTTCAATACTGTTTATCTTTTGTCTAAAAATGCTGCTGTCTCCTTCAGGCAGCAAGTAGCCAATGTTGCTCCGAATTTCTCAGTGGAGCGCCAGTCTGCCACCTTGAATCAGATTAGAATATTAATCAAGCTGCGATTTTGTCCGTCGGTCAGATCTGTTGTTTAGCATAATCATTTTGCCTCCCATTTGCAAAATATACAAGTCAAATGAGATTGCTGGTGCATCTCAGATAACTTGCTGATCTATTTCCATCAATCATCTGTAGTTAACGTACCTTTATCAATATTATGAAAAGTACTAGGACTTTCAAAAGAAAGTGTCCTAGTCGAAATTTTTACTTCTTCAAATATTGGTAAGCGATTTTGTTACTTGCAAGTGTTCATGGACTAAGCAGAATGTCTATTTTAGAGTACATGTAGAAAAATCGTAAATTCTATTAAAAACAACGGAAAAATTTAACAATGAGAATTTTGACCAGGATATTTTCTTTTGAAAGTCTTTGTACCTTCTGTCTGATACCTTTCAGGCTCTTTAAAATTCCAATATTCACAAAAGATGATGTTTCTGATTAAGGAGCGTATAGTCCTAAAAAACCATTTGAAATAAATCCAGATCCAAATTTTTTCTCTTCAAATTTTCCGATTTTCCTCTGCTTTTCTCTCGTTTTCTCTCCCTCCTCTATTGATAACATTTTCTTCTCTATTTTTGCAGCGGAGCTGTTAGGAGCGCCATTACCCCAGTATCATGTAGATAAAAATTTTGCCGATAGACGATATAAAGTACAAAGTGCTCGTACATACTTCTATCTTAACGAAGCTACTTGCGAACGAAATGTAGAAATTTTCCAAAACTGTCTCCATGCAGTTGCAAGTAAGTATAAAACAGCAGTTTCATCTTTGCCCCACCCAAAAAAATTCAAAGCTTAAATTTTTCTTCCCGAGGTTATTCTCTACAGTTTCTACACGTTTAAATTGAATAATTGATAGGGCTACCTCCAAAATTGATTTTGGTTAATGATTAAGTTTCTACTCAAAACTCCATGCCTATGTGCGGTTTATGGTTGGAAAAAGCGAGGAGGGCGGTATCGCATTTTGTTGCCAAGTTATTGAAGCTTATTCATAAGAAAGGCTTGACTTCAAAAAGTTGCTGGATAAAAACATGCTTCATAGTGCAAGTTTCTGTTGCAGAAAATATCTCCCAAGAAGGTATTTCTTGACCCTCTTTTTTTTATTTTGCTGGGTTTTGTCCGGAATGTATTTAAAATCACCTTTTTTAATTACCAAGTGCCGGAAATCAGAGATTTTTTTTATATCAGTTTTCATTGAGTAATAGCCGATAAAGGGTCGATGAAACAACGGGTGTGCTCTTTCTAAGAAATCAGCTTTGTGATACAATAGAGCATTCCTGTCGGAAGAGCGCACCTTATGTTTTATAAACCCTTTTTCAAGAAATGTCCTCAATTGTTCTCATTAGTATCTTATGATATCACTAACTCAACTATTTCTCTCTTTTCAGATGCAACTTACGGAACAGGAATTACGGCCATCAAATTGACTGCTCTAGGTAGACCACAGTTGCTTGTAAGTTTTCAATTTCTCCACAGTATCCTCAAAGCTTTCTATTTCTTTATCAGCACCTTCAATATTTTTTGAAATTTTATTATGTATTTTGGAATTTTGATTTTATAAATGGGTTGCGACTACTAGGTATTTTAACCCATTGACATTTGAATTAATTTTAGCCTGTTGCAACCCAGAAATACTAATTAATTTTCCGGTAAAAAGCTCATACTAAGATTTGATGTAATTTTCAGTTTCAGGCAGTTCCCCAGCCTATTTTTGAGATTTTTTTTTAATTTTTTTTTTTTTTTTTCAATTTTTTTTTTTTTATTTGTATAGAAAATACATATGAAATATCAGGCTAAAACGCCCATTCTCATAGTAGTTGTTATTTTTAGTTTCCAACCATTTTCCTGCCAATTTTTGAGGTTTTTTGGTTTTTCTTTTAATTTTTTTGATTTTTTTACTTGAGAATAAGATGTGTACATAACATTGGTAACAGAGACACAAGCGCTTGTATTTGTTTACAAAATTTGAGAGAATTTTGAGGTTAAGTTGCTATGACTAATATCAGTTCTACCAATGTAAGAAGAAAGAAAAAACTGTAAAAAGTTGGCTACCGTGTCTCTGATTACACCTTGATCAATGTCCGTGGCGCCATCTCTTGGAAAACGGAGAACTGCAACGTTAATAGGTTGCTTAGTATCTGGACGAGTGAGACTCGTCTATGCATATTCATCCCGGGAGACCAAGGACGAGTCAGACTCGTCTGTACATGGCAATGGGTTAAAAAAACGCGTTTCAAAACTTCATCCCAGTAGCTCGCTCTTAAAATAACATTTTAAAATGTCTTGTAACATTTTCTTCCAGTAGAAACAAATTAGTATTTATCCTCCAATGACTTCTTGTTACAATTCTTTACACTGCAAGGAATTGGCTGAAACATTTTACTAAGTAAGTGCTCATTGGTTGTAAGTGCAAGCAGTCGGTCACATCTTGTGCAAATGATTTGATGCAACCTGCATTACATGTAAACACACGGCACTCTTTAGCTGTCTTTTTTTATGTCCACAACGATTTTGCGAACTTGAACTGAGTATGTATTGTAAACTCCGCCTACAAAGTCACGTAGTTGGAGACTACCAGTGAAAATACTTTGGAAAATCCGAGTGCCAATTGCTCACTGCGCATGACATCCTTTCCGTCCACAATGGCTCGCATGCTTTGAGCCACTTGGACAATTGTGGTCCACAATCGCTTGCAGCAGTTCTACCAGCCCGGGAAAAAAAATCCCTCAGTGCTCTTGCTCGAAAAGCTCCGCCCATTAGCGACCGGCCACAGCGAGTGATTGTGGATATAAAACGATGCGGCTTTTCCTTTAATATCTTTTGTTTTCTCAAAATCAAGAAGGGTTTTGGTTACGTGTAATGCGGCGTGTGCATTACCATTGCAGGACCTATGCGATTGCTTGTACCTAGAGAAAAGATAGTGGTCGCCAAAAATTGTAAACATTGTATGCTGGAAAAAAATGCTCTGTAAAAACCACGCTGTGAATAATCAAGTTGTCCCCAAAAAAAAAAAAAAAAAAAAAAAACTGCGCTGAACGAAAATTCTGGTTAAAAGGCTAGCATTTTTCCGTGCAAGAAATTCTACTTGAAATCACCAGCTATTATTTTTAAAATCTCAAGAGATTTTGGCAAATGGTTTTTTATGTAAATTATATGCTAAACTGTGTGCTAGGGTTTTTAGCGATTACAATGAGGTATTCTTTCACTGCCAAAAATGTTTTAGTTCATCTGAAGTAATTTCTCTTAATTCTTCTTCTTCTAGCTCCGAGAGTGCAAAGTAATCATGCGAGCTTGTAATTTTACCTCTAAAGTTGTCTCAGTTCATCAAAAGTAATTTTTCTTTACCTTTTTTTTTTTCTAGCTACAACTGTCAGAAGTAATCATGCGAGCTCGTAATTTTACCTCCGAAGTCATGGGTGGCAAGGGTAATGTCATTGGACAAAACTTAAGCAAGGAAGAACTCATACGTAAATTAGAAGCGAGAGGAATTAAAGACACCAAGAAATTCCTCGAGAAAGTGGTCGTTGATGCTCAAGGGTAAGAAAGCCAAGTTTTAATATGAAGCTTTTTAGCTTATGGTACATTTTTGATGTCTACGTCAAAATGATCCATGAGTGGTGTACCTTTATCCCTATATCATCACAAAAACATTCCTCTTTATTGCTTAGTCTCACTGTCTTCCTTGACCTACAGATTTAGTTATAGGCTGTCCCAAGAATGATTGGACTTGACAACTGTAGGTTTGAATGAAGACATCAGCTTTTTACTGCTCCTTAACCAATCAGGTTGCCTGATCTGAGGATGGAAGCTGATATTTTCATGAAAGCCATAGAAGTGTCAAATCCATTCTTTTCTGGGACAAGCTTTAACTATAATTGTATCTTAATCATCCAGAAAGCACAGGTTGCTCACTCTACTTTCGCTCTACCTTCTAGAATCATTATCATTATTGAACGCCTCTAATGATGGGATTTTCTCTCCATTTATCATAAAAAGCCAAAAAAATCCGTTTATTAAGAATAAAATGGCAAGACTAAAAATATCTGAACAAAATGTATCCTTTATTGCAATAAAAATCTTTAATAAGCTCCCTTTTAACATCAGGAGAAGCTTCTTAGCGGGTGATCTGCAAGGTTTCTCCTATCTCATGTCCAATTACTTTTTAACCAATGCCTCTTTTAATGAATTTTTTTTATAGTGAATTTTTTTTAGTTCACTGTAATAGTTTCTGACCATTGGGTTCTTATTCTTTTCTGTTCTGATTAAATGTATTAGTTTCTGACCTGTACCTATAGCCCTCTGTATGGGCTCTATGTATTAAATTTCAAAAAAAAAAAAAAAAAAAAAAAAAAAAAAAAAAATGGAAAGGTACATAGGCCAGCAAAAGAATCTTTCACATCACGTTGAGAGGGGAAATTTTCTTACCCCCTCTCTACTATTCGAGCAGTAAGAGATGTCGTCTCTCTAAAGAATAATTGAGAAGAGGGCAGAGATATTGAGTCGGTGTAAGCTGTACGTGTGTAGCGAGTACAACGGGTGTTGTTATCTCTATACGAGCCGAGGGCCGATTCGCACACCACCTTTACCGTCTTTCTTGCATTGGAGAGGTTCGAAATATTGCCCCTCTTGCCGTGATATGGAAGATTCTCTTGTCAACCTTAGTACAAGGCTGAATATTATCCTGTGGTGGCATCAAGAAATGACTTTTTTGTTTGCTGTTCTTGAAAGTTCATGTAGATTTTTGTATTTTAATTGTGCTCTTTGTTATTTTTCATAAAAATTGTAGAATCAATGCTCAAAATTGCGGGAGCAAAGGTTTGCAATGGACCCAATGAAAATCATTCTCCTCTAATAATTTTTTTTTCTTTTTCCAGAGTTATCCATCTGTTCCCGTGGAGTGGATTGATCGATGATAATTTTGGCTTAAGTGACACATTCCGAGTCCCAAGTTTCAAAGAAGGTCGTATGGTCCGATTACTCTCTCAGCTCTCCCAGAAAGAGGAAGAAATGTTCCGTAACATGGTGCGACGACTTAACACTCTAGTCCGGGTAAGTGTTTCTGTAAATCCATTGCATTTGATTAATTCTTAAATTAATAGTTTCAGGTAAATGCAATCTTGTTTATTTCTGTCCTTTTCCGGCCTAGTAATTTTGCTTGGGGCTCATGTAGACTTTGAGTACCTTGGAAAAATCCATGAATTTTCTTTAATAAAAGTATGTTCTGCATATGCTTAATAATTCAAAATTTGCAGGACCGTCAATTTTTTCTTGGAGTTGTTGGGTTTTTGTTGGATAAGCTAGATTTTGAATAGACTGTTTTAGTAGAGCGATATATTCTTTCAATCACTGTCTGAGGACCTCTGGTTCCAAACAAACTGTGATTCAATGTAATTTCCCCATAAGCTGATTTTTCAATGGAAATTTTGACTAATAAATCAAGAAATTAATGCAACCTTTTTGCAGTTACGAATTCTATATCCTCAAAAATGCTTAGTTATGCCTGGTTCCGTAACTAAAACTGCCGAAATCAATAAGATTTTACAGATTAAACTATTCATTTGGAGGTTAGAATCGCTCGACATCCCGCCAATTCCACAACCACAACAATAACATTTGGGTGATTCCAACCTCCAAATGCATCGTTTAATCTGGAATGTCTTGTTCATGGCAGTTTCAGTGAAGGAACCATGCATAATTAAGTATTTTCAAGGAGGTAGAATTCATAGTCGCAAAAAAGTCGCAAAAATTGTTTGATTTAATAGCCTAAATATCCGAGGGAATTGGTCTCAGCTTTGAATTTGGGAGCATTCTCTGTAGTATTTCAAATGTCCTGAAAATTAAATGGCATCTTGCAAAATTTTGCTCGTTTTAACTATTTTTCGCAGTCCTTGAGCTCACCTTATTATTCATTGCTACTATTCACTTAAATCTAATGAAAGGTTGATGCAGATCGTTGTCTGAAGTTCTGTCAAAAATATCAAAGCACAAAAGTAAAGTATCAGTGTTATGAAGTAAGACGTTTATTATAATGTGAGTTGTCCCATTTGTTTCCTCTATTCTCTTTCAAGTCATAGTGTAGGGTATTCCAGTCACACTGCTTATCACTCATTTATTTTCATGTCATGCCAAGTTTTATCTCTGTATGTTTGGAAGGTCTGATCATAATAATCCATTTATGTTTTTCAGACTGCGGAAGAGTTGGATGTACGTATAATGGTTGATGCTGAGCAAACTTATTTCCAACCAGCCATCTCTCGTTTAACTTTAGAATTGATGCAGAAATACAACACTGAAAAGGTAATAAAGAGTTTCTCCGGAGCTTAAAATGTGTACGATCTAGCGATCCGCGGATCGCGTGAAAATGAGGAAATTTGTTGATTGTCAACCGTTGCATGTTTGTTTGATGTTCTGTTCACGAAACAACTGTGCAATTTGACAGCCTGTCAAACTGCAGAGTTATTTGACTATGGATGGTGTGTCATCTGTTCACCAATCTAACTGCCAACAAAACCAATAAACGCGTTTTGGAGGTGTTTTGGTCAAAGTTATGTTGGAATTTTTGAGTCAGGTTGGCAATTCTGCAGTTTAATCAAATCTATTTGAGTGTGTATGAAGGCCTTTAGCAACATATTTTTTGATTATTCAAATTCAAAAGACTCAAAATTAGAGATCTGCTGAAAAAGAAAGTACAAGCAGAGCCATTAGTCCTGTGTCGACGATTCGACGCAACCCTCACTACACGTAGCCCGAACCTCATTCGGTCTTGAGAGAACAAAAGGAAAGAAAAATAAGAGAGCGTTAAGTGTACGTGTATTGCGGGTTGCGCCGAATCGTCGACGCAGGACTAATGGCTCTGCTTGTACTTATAAATGGGAAGTGGGATGTGCTCTTTCCCAAAAGAATTTTAATTTGGTTTTGTTCTCCAAACTCTCAATACAAAGGCTGTCCAAAAAGTAATGCAACGATTGCGTTTTTGAGCGAACGGAAAAAGCTAGCGAATTTTTGTTCACGGATTCGTGTTGTCGGTGTAGATACCGATAAAATGAGACCTTGTTGAGCTCATTTGATCAAAAATTGACCGAGATACAGAGCTTTTCCCGAGGGATGTTGCGAAACCGCCTCCAGGATTTTGGGGTACTTTTCGCAGTACGAAAAAAGTCAGCCTTAAGTTTGATCTCGTACGAACTGCACGCGAGATAAAGTTGGCAACATAGAGGGAGTGTTTGGCAACATTGCTTGCCTAGTTAACATGTACACACGTGAGCATATTGCGAAAAAGCGCCCTGAACTAAAGGAGACTTGGATTCTCCATCAAGACAACGCGCGCCCCCATACGGCTGCTTTCACGAAGGATTTCATGGCGAAAAAAGGAATTGTCACCCTCTCCCACCCCCCCCCCCCCCCCCTACAGCCCGGACCTCGCACCTTGCGATTATTGGCTTTTTCCTACTCTGAAAAAAGCTTTAAGGGGTAAGAGGTTCGACTCCATTGGTGAAATTCAGACTGAAGTTCAACGGATTCTCAAAACTCTCGCTCCGGAGGAATTCCAAAAGACCATGCTGGAAAAATGGGAAGAACGGCTTCGCTTGTGCATCAAACACGAAGGAAAATACTTTGAGAAGGAAGAAAGGCGTCTGGAGTCTTCAGATGAAGAATAATTGAATTTAAACATCATGGTATGATAAGCTTTTTTGTCAATTTTCTAATACACGTGGTTTTAATCGTCACTCGTTTTTTTTTCTTTGCAAAAAGTACCCCAAAATCCTGGAGGCGGTTTCGCAACATCCCTCGGGAAAAGCTCTGTATCTCGGTCAATTTTTGACCAAATGAGCTCAACAAGGTCTCATTTTATCGGTATCTACACCGACAACACGAATCCATGAACAAAAATTCGCTAGCTTTTTCCGTTCGCTCAAAAACTCAATCGTTGCATTACTTTTTGGACAGCCTTTGTAGATGGTGTAGTTGGAACATTATCCAAATCTTTGCATCTAGGTCATGAGTTTATTGTTCTCGGATTAAGAGAGAAAATCCTGCATTTCCTTTTATTGTTCAAAGTGGTTTGAATCAGTATTGTGAATACTTACTGACCATTTTTCTTTTTCTTTTTTGTGTCCAGGCCATTGTATTTAATACATATCAGTGTTACCTCAAAGAAGCATTAAATGAAGTTATTACTGATCTCAATCAAGCCAAACGTCAGAAATTCTATTTTGGTGCTAAATTGGTACGAGGAGCATATATTGAGCAGGTACGCTATTTTTGCTGATTACTTTGTAATTTGAAGTCTTGGAAATTACCAGATTTACCCATGTACGATAGACACCTTTGTACCATGGGTTTCAAAAGAAAGTATCCTGATTGAAATTTTCATTATTTCATTTCTCGACCAAGAGACATTTTTCGGTTTTGTAGGTATTTCAGAGTCTCTCAGTAGACTCTCAAGAGTCTCTTGTGACTCTTGTGACATTATGCCTCAAAAAATTTAAAACGATTAAATTGAAAGAAAAATTCCAATGAGAGGACTTTCTTTTGAAAGTTATAGTACAAAGAGGCTCTGGAGACTTTCAGAGGGATCAAAAAAAAAAAAAAAAAAAATTCCCAACTATGGAATCCATCGGGATTGAGTGAAAAATTTTTTACCATGTGCTACACGGCACAGATTGTGAATCTGTGGCTTATTTTCTTAATTTGTCAATGCACTCATCGTAATTTTTGCTAGATTTGACTAAAAATTTAGATAATTTTTAGTCAAATCTAGCAAAAATTAGTAAATTATTTGATGTCCAGAATTGTTTTATTTTTGATCATAAGGATACAACATGTCATAGATTCACTGCTTTTACACTATGGAGGGAAGCTTTTAACCTCCCTAAAGCTGGCTGAAAGATGCGTGTGGCAGTAAGATATGGCTGAACACTAATAATATAATCAAGATTCCTCGCTATTAGTTCTTTTCTGGATCCTAATTATTTGTATTTTGATTATTTCAGGAGCGGGCAAGAGCTGCCGCATTAGGATACACTGATCCAATCAACCCATCTTATGAAGCTACAAGCGAGATGTACCATTCAACTCTACACGAATGCCTTCGTAGAATTAAAGGTTTGAAAGATGCTGGTGATGATCCGAAAAAGATTGCTATAATGGTTGCCTCTCACAATGAGGATACTGTTCGATATGCTTTGCAAAAGTAAGTTTATCTTTCAATCTTCATTATTTGTATCCTCCATTGCCTAAAAACGAAAGAGGAGCGCTACACATGATTTTAACATAATTATTAATTCATAAAGTAAAATAACTCATAGTACACAAACAATAATTGATAATTTAATCAGATGCATTTCAGGAGACGCATACTCCCATTTTCAGTGATTTGCGACTGGTTAGTGATTGTGATCTGGTTCCTTATCCACCTAAATTCCGAGACTCAGATTTTTATGGGAAATTTGACACCAGTCAGACCTCCCCAGAAATGTAGTTCTACGCAACGAGCTTTCACTGTACTATGACCTTTAAAAAAAAGTACCTCGGTCAAAATTTTTACTCTTTTCAATCTTGGCAATCTTTAAACAATGTTGCAGTTTTCAAGTGTTAAGGAGTAATCAGAACGCCCCTTTTAAAGTATGTCATAGAAAATCGAAAGTTTCATTGAAAATAAAGGACGAATTTAACAATAAGAATTTCAACCAGGGTACTTTCTTTTGAAAGTCATAGTACATAAATATAGGTACCAATCATTTTACAACTTTTCCTGAAGTTGTAAAAATCCTGAAGTCTTAATATCCTCGAGTCCTAAAATCCTAAAATCCTAAAGTGGTAAAAATGTCTGATGTCTCCTGATTGAAGGCTTTCATCCATCTACCTATCTATCTTTTTTACTCGTCAAAATATCTGTTCCAATTTTTCAACATTACCATTTCATTAATTTTTTCTCTCTTTCGTTTGAAGGATGAAAGATATTGGTATCTCCCCTGAGGATAAAGTCATCTGTTTTGGACAGCTGCTTGGAATGTGTGATTACATAACTTTCCCTCTTGGTAAGTTCAAAACCAGCTTTTTTTCCACTAATTTTTTTCTTTTACTATTCCCTCATTTGTTTTTGTTATTTTTCCAGTCCAGCAGTTGAACTAAAACTGAAGTATCCTTAGTGTTTTTATTTTTTTGTTTTTTGTTTGTTTTTTTTTTTTTTTTGTTCTTTCACAAACATGATTTTGATATCTCCTACCTCTTAATTTATTTCCCTTCTGCTGCGCGTGTAATCTCTCTTTCAACTCTGTCCCATGGACAAGTACGCTGCTGTTTGATTTGTGAAATATGCATAGATTAAAAACAAAATGTTTTTAACGTGTATGGATTTCTATATAGAGTGAAATAACACAAGCAACCCAGCAATAATAAACATGTAATTAATTTAGATCAGCCAACAATTATATAAAAACAACTTAGATTGGAGTAAAAGCTGGAACAACAAGCTTGTTCCAGCTTTTACCCCAATATAAGTTGTTTTTAAATAAATTGAAATATATATGTTGCAAAAATTGTTGCTCAAAAATTGCGTGTGAATTTGGGATAAGATGTTCTTTTCAAATGAACTAATTGTTTGTTCACTGTCCTCTCACAGTGCTAACTTGAGGGTGATGCTTTTTTTGGGTTTTCATGTGTAAGAATGATTTAAGTTTATCTCCAAAACTACTTTTGAAAAAATTACTGACTGTCCAATGTCCATATAAAGAGTCAGTGTAAGTAACATAAACAAAAACTCTCTGTTGGTTGTGAAAAGTTTTATAGCATTAATCCTTCAAAGAGCTTGATTCAAAATGGGGGTTTTTCTCCCCCCCCCACCGATTTTCCTGAAACTTTGTATTTTGATAGTTCTTGATATAAGTAGCCTTTTTTTTCAAATAAAGTTTTTCCGAAAATAATTAGGGGGGGGAGTTACAGTGTTGCAAAGTTGCACCTTTCAAAAATTCATAACTTTCGAGTAAATCATCCGATTGAAACGCGGTTTTCACCAAAAAATGCGGATTGTAAAGCACTTTCATGCCATCTAAACGGAATTCAATTTCAATAATTTTTGACATAGTTATCTTCATTTTTGTGATTTTTAGGCCACTCAAAATCTACCTAAAGTGAAATAAAAAAAAACGGTATTTTTTTATTTTGACCGGATTGAAATGTGTTATTCCTCTTTAAATTCTGCGTAAAATGAGCCCAAGCAGAATGCAGGGCGATTTTTTGTTCCGGAGTTATGCATTTTTTAGTAAGCAAAAAATGAGTTTTTTAGGCTACCCATGAGTGTTCGATAGAGAGGCTCAAGTCAAATAAGTGGAAACGGTATTTTTTGATTTTGATCAAATTGAAATATGTTATTCCTACTGAAATTCTGCGTAAAATGAGCCCAAGCAGAATGTGGGGCGATTTTTTGTTGCGGAGCTATGCGCGTTTTAGTAAGCGAGAGTCGAGTGGTTGAGGCTACCCGGGCTACCCACGTCTTTGAGCCTCTCCATAGAACGCCACGTCTTTGAGCCTCTCCATAGAACGCCACGTCTTTGAGCCTCTCCATAGAACGCCACGTCTTTGAGCCTCTCCATAGAACGCTCTACTTTCGCTTACTAAAACGCGCATAGCTCCGCAACAAAAAATCGCCCCACATTCTGCTTGGGCTCATTTTACGCAGAATTTTAGTAGGAATAACATACTTTAATTTGATCAAAATCAAAAAATACCGTTTCCATTTATTTGACTTGAGCCTCTCTATCGAACACTCATGGGTAGCCTAAAAAACTCGTTTTTGGCTTACTAAAAAATGCATAACTCCGGAACAAAAAATCGCCCTGCATTCTGCTTGGGCTCATTTTACGCAGAATTTAAAGAGGAATAACATAATTCAATTTTTTATTTCACTTTAAGTAGATTTTGAGTGGCCTAAAAATCACAAAAATGACGATAACTATGTCAAAAATTATTGAAATTGAATTCCGTTTAGATGGCATGAAAGTGCTTTACAATCCGCATTTTTTGGCGAAAACCGCGTTTCAATCGGTTGATTTACTCGAAAGTTATGAATTTTTGAAAGGTGCAACTTTGCAACACTGTAACTCCCCCCTAATTATTTTCGGAAAAACTTTATTTGAAAAAAAAGGCTACTTATATCAAGAACTATCATATGGTCTATCTTCCTTTCCTTTGGTCTCTCTTCGTCCAAAAATGACGCACACTTTCTCCCACTATGAAGTGAGACCAAAGAGAGAGAAAATAGGCAGAGCAGCCATTGCCAGCTGGCTGCCAAGCTGCTCACCTAGAAGTTGTGTTATGCTTAGAGATTGGAAAATTTCGTCGTTATTTTTGGCTGATTTCGATGTTATTTTTTGTTGATTTTGGTGTTATTTTTTGTTGATTTTGGTGTTATTTTTGCGATGCTTTTTGCGTCATAGAGAAAAAAATATAGCGCGGCTAATGTAATTTAGTTAGTTTTATGACTCGTCACCCTCCTATATTAACTTTTGTAATGATGAAAACTTCAAATTCCTCCTAAATTTTAGCTACGGTGAACTGTAACGCAAAAAACTTGAAAAATCATGGTAAATTCAACGTGCTCGCACTTTTAACATAATTCCGCAAAAATTTGTCAATTTCGCGATTTCTTCGCTCAAAAAGGCCGAATTTCGCGATTTCGCTGGTTGGGAAAGGCCGAATTTCGCGGCCCTTTCGCGGATTCATGGCGATTTTGCGCTTAAATAAAAAAAAAACGGCGATTTCGCGTTTTCACACTTTGCATTTTCGTAATCAGGGGACCGTGGTCGATGCTCCTATATAGTTTTCAAGGCCATTGAATTGAATTGAATTGAGGGTGGAGGTGTCCCCATGTGATGGAGCCAAGTCGGCACTCAGGCCTTTAAGTAGGCCCATTGTGCCTCCTCCTAATTTAGAGCAAACGGAGTAACCCTGTCTTCATAATGAAGCACAATAGGTCTCTCATCGTTAAGCTCTTTACATCCTCTGGGTCCAGTCGATCCCAGCCCCAGAGTAAATATCTGCTACCGCTAAAAGCTTCACAGTCACACAAAATGTGAAGAGGAGTTTCCTCCTCTTCACCGCACCATCTACACCACGGGTCCTCAGAGAGTCCCATGATGCTCAGATGACGATTGAGGCCATTCAAGGCCATAGGAGCATTTTAAAAATTTCGCGACGAATTGCGGCCGCAAAATTTTCCAACCTCTAGTTATGCTTGATTGGAGAGCGAACAGGACGCGACTTTGTCGTAAATACAATGCAAACGTAATGCAAACTTTAAGCTGGATTATCTCAAAAACTACTCATGGAAATTTTACGGGTCTGTGAGAACTTTCAATCAGGACAACAAGACAAACAAAATGATGCCTTTATTAAAAATAACCTTGCGCAATTTTCCATCAGGTGAGTTCGGTGTCTTTTTGGCGCCAGTTGGCTCTGCTGCAGTATAAATTTTTAAGTCTGCTTTACTTTGTCAAAATAATAATTTGATTTAATTCATTTACCATATTTATCCATTTCTTCCTTCTAAATAGGTCAAGCAGGGTACTCAGCTTATAAATACACTCCATACGGTCCAGTCAACGAAGTCTTACCTTACCTTTCACGACGAGCCATGGAAAACAAAGGAGTATTGAAGAAAATTGAAAAAGAAAAGAGTTTGTTGCTCTCTGAGATTGGCCGACGATTAAAATCTGGCCAAATATTTTACCGACCTCGAGGAACATACAGGCCAATTTGAAAATAATGTTCTCTTTGGTAAGTGTTAACAGTTATTTATTTGTAATTTAATTTTAGCCTTTTATCATTTTCTTTTTTTATATTTATAATTTTTTTTAGTTCCTAAGTTCTCTTTTTGTCGAATTCGTCCACCTTTTTCCCCTCTTTTTAACTGTAAGCAGGCCTACTCCGTTTGTTGGAGCTTTAATGAGACTGTATTTGTGTTTAATTTGAACTAAGTCACAGTGTTGATAGATTGAGATTCAATCGTAGTATCTGCTCTTCTTCAGGGATTATAGTTCCTCTTGTAACATTTCTATCTGAACTTTAATCTCTGAATGCTCGTTTTATTTTCCTCCTTTTACTTTCTAAGCTCACGCAAAACCTTCACCCGAGTAGATTGTACTATTTTCTGAAGCAGCATTTTCTCTCTACATCTTTTACGAAGACTTAGCTCAGCTACATTTTAAATTTCAACTGTGGCATTTTGAATTTCGATTTAATTTAATTTTAAAAATTAACTTTTAAAGTACCTAATTGTAAGTTTTGTTTGTTACTTTTAAGACTATTTCGAAGTGTGAGTTAATTAGAATACCTAAATTTTGTGATGTATGTGACGAAATAGTTTTACTTGCGTGTAAATTACTAGCGATTAATCTGATGATCAGGACAATAAATATCTTAGCCAAAGAAAAAATAAATACCACTTGAACACATTTGCTCTTGTAAGTCGGAAAAATTATAAACTTTGTTTGAAAATTGAGTGAGAAAAAGGTGATTATGGTATCATGAATAAAGAGTCCTTTGCGGTGCAAGTTTGTAAGTCCAATACTGTTCCTATTTGCAACCTAAAATATTGCAATCCAAGCACTATGCCGCCTTTAAAGCCAAGAGAATTTAAAATTTTTCTGTTTTATTCCAAAGGATGATTCTCATTAATTTGCTTGATTCAAATGAGTTCTTTACGTATTTATTTTTTACTGTGGACTTTTCCTCTAGTCCAATTTTTATAGTTTTTAAAAATGATTTTGAAACTTTAGACTTAAGATTAAGAAAATAATTTCAGTCTGAAAACTTTCTTCAATTTGTCGTTTGTAGCGTACCTCTGTAGTTTCAAATAGTAATTTTGAATAATTAGACTTAAGTTATCGAAAATAGTGATTTACAAAGATTTTTCTTGCATATTGTAGCGTGTCATCAACTTTGTGTCTGGAAGCTACCTTTTGTTTTGTAGTCTCTGTTTACCTGCTGTATAACAAAGAGCAGCTTAAAGTCGCTCGGTTAAAGACATGCTCCTTCCGGCACCGAAATTGTTGTGAACTATTCAATTAATGATTATTGTTTACAGGTACTAAGCCAAAGAATTTGAGTGAAAATAAGGTGTTGGTTGAAAAAAAAAAAACAATAAAAAAAAAATTCAATTTCTTTTGATAACATTATCAAATCCTGTTTGGAAAAAATGGATCAGTAAATTAAGTTTGTCTTACTGAAATCGCCCTCTTAAAATTGGATTTTTTAAGGAAAGTCAGTCGATTCTACCTTCAATTCATTGTTTTGACCCTTTGTTTGTGTTTTTTTCTTTTTTGCTTCAGTATTATTTATCACTCAGTAAATAATTTTCAATCGAAGCAGTGGGGTTCAAGTAAATTTTATCACTTCGTAGTTCAAACTCAAGTAAATTATCATAAAGTTTGGAGCTGAATTTTTTTTTAGTCTTTACAAAGCCTTCTTTCATCATCAAAATTCCTTGAATCTTTGCTCTCAAACACATCGTTTAATTTTCTTCTGACAGCAGTTTTGACAACTTTTAGACCGTATTGGAGAAACATGATGTATCTCAAAAACTTATGCGCTAAAGCTACTTATGGCGTTTTGAGAGAGTCAATTTTTCCCCAGGTCGGGAATTGTCTTATTACGTATTAACATTGATGAATCAGTTTTTCTTGGAGTCATCACATCAAAGCTTGTGATTGTAAATTCTACGTGTGTAATTTTTACTGGTTTACTTCCATTTTATTCATTTTTCCTTTCCTTTTGTCATATTTTCCGGAAGGCTACTCCTTTGGAAAGTTTAAAGGTAGTTAAGATAGTTTTTGCCGCACGTCCACCGATTATTTTTTTAGTGAAAATCTGCTGTAAATTTTCAAATCCACAGAAACAGTCTCATTAAACCATTTTCCCCTCAGTTTCCCTTCCCTAATTCATTTATTTATTTATTATTTATTAATTATTTATTATTTATTTACGTTTTCCTTTATTTTTTGTAAAAAAATAAATAAACAATTGTTGCATTGTATAAACAGTATTGACACTGTGTTGGTGACGTATGTTAAAGAACAAATTAAGAACATCTTTCTTCAGTTTTAAGTTTTTCTTTTCTTTTTCTCCCCAGTATTTTTTCAATATTTTTTTGAATTACAGTGTAATTCCGTTGTTCTTAATTAAAATTGTTTTAAACTTGTACGTTAATGTTATCGGAAATTGTGTTGTACGTTACCAGATAAAAGGAAAATGAAATAAATGTCACTTTATTCAAATATCTTTGATTAGTTTATTCATTACTCTCAGTGGACGAAAAAAAAAACGGGGGAAAAAAAATGGAGGGAACTTGTTATCAGATCATTCTTTGTTACATTCAAACAAGGTTCAATGTGATAGTTTTTTTCTTTTTTTCTTTCCAAAATAATCACTGTTTAATGTAAGTTCCTATTTTGACTGATGAGGGGAAGATTCTCTATATGTACATATTATTAAGTCTGCTCAAGTCTTAATAAAGTATAAGATCTTGCGTATCATTTGATTTCGTTCTCTTTTCGTCATTTGATTTAACATTGAAGGATAATTAGCAAAGATAAAATGGGTCAGTTGCACTGAAGTAAATTTCAATGTGGAGGTGCGGGACAAGCTAAATTCCAAGTATTTATGAACTTTTTTGCTATTGTTTTGCTGAGTTAAATTATATTTAAATTGTACATCATTAGATCTGATTGTCATTGATGAAGGACACATTTTTACGGAACAACAACATTGCCCTGATATTCTTTCGTTGCTGCATTTTGCATCTGATTTTTTCTTCTCTTATGTGTGTTTGTATTGGTGTTCCAATATTACTGTTATCAGATTTTGCCTTTGTTTTTTTTGCATATTGCTCTACTCACACCACCCTTGTTTACACAATGGGGCTCTTGCAAACTTTTGCTGTGGGCAAATGAATAGTCCATTCTGATGTAAAAACCAGCAAAAATCACGAAAACCACACTGAGAAAGTTTGAAATTCAGTAATAAACCTACATAACTACTTAAATGGCAAGATCGTAATGGCGGCTCGATGCAGGTATCATAGGAGATTCCTATCTAATATGCCACTTTCTCTGTGGAAACACAGAGATATGTCTCAATTTAGATAGGAATCTCCCATGATACCTGCGTCAAACCGCCATTAAGCTCGATTCTGAGAGTGAATTTCGTGATTTTTTAGTGTACTCATCGTCTTTTTTACAGGTTTTTATGCAATAATCAACTTTTCAATCCTGTGTAGCAAAAGTTCGCAAGAGCCCCATTCCGTGAATGAACCAATAGAAGCATGGGTGATACTTTGATAACATTAAGTGGTGGTCATAGGAGGATATAGGAACTTACCTGCCTTTCTCTCTCCTCTCATTTGAGCTCATTTGTTAGAAAAGGATAGCAGAAGAGGCCATCGCATGACTTTAGCTCCTATCTCCGTCCTTTTCGAACACACGCATTCCAATGAGAGGAGAGAGAGAGACAGAAAAACTCTAGTATTTGCCTATGATGATGGTGTCATTACACTTATCTTGCATAAATGTTTCATATTTGAAAGAAATCCAGCCCCAAGTCCTTTTTGTTCCACAGCGTACTGACAAAATACAATTATGGCAATTGTGAAAACGTCGGCTCATTTGGTTTTTTAAAAGTCTCGAACTGGAAATATTGCAGCTGCCCCATTTTCTTGCTTTCTGTATCAGAGGGTCTTCAAATTTATGGCTTCATTAATACTTTCCTATTGAAAAGAAAAGCACTGTAAAAAAGTAATTTACTTTCAAGATTAATTAGGGACCACAATTTTAGAGTCCAGAATCACCAGTTGATTGAAGAATTAACATGTTCACTGCCAAACAGTTTTTTGCTAATGTTACGCACCAAGCCAAAGCATGTTATTTAAAAATCCGAAAAAAAAATTCAAACAAAAAAATTTAGGCAGAAAATAGGTGAAACAAAAAAGTTATTACGTGCATTTTACTCGCCTCGCAATGCAGGTCAAAGACGATTGCACATATGCTTAAATCCTCTGGCTAGTAGCGCTGCAAGAATGTTCTTATTCTTGGTGCTTCTAGTTGGGCGGCAGGCCCCATATGACTGGTGCAGCGGGGTGCGTAACATCACTGCTGGTCACGACCAGCGTGGCAGTCTTCGTGTTAAATAATGTTGAATGATGGGCCAGTGCATGGCAAGCAACAGAGTTCCTCTTTATCAATTTTTTTTTTTTTTACTTATAAGTCTAAACAAGTAAAGCACTTGCTGAATGAGTCCACTTCATAAAATTCCACATTTTAAACTCAGAAAATCTTTCATCGAACTTACTGTCCGATAAAAGTTGAACTTTGAAGACTCTCTTTCGCTATTGTCCAAAACAGTCTCTCCTAAGATCCTTGGAAGAAAGTGGGCACTCTGAACCAGTGTACTGTGACTTTCGAAAGAAAGTATCCTGGTCGAAATTTTCAATCTTGAATTTTTTTGTTTGTTTTAGTAGAATTTACGATTTTTCAAGACGTACTCTAAAATGGGCATTTTGCTTAGTCCTTGAACACTTGAAAGTCACAAAATTGCTCAAAGCTTACCGATATTTGAAAGAGTACCAATTTTGACGGGTACTTTCTTTCGAAAGTCATAGTACCTTAGTAATGGTATTCAAGCCCCAGTGTATACTGTATGGATGAGAATGAAGGAATAAGGCATAGTTGGCGAATTTAATAATGTCTTAGATTCTAGCTTGGGTAGGCTACCAACAAAACTTGAATTCATTGTGATAAGTGTTGCAGGTTGCCTACCTTAAGCAAAATCAAGGAGTCAACTGACATGCTTTAATTCGTTGACTGTACTTTGAAGAACTTTGATAACGACATGAACCCAAAATAGTTTTGTCCCTGCACTCTTCCCACAAATTCTACTACTTTTTTAACATGTTTCTACCCATGAAACCACACCTTTTGTATGGCAAAAATCAATTTCAAATAGTTCCTCGCATAGGTGCCTATCTTCCCTATTCTTTCAAATTGGTCAGACAGAAGAATGGGGCCAGTGGCGTAGCGTGCTAGTTGGCAACATTGTACTGTGCCCATTTCAAGCCGTGTAAAAGGTCTATTGCGAAGGTGTCCACCAAACACCTGATAGTTCAATCTTCCTCATGGGTTTAAATAGATGAACTGCAACATTGCCAAATTGCACACTATACCACTGAATGAGACAGGGAACTTGCGGCTGTCCACTTAAATATGGGTCATTTTAAATACTGTGCAACACTACTGGTATACATCGTGGCTGGTTCAGAATTCCTTTTTCTATCTCGGATCATAACCTCACTTCCACCTGATTTAATCCCCTCTAATCTACAAAATATCGTTTCTTACTGATTATTATTTCCCTAAACCTCACAACTATTAGACTAATCAGCGGAAGGGAATAATCACTAGTCTTTTCTTCTCTTTCCTCATTGTTTATTCTATAGCATCTTTGATGTGATAGTAGGGAGGGGTGGGTATGGAGTTCTGCGACATCAGATGTATATTCTAAAGTCACATAAAGTCAGATCAAAAGACTTCAGTTTAATCATTCTGATTCGATGGCTGCCATTCGCAAATCACCAATTAATTTTAAACACCTTCAACTGATTGTTTTTATTCATTTGTTTGTTAAGTTTTTCTGTGAAGTTAAAAAAATAGCTAATGCATGTAACTGGAGCCTGCTGTCCCAGTGTAATTTAATTTGGTCTTAGTGCCTCGTGGATTCGGCTAGATTCACACAGCCGCCGCAAAGAAAATCATAACTTTGAAGCAAAGCCAAGATGAGTTTGTAATGAAGCTTTTTGTCAAAATATTTTAGAATCTGCAACGGACTACAGCCTGTTTTGTCAGAGATGAAGACTAATCAACCTACATGATTGTGCATAATGCACTTAGTACCTATAAAGTTAGAATAAACAAATAAAGTCAGGTCGTGTGTTTGTATGAGTATTTTGTGATAATTATGATTGTATTTGCAAAAGACTTTATTTTGAAAAAAGGAGCTCAGTTCTCTCTCTTATGAGTTGCTAGGTTGTTTCACGAAAGTTAGCCGAAGACAGAAAGGTTTGTTCACTGCGCACAGATGAGTTTGCATTTATGTGCATGTGCAAGAACACAAACCTGTCTTTGCGCAGCGAGCCGCATGATCTGTCATCAACCTTCTTTTGTGAAACGAGAATTGAAATAATTATCCGGAAGTACGTTGAGCACTGTTTCCTATTTTTATTTCACTTCTTATCTTCATTTATAGTTTAAACACAAAAAATCAATGTCTGGTTGCTAGTTACCTATCTTATATCTCTGTAAATTTTATAGCGCTTATTTATCGTCATTAGACCTGAATTAAATATAAGTGTTACTTTGGCTTCCTTTTTAAGAGGCTAACTTAACCTGGCTCGACTGGACTTGAAGCCCAGCGGCCGCAACTTGGCTTTGCTGGTTTATGTCAGGTCTTCTACGTTATTAAGTCATTCCTCTGAGACAAAAATAAACTATTTATGCTCTAGGAATCAAGTACAGCCTAAAAAGAAGGCATTATTGCTCATGTGTTGCATCATCCTTTTATAATATTAACATCTTAGTTCAGTGAAAGTTCGTTGTGTGGAACGTCCTCTAAGTGGAATATCTCGTCAAGTGGAATTTTTTTTCCGCATTGTGAAACCTCCCCTACTCTGACCGTAATTTCTTTAGTGGAACTTTTGATAAGTTGAATTTTTTTTGGGGCGGTGAAACCTCTCATACTCTGACCGCAATTCCCCAAGTGGAACTTTCGCTTAGTGGAATTTTTTTTGGGGCAGGACCAAGGCTCCACTTAGCTAACTTTCCCTGTATGTAACCTTCTCTTGGTTAAATTGCACTCATTAATAAGGGATCGTCAGTAATAACTCCATGAACCCAATTTTTCTATGAGCATCGTGATTAAATAAATAGAGAACCTATATGAGGCTAAAAGAACTCACAAAATCATTGAAATTATTTGTCGCCACACGTTGTTATTTTCTCTTAATTAGTGAAAGAAGTTACTGCTTGTGTTTTGTTGTAATGTTAAACATAGCGTCAATATTGTGCTGTGTTAGAAATTATATAAGTTGAGTTAAATTTTTTAGTGCTACACTATTTAAGGCATGCTACTTTATTGAATCTCTAGTCCTTGTTGTATCAAAAATTTAGTTCCCGTTTTTTTCTTCTTTTTCAGGCAGTCACAAAAGGTATCGTGTTCTTTGGATGATCGAAATAAATAATCACCCATTCGAAAAGAGCCAATAAATTAAGAAAATTTAAGGGGAAAAAAATCTATTGAGTGCTTCCTGTGAGGTTGATCGGAAAGGGTGAGGAGTGGAAAATGAGGGCTGCGTTAATTAAAGTGTTGAGTCACTTTTTTGGGTCAGTTGGGTGCTTTCTTTTTCTTTTTATTTTATGAAAAGAGATACTGGACCAAACAAATGATTTGGACAGACAGTCCCTTTTTCTTGACCCCCAGTTGTGATTTCTTGCTCCTGATTGGTTGAGGCTTTATCCAACGGTAAAGAATAAGGACCGTCTGCTCCAAACATTTGTTGGGCCGTAGAGTAAGATGAGTTCCAGGCAAATCTTTGCTCATATTTTTTTTTAGTACTGGACAGAGAAATAAAGAGGCTTCTGTATGCAAAGAGCAGTCTAACAATAGCTAATACTCAGGTGATAGGAAAATTCCAGAAGCGTTATATTAGGTAACGTGATTCTGCTACTTTAGGAGTCAATTAATGTGCGTCTGAACTTATTCTAGAAATCAGCTTGTTTTGTTGATTGTAACTGTGACCTTAGCATATTTAGGAGCTTTGCTACTGTTTTGAGTGTGGTCTGTTTCTTTTTAAAGCAATGCTGCTAGATAAAGAAATAAAGAAATTTAGGAAAATAAAATTAATTTTTTTAGGAAATTTAGAAAGTTACTCCGCAGCTGACCTTTTAATATCCTTTGTTTGTCCAGGTCCACGCAGTTTTGTACAACCCTCTTTCTTTGAGTGTTCAGCAACGATCAATCAATAGCTAAAATGTGTAAATATTTTCTGATTCACTCTAAAAAATTAGATGGTTGAATGATAGGTGAGGTTGCCAGTGGTTTCCAGCGGTTTTCTAGCCTTTTTCCGCCGAAGATGTTCAGCTGGTTTATGCTTTTGAATGTTTCAACTTTTTGAGAGAGTATATGGATTTCAGCCATTTTTAGCTTGATTTTGATCAATTGAGAATTGAGTTGTATAGAATAATGCATAATTTTAACGGTAAATTTTTCTCGTTTGCCGTCGTATGTCGTCATCTGATGGATTAAGAATATCCTCTCCCTGAAACTTTTTCCTCCGTTTTTAGTTGAGGGGCAGCATGAAACTATCTCTAATCTTACGCTGTATTGCAATTCAACACCGCGTCCCCTTTATTTTCTTTGGTCTTTTCTTTGGGTCAGATTAAATATACTCACTTTTGTAAAAAAAGAAAAAAAGGAAGCTCTACAAAATGTTAGAAATCAACAAAATTATTACATTTTCTTCTTTTGGAGAAGAAAATGGAAGATGAAATATCAAAGCATGATTTCGACCTTTCCTCTTGGTATTTGAGTGGAGACCATACACTCAAAGTTTTTGTCCCACCTTTATTAGGTACTTATATTTCGTCTCTCTAGGGAAGCACATAGCTTGTTCAATTCTCTAGTGGTTCCCATCCTCATATCTTGTTTGGTCAATTAATTAATGATTAGAATTTAGAAAGTCAAATTTAATTTTAATTTCATATGGTTTATTCTGTTTGCTTCTTCCAAAAGCAAATCAGTTAATTGATGAAGTGCGTGAAGTGCGTTTGTATGTAATATTCGTCCGCTTGCTGAAATTAAGGTTTTAATTCAACATGCAAAGTGAGGGAAGTACCCTCAAACAAACCAAAAATACTCAACCTAACTCAGAATGCAACTTTGTACTATGACTTTCCAAAAAAAGTACCCTGGTCGAAATTCTTGTTGTTAAATTTTTCCGTTGTTTTCAATACAATTTTCGATTTTTCTCGATGTACTTTAAAATGGTGTATGATAAGCAGGGCTTCGGACCTGAGCATTTGAATAGCCGGTCCGGGTCCAAGAGAAAATGAATCTTCAGGGTCCGGTTCCGGTCCAAAAAAAGTGAGTCCTCAGGGTCCGGAACCGGTTCTGGACTGGTTCTTGAAGGGTCCAAGTAATTAGACAATAAATTTGGGCTTTATAGTTGAACTTTTTTATGCAGAAGGGGGCACATTTTTATGTTTGTGCAAAAGTGAACTAATGAACAAGACAGGAAACTCAAAGCAGTTGGTTACCTTCTGAATACAGTCATTTATTTAAACAATGATCTGGCAAATAGCAAAGGACAGAGTTAATTAAATGATAAAATGGCAACTGTATTTTGTTTCCTTTTTCTTTTCTTTTCTTTTCATTTCTTGCTTTCTTTTTTTTCTATTTTTTTTTCTCTTTATCCTCCTTTTTTACTTCTTATTTTTCCTTTTTTTCTTATGCACACTGAACCCACTGAGAACCATTCCCGGCGGGGTCTGAATGCATCCGTCAAAGGGTCCGGGTCAGGTTCAGGGTCTAGAAGAGAAGACATTTTCGGTCCGGGTCCAGGTCCAAGCAAAAAAAGGGGTCCAGGACTGGTCCAGGGTCCAAAGCCCTGATGATAAGTGTCCGTGGACGCCACCTTCTTGCTGGGGGTTTTGGACTTGGCCTAGTGGCTGCCGCCATTTATGATGGGCATTCTACTTAGGCCTTAAACACTGATAAGCCCCAAATTTGTTAAAAGGTTGCTGAGTTTTAACAGTAAAAATTTCAACCATGGTACCCTCTTTTGCGTGTCATAGTATGCCTGTAAAAAAGATGCATGTATTACAAGTTGCCTACCCAGCTATTAAGTTAGGTTCAATTTGTACGGTTATCTTGATCAGGAATTATCGTCAGAAAATTTTACCTCCTTCGAAACATCTCAGTAGTCTTCGAGAAAATTCCAGTACATCTAAATCATTCCCTTTAACGAAAAAGCTTGTTAGCAATCAAAAGAAATTGATTAACTTTATTTGAGGAATTTCTTGTTGAAAATTTGTCAAAGTTTCAAATTTCAGATTGAAAATTCAAACTGATTTAAAAGTTCTTTCGAACCATTACGGTTGTAAATTAAACAATCGTGAATGAGAGAAATGAGAAAAAGTTTTCATTGTTTGGTCAAAGCGTTTAGATGAGCGAGAGAATGCAAGAAAGTTAAAGTTTCTTCTGTATGGATGAGATCAAAGTGGTATAGTATGCTGACTTATCTGTTCTCGAGTTGCGTCAAAAAATAATGAAGGCGTTTTGCATTTGAATGAAATTAAAATTCTCATGGAATCCAACTGTGCAAACATGACTACTCAATCTGAATGTTTGTTATTTTTGGAAAGTCCAACAAGTGATGAGAGTGAGGAAGTAGAGTGTTGTGATGTCTTGGGTGTTTTCTTCTGAAACCTTGTCGCTCAAATTGCTCCTCTTCTTTGCCATTATTTCCTAAAATTTGCAAATGGTATGGGACAGTACAAGGAAAGAGCGTCAATTCAACTTGAGAATATCTGCATATTTTAAGGAGTAGTGAGTTATAAAAAATGCAACATGAGGTGTGCCTTTTCCTCTAAACCATAATTTTAGCATAACGCCAATTCCAAGTGAAGAGCTTACCTCATATTTAACAAGCCCTTTGCCTGGAAATGTTCAGCATTCAGACCCAAGGTATAATTCTAAAATTTGCGTATCATTCAAGCAACTTCACTTACCTGATTATACGGAAACAGAAACTGTGTTACTGTCGTAACTTGTAAGCCTTACTGAATTGACAATAAATTTTATCATTCACCGGAAAACCGTTACTTTAGTGTAGCTCCTTATTTTCAATTAATGATCTAATCAATAAAATCATAGCCATTGCTACCGTTTCAAATTTCAATTCATCTCAACTGTTTTTGTCCTATGAAGTACTTTCGAAAGTGTTTAAATGATACCTGTCTGTGGTACACTTTGGGAAAGCACGTATCATTTATTTGTTACGTTAAGCTACTTCAAGTTTTGAGCTGTTAAAAAAAGAAAGTAAATTCATTTATCTTCACCTCGTTTTTATTTATTTCTTCTGTTTTTCTTGTTTTCCTTGCGCTTCACTTGGTTCCTCACGAAACTATTGTGGGGGGGGGGGAGGGGGGAGAAGTCCCTACTTACCGTTAGATTTATTGAGAGAAAGCATACTGCCGGTGGACGAGTTCAGACGTTTTAAAAATGTCTGTGGTGGAACCCGGACGCCCCCAATCGGGCTGTGGGTCGGACAAACCTCCGCCCATAAAATATCTAGCTCCAACATTAACATTGTTGAGTGCCTTCAATGGGGCTCTTGCAAACTTTTGCTGCGAGCAAATAAATAGTTCAATCCGATGGAAATACTAGCGAAAATCACGAAAATCACACTAAGAAAGACTTAAATGCAGTAATAAACTCACGTAACTGCTTTAACGGCAAGATTGTAATGGCGGTTCAACGCAGGTATCATGGTAGATTCCTGTCTAATTTGTCACTTTCTCCATGGAAACACAGAGATATGTCTCAATTTAGATGGGAATCTCCCATGGTTCCCGCGTCTCTCCGCCATTAACCCTATATAATGATCGGATTAGTTCAAAAGAACGCTACTCTTTCGTTTATACATACAGGAAAGGTATAGTTATCTATTCGTAGTCGGGGGAGTTGGAATTGCCTATACGACGAATTGAAGGCGCCCGGCTAAAGCTTATCTTGTAATAAGTGTTTACATCGATCAATCACGTTTATCCGGAATGAAGGCTGAAACAATGTGGAATAGGGTAGAAGAGAAAAACGAGTATACTCGGGCGTGGTCCATGAGGGGTTGAGCTTGAATCTGAGAGTGAATTTCGTGATTTTTAGCGTACTCATCGTCATTTTTACCGATTTTATGCAAGAGTCAACTCTTCAATCACCTGTAGCAAAAGTTTGCAAGAGCTCCATTGGTAGTGTATGCAAGAACAAGTACCTATCGGGGAGTCGGTAATTCTACTCTCATGCCTAAATTGAATCAGCGCGAGATAAATTGACTTTTTAACTTGATAGGATTAAAACCCAAGCGATATTCGAGCTCACTATTGCAAATGCCTTTAAGTTGACGACGATTCAGCTAGCTTCCGCTGCTTGCAGATTTCGCGATGTGGCCGCGTCGGCGCACAGTGGAGCAGGTCAATGGGTGAGACCGGTCATATAGCGTGGTGACTTTAAATGCGAATACCTTTGTCAATACGCAACGTAGAAAGTGGTTTCATTGGGTTTATTGTAAAATTTTCTTGCAAGAATCACCCATCATAGTTTGATTTTTGATCGTGAAAACGTTCGAATTTGCATTTTAAGTAATATATTTTTAATGTCCGACATCTCCCATTGACTTGTTCCACTGTGCGGCGCGGCGGCGTTGCGTCGCGTTGCACGCCGGTGATGGTGGTGACTCTACAGGCTGAGGCGCGGCGCGGCGGTTTCCTCTAAACATCCGCATGTCATGATACAGTGGATCTATGATAAAACGGGTTGAAAAAAAACTAACAATAATAATAATACGATGGTACTTAGGTAATCTGGATATGTTTAAACTTTCGTTATTGGCGGCAGTACTTTCCCAACTAATTATTGGTCTTTGTGCGTTGCTTTGCCCAAACATTTTCTTACTATCATGCAATGACTCTTTTTGGACCTCGACAGCATTAAATTATGTTCACAGGAATTTCTTTGGGAGCCCATAGTACTTCAAACCAAGGACCCTTTTGGACGAGGCTGCTCATTAATATCAGTTTTGGTATGCGTAACCCTGTCAGCACCAACGTAAATCAGTCAAATCTCCACGCGTGCGCTTTTAAATCAAGCTAGCATAGATAAATATTCGTACTCCGCTGCACTCGTTTTTGCCAACATCATCAATTGAAGGCACACGAAGAAGCATTCTTTAGAACTGTCCAATATTCCACGTTCTTTTTGTTCTCAATTTAATTAATTAAAAGTAAAACCATGTGAAACATATTGAAATAAATGAATATATGTTCAGACTCGGTACTTAATGGGCTAAATAGATCACGTGACAAAGTCCGGCTCTGGCTCTAGTTTTGAGGATTTGTGACAAACGACTATAAGAGGCGGATTCTGAATTTAGTCCTTTCTTTTTTATATCCTCTCATTTGAACTCATGTGTTAGAGAAGGACAGACATAGAGGCTAAAGTTAATGGTATATAATGTTGTCCTCTCATTCTCATTCGTATGAGTTAAAATGGGTGGAGTAGAGAAGATTGTCAAATTCCTGGCTACCTGCGGCTTCAATATAGCTTTGTTTTTATCGCGTGGCCCACTTAACCCTCTCGCTACATAGGTAGTCCCTTATAGAGTGGTTCTGTTTACAAGAATTCTTATAGTGTATCAAAAATATTGACGTGCCTATGAGAAGAAGTGATCAAATTTATACTAGTAAAAGTCTGAGATTTTCATAACTGCTTTTTCATAATTCAGCACTGGAAGGGCTCAATCAATAGAAAAATTCGAGCTCTGTACCCATGCAGTGTCACCATGTGCAATTAGGCGACGTTGCTTGTAGTCTATTTAAACCTATGTAAACTATCGATTCGAAGGAGTGCACTGTGCACCCCCGATATTTCGACCTATTTCATACATTTTAATGAATTACATCATAAATTACCAATTTTTACATTGAGGAAAATCCAATGGGAATAATCGGATAACCACCCAAAAAGTGGCAACACTGACCTCTACGCTCAGATATATATCGATTACAATTTCCTTTGTCTCCCCTTATTCTTCAATTTAACCTTTCTATCTACTTGAGATTTTGAGGAATAAATAACAAGAATTTTGACCTACGAATTACCTAAGAATTTCAAAACAATTGAGGAAAAATGGGTTCCATTGTCTTTTTCGTCTGTTTAGAGAAAAGGGTACGGCACCAAATTAAAATTTAAGAATAAAAAAGAAAAGAAAAGAAGACCAAAAAAAAAAAACAAAAACAAAACAAAAACAAAAATTTACAAAAAGGAAATATCAACTGTTCAGCGCCCTCTCATTTTCAGTTATTTTCTTTTCTTTCCATTGGCTAAACGCTCTCTTTTTCTCCATTTTTATATCGTTTTACGTTGAGGAGTATTATTAGGGGAGTGCAAGCCGCAAGGGGGCCTCGCCCTCGAAATTTGGAAGTCCTCCATTTATAGTATAATTATGTCTGATGGGAATAAAAACTGACGATAAAATTCAATGTTAAAAATAATTTCGTCATACGAATCTACCCACGAATCACAATGAGCCATGGGATCATCTGAAGTAAGGAACAAGGTTTGTCTATAGGATTGGGGAGGGGGGGACTTAACAGTCTCGCGTCTGGAGAGCGGAGACCCGAGCCAAAGGAATGGGTGAAAAATGATTTAAACAAAACTCGAGCCAGATCCCTCCATACGCCATACTTTAACAGAAAAAGCTATTTAATCGTTAAGTATAGGTAGGTACATTCTTTTTCTGTCATCTTAAAATTATTCAAAGTATTAAAGTATTCGATTATGAAGGCGTGAGGGTTTTGCTTTCAGCACTTTCATTATCAGAAGCCTCTTAATGTCTGGCTGAAAAAAATAACAAAATATCGTCAACACATTTTCCTTGTGGGGAGGGGGGGGTTTCTTTTGGGGTCTCGGTGAGTCACCTTCACTGTTTAGGGACCTATAAATCCTATCGGCGGCTCTGGTAAGAAATCATCATTATAGTTTCAGAGTTGGCCGACCTATGAAACCTTTACTGCAGTTCCACAAATTTGCGGAGATGTTGAGCCTTGAGCTGTATTTATGTTATTAGCACTGCGGGCTCACAATACGAATTGCTGAATCGCTGAATCGCATCCTGCTGTCTCTGAATCCAAGCTTGCAAAATCTTTCAGTCTCCCCTGGGTCCTTATAAGTAAATGAACGCTTTCAAGTTGAAAGTTATAACAATTCCAGCTTACAGTCACTCGCGCTCATAGTTCCATGGAGTAAACAAAGAGTCGTAATTCGGTGCTCCGAATAAAATGCGAGGCAACTCCAGAGACTTAGACTGTATTTATCATCCATAACAGTTAGTACGATTAGGTATGCCAATTTTTAATCTAATTCCCTCTTGTAATTATATTAATTTGTTCATGATTTCTAAACAATCGATTTGATTAAAAAGTTTACAAAGTGTGAACTGAACTTTAGTTCCAAGAAAAATAACCTGAAAACATTACCATGCACCAAGGCTATAGATTAAAGAGGTATGCTCATCTGACTTCGCGCCACGAAGTCAGTAGCGCGCAATTCAAAATCCAGATCCAAGATGGCCGACAAAAGCAGAAAACATTGTATACTCTTTCCAGAAAACATCGGGATATTTTCTGCTTTTCTGGAGAGGGAAGCCCAATGTTTTCTGGAAAGAGTATACAATGTTTTCTGCTTTTGTCGGCCATCTTGGATCTGGATTTTGAACTGCCCGCTTCTGACTTCGTGGCGCGAAGTCAGATGAGCATACCTCTTTAATCTATAACCTTGACCATGCACGTGTCTCAATGGGACTGTTGCACACTTTTGGTATAAAAGCGCTTTATTAGTCGACTCTGCTGTAAAAACCTCTAAAAATTAAGATAAGAGCACTAAAAACTTCGAAAATCCACTCCTGTAGGTACTTAATGAACGCTTTTATTTGCGCGAGTGCAATGATGGCACAGGGCAGTAATAATGGGACATTCCTATCTTAATATCGTTATTCTCTCTATGCTAACAATGGATGATTCACAGATTAATTAGTCATCAGAGTAGTGATCCACATCCGATGAATGGCACCGTGACACCTAATGACACCGGTGTCAAATGAAAGTCGTCTCTTATTGGTCACTTCTTGGTGGAGTTACTTACAGTATTGTTAAATGGGAATCTCCCATTATTACTGCCCGAAGCTACCATTACGTTCGCGCGAATAAAAGCGTTTATTGAGTTCAGCAGTGGATTTCGGAAGTTGTTAGCGCTGCCATCGTTTTTTAGTAGGTTTTTTCATCAGAATCGAAAACTAAATCCCTTACAGCAAAAGTGTGCAGCAGCCCCATTTCCATTGGGCCGAACAAAATTGGACACACCTCCAGCTTTTCAGAAATCATCCTATCGTTTTCGGTTTCATTTCATTGAAAAGAGCATAAGTTTTATTACGTTAACATTTGCAACATCAATTTTGCCACGCTTAACAAATCATTTTACTCAGAGAATAATATGAATAATGTGTTTATTTCTGACCCATGGATTTTACACAGATTTTAAGGAAAATTCACTGAAACAAAAACCCTGTGTTAATTTCCATAAGGCCAAAAAAGTTGGGGCAATGGCTCACCAACTCACCATAGAATTTGTTCGTTTGTTTTCGCCTTTATCAGAGTTGACTGCAGGCTGTACCACCGCGGGTGTCCGTTCAAAATTGCGAATCATTGTTTACCTATACACTTTGCATTTAAATATAATCGCTCGCAAAAATGAAATTTTGGTAAGATCTTGTGGTTGTAATTTTGATAGGTAGGTATGCATATTTCTTTTTTTTTTTTTAGCTGTCATTAGTCAATGAACGAATGAATGAATACTCAGAGGAAGATTTTTTTTTTTTTTATAATTTGTTATTTTATTCGATCACTAATTGAGCTAAACAAGAAAATACATTTAAATTCAACAACAGCCTAAAAAAATAATACATCTCAAAAATTTAATATGTTTTGATTATTTTAAACAGATGATTACATCAATTATAACTTTAGTTTTAAAATAATTTATTTTATTCTTCAATTATATTTTTTTTTATGATTTTTGATTTATTTAACACAAAAGGCAGTATTTGGATGAAATGAGAGTCGTATCTATCATAAGGTTCTCTTTTGTTTAAAAAATGTGCTTTTAAATGCATTAGTTATCCTGTGATGTTTAGTGACTTGTATTTTAAGTGTCTCTTTAAGTTCCTATACCTATTAAGGCTTTTTCTCACCAAGGTGCTATATTCGCTAGCTCGCAGTATTATAGGCAAAAGTACGTATCAATGAGCTTTTTGAGCACCCTTTCTTAGCTTTTTTTCTTCTATTATTAATTTTTTTTTTCGTTAAAAAAAGGTTCCCTATAAAAAATTGAGCGTTTGCATACATGACAAAGCTTATCTAATGCAATTATTGAGCACAGAAATACATCTTCGCCTTCTTCTTTTTTGATGACCTATCCTAAAAAGTGATTTTCATGATTGTGACAAAGACGAATTCATTGATGGCCAACGAATGTTCTTAATCTTGGATATACATGTGCGCTATAGTTTTAATTACCAATTTATTGAACAAAAACTTCAAATTAAGTAATGTTGCTTTCGCCAACATTTTGGTCTCTCGCATCAGGTATCGAAGTTCCAATATTTTGATCCGGTATGTTCATTTTACTTGAATGAAAACCTAATTCATAATGACCCCGTCTCACGTTTCCGATTGATACCTGCCTGAAGTTCGAAAGAACTGTTCCAGTTAATTTTCCTGGGATGTACGTAGATTTCGAAATCCTCGTAATGTTTTTCAAAAAAGCGCGAGGCCCAGGTTTAATTCTTAAGTGGGTAGTTAAATATTCCTACTCAGCGGAGTTCATATTGCCTACGCTATGAGTTGAAGGCGTTTCCTCTAGGCGATACATTAATTTGGAAATATCAATAAGATGGGAAGTTTTTTCTATTATTAAGAAATTTCAATCGTGCTCTGAAAAAGATCGATTGGATTAAATTATGTGAGCTTTTTGCCTGGGCCCATCACATTCACACAGATTTTCTTGTCTTTCTTTTTTTCATTGTGCTTTTGCTGAAGTCTTGGTTAATCTTCCGGAGATCACACATTAATTCCCAATTAGCACACAAAGAACTCAACATTGAGCAGTCCAAAAATAAAAGAGTAAATAAATAAATGAATATAAAGAGTGTCGGCAAGAAGGAACAGTACAAGAATATTTCGAAGGATAAAAAGAAATCAGGCGGTTTTGGGAAGGAGGCCCACAAAACATCTCGTGAGCCCATCAAAAGGAATCCTCATTTCAACTGTAATATCTATCTATAGGGGAGACAGAGTCAGTGGCGAAGCGTGCGATTTGGCAACGTTCCTTTTTCCCCCTTTTAAACACATTAGAAAGGTCGAAATGTCTGGTCATCGCCGATGACCGAAGCGTTCGACTTTTTCGGTGAATTTAAATGAAGAAAATACATTGTTGCCAAATTTCACGCTTCGCCTCTGCACAGAGTGTATATGCAATGAAATTAATTAATGATTCCACCGACGGATCCAAAAATGGCACAGTTATAGTTCATTCAGTTTATGACAGAAACCCTCGAAAATTACTCGCGTCTATGGTCTTTTCACTGCAGTCGGTGAAAGTATCGTTAAATCATTACAATATCCGAAATTAGTTTATAGATTATGTGACGACTTCCCCGGCTGAGAAGAGATTAGAATATTTTCATGCATTCAGTGGTGTCGTGTGCCATCTGGCAACAATGCAACTGCTCCATTTAATTTCATTAAATATATCGAATTTTCCGTGTGCCCTGTGCACCCCCTGAATTCGATATTTTACATGAGTTGAATGGATAGGATACATTGTTGCCAAATTGCACGCGACGCCTTATTTGCATGCATTTATACAAGTCATACACTGAACTCAAGTATTTAGTCTTTTGATCAATCGGTAGAATCAGCACTAAAGTACCAAAATATCCGAAAATTGTTTCAGGTTTGTTATGATTCCACCGGTTGAGAATTAGAAGATTGCGGATCAGAATCTTTTCTTGCATCACAATCTTACACTGAACTGAAGTGTGTGATCTTTCAGTCACCAACCGGTGGAATCATCGGTGAATTGAAAAATATGCTATTAAATACACACGACGTGGCAGATCTGAGGGGAGAGAACTTCTAATGTTTGTGGGTTTCCTTCCCGGAAGCCGTCTTACTGGGGGCAATGGGTCAGTTGCAAGGGTCTGAATTATTGTGTTTTTTATAAAGAAAATGAAAGTACTTGATGAACTGAAAACAAAGATGCCTTTGGTTTCGAATTATTTTCCATTGTTCCGGAGATGAGATTTTGGCCCAAAATACATTGTTTTATATGGCGTAGTGACGTCACTACGCACACGATTTTTTACAACTTTACGCGTGTGTATCTCAAAAACCGAGACACTTCGGAAAAAACCAAAGGCACCATTGTTCTCAGCTCATCAAGTACAACAATTTACTTTATAAAAAACACAAAATGTCAGACCCTTGCCATTTCAAATTTCAAGGGTCTGAATTTTGGTGCTGTTTATACCTACTGAATCAAATGAAAGTACTCTGTGAGCTAAAAACAACGGTGCCTTCAGTTTCCAACCATTGGTTTCACAGTTCCGGAGATGCGAATTTGGCTCAAAATACCTACATTGTTACAGATGGGAATTCCGCGTTGTGACGTCACAACACACATGATTTTTCGCAACTTCACACGAGTGTATCTGTGAAAGCAAGACACTCAGAAGAAAAAAAACCAAAGGTACGTAGGGTATGCGGGGTAATTGGGCCAAGGGTCTTTATTTCTCAGGTTATTTGGGGAACTTTAAAAAACGGTTTGTATAATTTCTTTGGGGCTGATGTTGCCCCAGTGGAAAACAATTTGTATTTAATAGAAAATTCACGCAAAGACCCAGTTACCCCAATATTGGGGTAACTGGGCCAGTATATTTTTTTTTTTTTTTTTTTTTTTTTTTAAGCTTATAAAACAAAGCCAATAGATTGAATTAGTAAAATTGACATTTACATTTGTACTTTTAAACTTAAAGAATTATCTACAGGAGCTCCGTAAACATACAAACACTGGCCTCTCAATTTTGATTTAAAAGCTCATTGAATTTGAACAAATTAGTACTTTAAAAGTAATTCAGGCTCAGTTACCATGGGCGGAGCCAGAAATTTGGCAACTGTGGATTCTATCCATTTGAATGTGTGAGAATCAATCGATTCTCGAGGGGGCCATGGCCCAGTTTCTAATCAATTGTTTCTCATACATTCAAATGGGAAGAATCCACAGTTGCCTAATTGCTGGCTCCGCCTTTGTCAGTTACCCCGCGTACCCTTCCTCTTTGTTTCGTTATCAGTCTATCAAGTACTTTAATTTTCTTAAAAAAAAAAAAAAAAAAAAAAAAAAAAAAAAAAAAAAAAAAAAAACACACACACCCACACACACAAAATGTCAGACCCTTGCAACTACCCCCTTACAACAGTCTGATATTTTCTGAGAGTGCCTCGAGTCTCAATCTAGTCAATGTAATTTGATAACGTCGGCAATTGTGATGGGTCATAACTTGGTCATCTGCACTCTCGATCTCCTATGAACCTCAAGTTTCCACTCGAGCCAACTGTATGGGATCACAGCCAGAACCAGGGCCGCTGCCAGTCCATAGAGCTTGATCCAATTGCAAATCGCCCCGTGAGCGCCGAACGCCAAGGCAAGTCCGAGAAATCGGAAAAAGAAACTGTGCGCAAACGGCGCTTGCCACGTGTCTGGATACATCGAAACAATTAGACCTGAGGGGCACAAAAAGAGACATTTTCAAGACACAATACATGCGGATTAAAAAAATAGAAGATGATAGTGATGACCCCGACAAAAATGGTCCGTACAGGTCCATAAGGACTATATAATCAATTCCCTGTACAGAGTATGGATCAGAGACAATATAGAGCCAGAGCTGGAGCACTAACGGCTGCAGCAGAGGCACTCTGAATCAGTGTTGCCAGATGGAGGGTAAAAAGCCGTATCGTCCCCATTTAAATCAATGTAAAGCGTACGGCTTTTTCACCCCAATCTGGCAACACTGCTGAATTCTCGCGGATTTAACAAAACAATAGTCATCGTCACATGGTGTTGAATGGTGAGCACCCTTCTCTTCACTTCCCGCCCATCCCCCGTGTTTCCCGAATGTCACCATTCAACACCATGCGACATCAAAAGGTGTTGACTGTTGTTTTATAAGTTATTTTGTTGAATCCTCGAAAAGTCAGTGGTGCCTCAAATCTTCCCTACGTATTTTAACGTAGTGCTCAGTCTCTATTTGTCTCTGGTATGGGTATGTATGGATCCATGTGGATATGTATAGATCTGTAAGAATAAATATCAACACGTATAGTCGTATACCCATTCGATATATCCAGACATATCCCTACTCTGTATAGGGAACTGGTTATGGACCTTATGGACCTGTATGGACCATTTTTGCCAGGGAATGATAACTTATTTTTAGTCAATAAACATAATTTACAAAACAAATAATTAAATAAATTAAGTTAAGTAAAGCTATACAGCTAGAAAAATTAAATAAATTAAGGTAAAATTAACAAAATAAGTTAAGATTGAAAATTCGGCACCTCTATAGGCAAGCCTGTTCGGGAGATTACCTTCAAAAAAGAAAATTAAATAAATAAAATAATGAAACACAAGAGAGTTTAAGAAAGTGAGGGAGAAAGAGAGAGGGAGAAAGAGAGAGGGAGAGAGAGGGGGGGGTTTATCAATCAAAATAGGTTTTTTTTTTTTTTTTTTTTTTTTTTCTTTTTCAAAAGGTTGCCAAATGTTTTAGTTGATTTCAATACCTACACAGTGCCTGGACGAATAAAATAATATTAGTCACTCCTTATTTTGGTTCAGGTAGGCCACCTGCAATTCTTTAATTCATTGTGATAAAGTGTTGCAGGTTGCCTATATGTACCTGAATCTAAATCTATAAGGAGTCGACTGACTGCGCGTCAACTGTGCAGTATGCTGAATTTGTCTCTTCTCAAAAAAGGATTGATTTTCGAGAGTTTCAGCAAGATTATTTGAAATGGGGCTCTAGCGCGCTTTTTCTGAAGGTCTAGACAAATTAAGTGTCAAACGAGGGGTGAAAACCAGAGAGAAAAACTATGGTAGAGCTGAAACACTCTAAAATCTCCTCATTAATTCAATAAAAGCTCTTAAACTCAGGACCGTAATGGTGGAGGAAAATACTGACTTGCGTCTACCGACAAAATCCATCTATACATCAACTCTATGCCACGGTTGCTTCCCTCAATTTTTTTATTCTCAGAAAAGTCGAGTGAATTAATAACAGTACTATGCACTTTGTACACTTTGCACTCGTATTAAGAACAGATTTTTTTTTTTTTTTGAGTCATCATCAAGAATTAAAATCCATTGAGAATTGAAGTTGTTTTCCGTCGAGGTGGTTTCGGCAATTTCTTCAATGAGTGTAATGAGTAAGAAAGAGCTAAGCATGCGTCCTCTAGCTATCTCTATCGCACTCATATTACACATACGACCGAAAGTGCCTCGCTAGATTAAGATTTTAGCTCTCAACCTATTTCAATGATCGCGATCTTTGGCTCAGAAAATCCTTACACAAGTTTGAAGGTGCTGATGGTGCAAAAAAATAATGGGCCTTGGCATATAGAGTGTTGATGCGAAACAATATAGATGTGAAACTCCATCGGTAGGTGAAAGTTACTCTCTTCCTGTTCCACCATTAAAGTCGCGATTAATGAGTGAATTTTATGTTTTTTTAGTTCCATCATAGTGTTCCTCATAGCAGATTTTTACCTCAGATTTGATTCGCAACATAATTGAGAACAGAAAAAGCTTACAAAAGCCTCATTGTCATAGAGCAAGGTCCATTCAAAACAGGTTAGTAAGATAGGATAGTGAATAGCGCTGTAGTTTTTATGACCGAATCGTAAGACGATCTTATTCAAATGGGGGTTGGTTTTCCGATTTACTAATCAAAGTCCACTTAAACAGGTCGGTCAGATAGCGCTAAAATATTTTGCTATCCTCAGAATATGCAACCATTGGGACCTGACCAAATCGGAAAATCAACCCCCACTTGAAAAACAAGGTTTTTCGATTTGGTCACAAAGACAGCAGTGGAGGAACTCCAGGAAATTTGGAAATTAAAATTGCATCGGGATGAGTCCTAACGATTAAGTTTACAAAAAACTTGGTTCAAATTCCGACAGCAGATTAAACCAAGTAATCAATGATGCAAAAATTGAACGCAAAATCATAAAAAAAAAACAACAAAAAAAAAAAAAACAAAAAAAAAAAAAAAAAAAAAAAAACAAAAACCATATGTACTGGGTCTGTTTAAGGGGACCTCGGTCATAAAACACTTTCGCGCACATAGCAATGATTCAATGAAAGGAAGAAATGACTTAATTTAAAGCGTTGCTCTCAACAATTACTTAGCTCCACAGGGGTATAATGTACCATCAGAGCCGGGAGCCTGTAAGCAACTTGTTGTTACATACATCTGAGAAAGATCTTTCATCTTAGCTCTTAATAGTTTTCCAAATCCAACAGCTGCACCTCACTTACAACGCGAACAGGAAAAATATGCTTTAGAGTCTTAGAGAGGATTATCAAAACAAAAGAGAGAAACCTCTCCTACCATGGAGCATGCAGCTTTTCGTGAGTTAAGTGAGTATAAGCTTGTGGGAAGCAATATGTTGGACATTTTGCATTCACACTTACAACACAGACACAAAAGGGAAGGACGAGTAGCAGTTTGCTTCATGATAGCCATGCAGTCTGCTTTAAACAATGCGCGTTGTATATATATGTATATATGACCATTCTTATCGTTGGAATGCGGCCAACTTTTCACTCTATCATGCCAGTAATTTCAAGTGACTCGCGTGCTCAACAGCGGTTTAACTACTTAAACCCCCCGCCGCCTTCGCGAATGTATAATTGAGTCGTTCCGGCGTGCAAGAGTGGCGATATAAATAAGTCCAATTTTTGAGAGAGGAAAATGAGTTATTAACGTTGTGAAGCTCTTGCAAGGTTTTGCCGTGAGCACATGGACGATCAATGGGTCTGTTGCAAACTTTTGCTGCAGCATTATGGATGGTCGATTTCAGAGTGTTAGGGTGGAAATATTGTGTTGGGAGTACCGACTTGAGCTCAACGAGTTCTGTGATTGGCTGTTGATTTAACACGGGTAGCTAGCTCCATAAGACGACGTCATCTCAAATTCAGTGGGTAGTTAAATATTCGTGCTCCGCGGTGTTGCTTTTGCCTATCCCGGTAATTGAAGGCGCTCGATGTACCGTTATTCTGCTAGTGTTAACGATTTGGAATAACTTTTACTGTCAATGAGAGATAGAGGTGCAAATTCAGTGGGTAGTTAAATATTCGTTCTCCGCGGTGTTGATTTTGCCTATCCCGGTAATTGAAGGCGCTCGATGAGCCATTATTCTACAAAGTTAGTGACTTGGAGTAGTTTTTACTGTCAATGAGAAACGTAAAGACGAAATAAGATAAGTAAGTAACTGTGGCGTGGTATTGAAAAGGTTAAGAATGAGTCTATAATTTAGCTACATCCCTTTATCTCAATTGGAAGAAAATGATGGGGGTTGAAAGTTACCTTTGAGTTATCTTCAAGTGTAAGGCTGCATTGTTGGATGGGACTGGGTGGAAGATGACTTCTAAAAAAATCCAGTATATTTGCATTTTCTTATTTAACTTCATGTTACAGTTGTCAGTATGAATGAGAATAATGATGTCAGAGAGGTTACTCCGCAAATCCAAAACTCTCAGGTATAACTTACTCAATTAGATTTTGATACAGTCGTTCAGCGAAGTCACACCAATACAGTCTATATTCATGAGTTCATGCAAAAAAAGGGCGACTATAATTGAACCTCGTACAACCACGAGAGTTTAGCTGCTCATAAGGTCAAATGAATTTTATAATCGGTTCTTCCCTTTGTTTTTCCATCGCAATCCCAGATGACATTTATGTTGATGCTCAAAGCGGAAAATTCCATTTTGAAACTTCTTTTTTTTTTGCAAACTCGGGGTCCATCAACATTCTCTTGGGCCACCATAACCTTTTCACGACGCTTCATGGAGCCCCAGAGGAGTCTAAAAATTAACATTGGCAAGATAGCAAATCGACTCCTCTGGTCTCCTAAAGTCGCCGCTAGATGGCGTCGTATTATAGAGCTATACCTACAGTGAGCTACCTACCCAGTACCCGTGTTGAATCAACAGCCAATTAATACTCGTTGAGCTCGTGTCGATACTCCCTAACCAAATTTCCTTCAAGGGACTCAAGTAACTGATAGACAAATCAACGCTCGATTGTTTAAATTAAGTGCAGGGAATTTTAAATAGTCTAGCTCCGCGGAGCTCATTTTTCCTATCAATCGAATCGAAGGCGCTCGATGATGCATTGTTTTAAAGTCACTTTTATCAATAAGGAATTGCTGAATTATAAGTAAGATTTAGTCACCAGAACAAATACACTCAGGCGTAGTCTCGGAAGGTTTAACAAAACAAATAATTTACGGTCTCTCTCTCTCGCACTCATTGCTACTTACGAGAACAGCTTGGGAAGCGGACTACACTCGGCTCCATGCCATGAGACGCAATGAGTGCGAGAGAGAGAGAGAGAGAGAGAGACCGTTTTACGGAAATCTTAATTCCATCCGCAGCACATTTTTCAAAGGACACGTTCTGAACGCCTTCAGAAAGAAGCTGCTTTTAAAAATCCGAGATAAATCGTGTGGCAAGAGCTTATCACATGGACTCGCGTGATTAAATTGTAATAGTTCTCCTGTATAAGGTTAGCATTGATTCGATATGATTACGATAGGGATCCTTCACAATCACTCCGAAGATCATAGTAATCGTCGTCAGTGGCAAGAAGAAAATTGCCACGATTCTTCATTGGATAATATCGCGGAATCAGCATTTACTTTAGAAGAGAAAAAAAAAAAAAAAAGAAATCTTCTTCAATATTTTAATGAAACTTCTGTCAATTATTCTGGCCTGCTACGGGCTACGCGCCTCGATCTCACCGGATTCGCGGATTTTAAAGTTCAACGCAAATCTCATTCGTCAATCAAACGAATAGTGCGGCTCGGTGGGGGGGGGGGGTCCGCGGGAGTTTTTCATTCTTCGAAGTCGAGCTGATCAGATTAAAGCCGAAGCAGTCACCGCAAAAGTTTTTTTTTTTTCTTTTTTTCTTGCCTCCGCGCGGAATTCTTCTTGCAATTCAAACGCCGGGGAAAAAAGTTACTTGCCTCCCCTCCCCTCCCCTCACCTCTCTGCGATAATCGAATTATCTCAAAGTGGCAGCTGAAAAGAGCGCGACTACCAACGAAAAGGGGAGGGGGAGGATGAGCATTGAAAATAGCTGATGTTTTCTCCCGCTTATTACGAGGGATTTACGTTTGCCCCGCGGTTACCCTCGCGCGATTTCTCTCTCTCTCTCTCTCTCTCTCTCTCTCTCCTCTCTCTCTCTCTCCCCCCCCTCTCTCTCTCTCCCCCCTCTCTCTCACTCTCTCTCTCTCTCTCTCTCTCTCTCTCTCTCTCTCTCTCTCTCTCTTCTCTCTCTCTTAAAGCGAAATTTTTATCTTCTTCCTCCGCGCCCCTCATCGGTTACAACGAGCGGATTTTCTACTGTTAATTGGGTTAGGAGGGCAATTAATTCGATCGGGATTTTTTTTCTGTCTTTCTCCCGAGTCATCTGAAAAAAAAAAGATGAAAGGAGGATTTGGAGAAAAATGAAAGGGATATACAGAAGCTAGGAAATAAGGGATAACAAAAGAGAATCACTCACTAAAGTTAAGCGTATCCCAGATGGCATTGCAGACACCCCAGGCTGCGGCGATCACATAAAAAAGAGCCGGATCGTCCTTCGAGGGCTTCCATTGGAGCAAGACTAATATTAGACAAGAATGGAAGGCAAAACCGACTCCTGCAACAAATTATGTACGATTAATCCTCCGACTCAATTGTTTTTATGTTTTATCGTCCCACGCAGGGGCGGGGGCTCTCTGGAGGGGCTTTAATAAGGGATCCAGGATCCTCACAGACAAAATCTGGGTCATTCCTTATCGAATTAACCCCTATAACCCCCGCCTCCTTCCCCCATCCTCCCCGGACGCTATTTAAGAAAGAATATCAGTTGCTCCTCTCTCTTTTGAAGTGATTCATCTACCGTGAAAGTTATGCTTGTTTATGACAGGAGGTTTCCGTTGTATTTATAACTCCTTCGTTCTGTAGCGAAGCGGATGCCTGCCCGGACGGTGATGTCCGTAAAGGGATCTGCCGAGTGAATTTTCTTTTCTCTACTCTTTGTTGCTGTTTCGAGTGGAGCTCACAAGTAATTTTATATGCAGCTCTCTTATAATGTATACCGTGTATATCGATTCACTTGTTGAATCAACGAGCTGTATCACTAGAAGCCAGGAGGGTTGTGGAATATTATGAGTCTTTGTCAGTGGCGTAGCGTGCAATTTTGCAACACTGCAGTTCCTTCATTTTAACACATGAGAAAGATCAAACTATCGGGTGTTCGGTGAACACCTTCGCATTCGACCTTTTACATGGGTGAAAATGAGTACAGTTCAACGTTGCCAAATTTCACGCTAAGCCACTGGTCTTTGTTCTGCTTGATGCCCTCCATCACGGAAAAAAGTACGGTATAGTTAACCATATAGATAATTCCGCTGGTTCCTTGACATCTTCTTTTAACCTAAAGCCCAAAAAACAGATATTATGGCTGGAGCTCTTGAAAAATGTCATCCCAGGCAAGGAGCAAGACTTTGGCAACATTTTAAAAATAAGTGTAATCTTGCCAAAACGCTGTTAAAAAAATACCCGGCAGCATTTTCATATTTTTTTTTTTTTTTTTTTTTTTTAAATATTTAAACATGATTTCTTTAAGAAAGGTTGACAACTAGATTTTTTTTAAAAAAAAATTCGGAAACATTTTAAAAATATTTGCAAAACTGGTTTTGGATAAGATTTTTTAGGAACAAGTTTTTCAAATTTGTCGGAAATATTCCGGCAAACAATTAATCGCCTCGAGCACTCACTCATTAAAAATATTTTTGAAAGGATTTAGAACATATATTGCTAAAATATTTCTTTCATATCAAAGATGATTCTGTTAATCTAAGATTGCGGTAATTCCAAATATCATCATAGAAACTTACCTATTACAAAATAACGTCTAACATGCTGAAGGAGCATGCTGAGTGTGAACGCTGCAACTGACTGGAGGAGACCAAGACTCAAGAGAACCAGAGAAACATTCTGAAGTTCCACGGCACACACGACGTACCACTGAAATCAATAATGATTCAATCACCAATTGATTAACAAAGTTGGAAGTTGGAAATAACTAACTTAAATCAATTTGATCTGGCAAGAATGATTGTAAAAAAAAAACGCTAAAGAACAGCTGATGGGTCGTTAATTGCTTCTTGCATTCATTTACAGACAGACCCACTCTTTGCTGGGCAGTTCATTAGAAATTCTTTGATCATACCATTCTTCAAAGATATGGAGTAAAATCACCGCTTTCTCACTCAATACCATGTGAGTACAAATGGGCGGAGCCAGCAATTTGGCAACTGTAGATTATATCCATTTGAATGTATGAAAAACAATCGATTCTTGAGGGGGCCATGGCTCAATTTATAATCGATTGTTTCTCATACATTCAAATGGGAAGAATTCGCAGTTGCCTAATTGCTGGCTCCTCCCATGTGAGTACCTAGTTAACTATTCCTACTTCAAGGTACTTGTTTTTGTCTGCGTCATAAATTGAAGGCGCTCTGAGATACGCTCGCCTTTCTCGCTCTCATGAATCAGCAGCTGGACGTAATTTCACTGTCAATAAAAATAAGTCTGTTGCAAACTTTTACATTGTTGGTTTTAAGCATGCCACGTTTCATTTATGCAATAATTATTTTAAGTTATTTCCCAAGTCAACGAGTGGATTATGAAACTTTTTAATGTGAACATCGTTATTTTTTTTTTCGGAAAGTCACGTTTTAATCAATGTGCCATCGTTATAGCAAAAGTACGCAACTTCCATTTAACGATGCTCGTAAGCAAAAAATACGATGAAAGGAAATTTGTTTGAAACCAAAGCCGGGAATCGATCGATACATCGATTTACATAATATCCGTCCAAAGTTTCCAACGCGGCTGAATGACGTCACATCTATAGGCAATTAAACATGCTTTCTATTTTTAGTTTAGCAGAGAATTTCGGAAGTTTTGAGCGGGCACATCGTAATTATTCCACCATTTTCGATGAGAGTCTATGAACGTTAACAGCGTGGTACAGCGAACATTCGCAGCAGTTTTCCTTTGAAGCAGTGTGAATTTGATTAACAACAAAGTAATGGAAAACCAATGAATTCGGGCGTGGTATCAAGAAAGGGTCAAAAGGGATGAAGAATTTGCAATTAAAGCACCGTACCTTCGTGAAATCTGTATAAATGAATGCTTGTTCTAGTCCAATGAATATGGAAAGAGGCGCGGCCAGCTGAAGTTTCGGATCCTTGAAGATATTTTTGATGACTGCGAAGAAGGACTTATTCTTCAAACTGTGATCTGTCGAAATGCCCAGATGGTCTTGAAAGACGTAGATTCGGATTTTGTCGATGAAGGCTGCCGAGAGAGCTACTGACATGACTCCACAGCCGACGAATATACTCGTAAGAAGTGTTGACGTTTTGCACGAGAGGGCAACGGGGTAGATCCCATCGGAGTCCCCGGAGAAATTGCTGTTCTCTGCAGTATCCATCCTGACCGTTGCCAATGGACAAGCCTCGCTCCCGCAAATTTTATCCCCGTTTTTATTTGAGAATAAAGAACCGAAAGGGATCGGAATTGAGTTATTAGCGTCTAAATTATAGATATTATGGTCGGTATTGTACAAAACGATTGCCGTGATGATATTGCCTAACATTAGACCGAAATTGGAAGAAAAAGTTAGATACCTCGAAAGTCTGTGGACGATAATTTCTTTGCGGCCTAATAAATACGATTCGTCCATTTCCTCTTCTTCCCGTTCAGAGAGGACGTAGGACAATTTCGACGCGAGAGTCATAAGAAAAGTGACTCTTGATATGGTCAAAGGCCCCAGCCAAAGGCCCATTATAAAATAACCGATGATTAGCACGTACAGTTTCGGATAAATATGAACGGATAAAAATAACGTCATAAAAATATACGATATTATAATACACCAATTTATTCCTAGTTTCCTAATAATTATCAATGATAGGAGTATGGATAACGTGCTCACGACAAAAAGTAGTGACAGGAGCAAGGAGCCGACGTTCGTATTAATCTGAATCGCCCCTGTTTTTATGTCTTGAGTCGTACTTTGAGTAACGTCACCGTCCAAGTAATAGCTATGCGTCGAGTCGAGAAATGGTTTGAATTTCCCGCCATCATAGCTGTCTCCACCATCCATACTTTGATTGTGTCGCTCGTCGCCTCTGATTGGTTGTTGCGAGTAATCGTTAACTATGAGCGTTTGTGTGGTTTGATCAGGCTGCTCGGTTACGGGGAAGTTACTCGGCCAGTACCAGGCGGATATGGAGCCTTGGAGAGCGAAGAGGGGTACAAGAGCGGCAGTCATTAGCATATGGCCTAAACATAGGGCCCCGAAATTCCTACAGAGGACTTTGCGGCTGTAAATTGGGCCGTATTTTGACGGGGTTGATCTGACCACTGCTATTAATTTTCGGACCGATGAGTTACCAGCTGAGCTGGACATTGAGTCGCCTCGAATCCGGCTCGTGCTGGGCACCGCGTAAGCACTGTGTAATTGATGATGGTGTAAAGTGGAGTTGGAGCGCGTCGATCGATTTGATATGGGTGAGTAGGATGCCATCCTCTGCAACAGAGAAAGAGAGACAGAGAGAGAGAGGAAATTAATTTCAATTTGAGGAAAATTAAGACAAGACTGTAGCATGAAAATGCAAATATATGAGAGACATGATGAAAGGCAAAGGATTTCGTTATTGGAGGTCATTTCAGAAGTGCAGACGCATCGAAACCGACAATCTTTGGAATTTTTTAACCCTTTAATGATCAGGTTTGTTAAAAAGAACGCCCTTCTTTCGTTTACATAGGGACATAGTTTAACGGTAGTTAACTGTTCGTACTTGGGGGAGTTGGAATTGCCTATACGACGAATTGAAGGCACTCTACGACACCTTATCTTGTAAGTGTTTTCATCGATAGTTGCGTTTATCCGGAATGAAGACTGAAACGATGTGAAATAGACTAGAGGAGAAAAAGTGTATACTCGGGCTTGGCCGTTAAGTGTTTAACATTATTTCTCATGTTACTAAGTGAAAATGAATGAAAATAAATTCAAGCGTTGGTTTTTTATTGAGGAACGCGCTTTAAAATCAAAAGTTTAAAGTCAGAGACAAGTTTTGTTTTGATTTGAAGAAATGAAAATTGAAAATTCGCAAAAGATGACTGTCTAATGTCTATGTCTAGGTGCGCCTACGATTCTGAAACGAGATCTACCTCAAATCGACAAGACAATGTTTAGGAGAGCAAAGAAAAAAAATTGGATTTTTTCAATAAATTGTTTTAAGTGGTTATTTATTTTTATTAATTTTTTTTTGGTGCTGATTATAATGGGTCCGGTGCGAACTTTTTCCTCCGCGTTGAGGAGGGTCAATTACTACTTAAAATCGTGTGAAAACCACATTATCACCAAGTCTTCAACTCCCCTCACAAACGCGTTAAACACGTTTAGCAAAATTAAAAAAAGGCGGTCGTACGTATGAGCGGATCGCAATGTGGGAGCTCCATCTTTCTATGCTAAGAAAAGTGATTCATCATAGAGAATCCAACAATCAGATGGGACTCTTTCATTATGGTCCGCTTATTTGACCGTCATCTTTGAATTTTGTGGAACGCATCCATTGAGTTTGTCATTATATAGACAAATAATACTTGAGTCTCTTGTCGAAAGAATAGAAAAGGAAAGAACTGATTTAATTCGAAGGATGACAAAATTCAAGGTCGAAAACTCAAGAGCATGTATAATTAATTGAGAAGGACGGAAAAATTTGAATAGCTCATACATTGGACTGAAAAACACCTGAAACTGTGTTTTAGTACTCGGCAAGAATACTTAGATTTTTTTAAATTATTATTTAGAGATGAGAGCGAACAAAGGGACAGAAAAAAGTGCTGATGACAAGGGGCTTTATAATTCGTGTCTGCTCCTGCTCCTGGAGGTAAAGTTTCTTCTTCCCATTTTTTTTTTGCTCAAGCAACAGATGGCTCTAAATGTTGCGCATTGTCTAGCGATATTAAAAAGGAGGAGAGAAAGAGAGAAGAGAGAGAAAGAGAGAGAGAGAGAGAGAGAGAGAGAGAGGAGAGAGAGAGAGAGAGAGAGAGAGAGAGAGAGAGAGAGAGAAAGAGAGATAGAGAGAGAGAGAGAGATAAAAAGCTGTTGAAAAAAAATTGAAATTGTTAAAACACTGTCCGGTGTCCACGCCATGTGCAATACATCGATTCCGGGTCTCTTGTGTCAAACAAAAGCTGCGCAACTTTGAAGTTTACGTGTTTACCAAACGACACATGACGTCACAAGAGTGCGGGGTTTCAATACTCCATACGTGTCGCATGGCTCCGAGCAAAATATTGTCAAATCAGTTTTGATACGTGGATAGCGGTTTTATACCGATGTATCCTCAGTTTGGATCATTAAAAACAATAATCTACCCAAAGAGTTTTGATTCAAATTGATAAAGTTTACATCGAGGTTCTTGAGACAATTGAAAACTGGGATCAGTTTTGAATATGGGAGACACACACACTCATGCACTCATTGATTGTTCACGAGTTGTCATTGTAGCATATCGTCGGCCATCTGACGTATAGGCTTAAGGCGAATCCAATGTTTCAAGATCATTTTTCACATTTTAATTTCTCTGGGGAAAATACATGAGCAAATAAACGTGCATACGTTTTAAGTAGATTCCAGGAATCTACTTATTGCAGAGGGTGCGATGTTGGATTTTTCGGGAAATTTTATCAAATGAGCACGTTTCATGGTCCCCTGAGTGAGAAAATACCACTCGTTGAAAATTGTATATATATATATATATATATATATATATATATATATATATATATATATATATATATATATATTTTATATATATATATATATATATATATAAAATATATATATATATATATATATATATAATATATATATATATATATATATATATATATATATATATATATATATATATATAGAAAACAACTTAAATTGGGATAAAGGCTGGAACAAATTAAAATTTGGGACGTTTCGGGCCAATTAACAGACCCTTTTTCAACCAAATAAAAAAAAAAATAAAAACACACAAAAACAAATAAAAGTGAGCCGCCGCTGTAATTGCAAGGCAAGGACTGGCGAAACGGTAAACAGTTCAAACAAAACACAGGTGCAAAGATTACCTAATCACCAACCTCCTCAGAAAGGAAAAATTGGTGATAAGCACCGCTGAGACCGTTGACATCCGCGCGCGAATTACACACATGATTCTTTTGGCGCAAAATATGAATCATCTCGAGCATACTGCGGGCAAAGCAGTTCTTCTCGGTGGCTAAAACACGAACGCTGTTAAAATCAAAATGATGGTGGAGTGTGTTTTCATGGTGATGCAACGCGGTCTTCTCATTTTTATCATATTTATGCCCGTTGAGTCTCTTTTTAAGAAGTTGTTTTGTCTGACCAATATAACCTATTTCACAATCCTGGCACTTAAGATGGTAAAAAACCTCCGCCATTTGCTCAGTCTCTCTTTTGTTTTTAACTGAGACATAAGAAATCCTAAATTATTATACTGTTTGGGGACCACAGGAAAACCAAAAGTTTTTAAAAATGGCCGAAAATCTTTCAGAAAAAAAGGGGACATAGGGAGGCTAAAAAGTTTAAAAAAACCACCCCCCACCATCATTTTGATTTTAACAGCGTTCGTTTTTAGCCACCGAAAAGAACTGTTTTGCCCGCAGTATGCTCGAGATGTTTCATATTTTGCGCCAAAAGAATCATGTTGTAATTCGCGCGCGGGATGTCAACGGTCTCAGCGGTTTACCCCAATTTTTCCTTTTGAGGGGGTTTGGGTGATTAGGTATCTTTGCACCTGTGTTTTGTTTAAAACTTTTTACCGTTTCGCCAGTCCTTGCCTTGCAATTACAGCGGCGGCTCATTTTTATTTGTTTTTGTGTGTTTTTATTTTTTTTTTATTTTGGGTTAAAAAGGGTCTGTTAATTGGGCCCCAAACGTCCCAAATTTTAATTTGTTCCAGCCTTTATCCCAATTTAAGTTGTTTTCTAATTTTTTTGGCTGATCTAAGTTTTTACGTGTTTATATATATATATAAATATATATATATATATTAAAATATTATATATAATATTATATATATATATATAATATTATATATATATATATATATATTATATATATATATATATAAATATTATATAAAATATATATTATATATATTATATATATTATATATTAAAATATATATATATTATATAATATATATATATATATAAATTTTATATATATATATAATATATTAATATATGTATATATACACAGAAATTTTAAAAAGCCGTACTAGTTATAAATGAGAAGAAAAAAAAAGGGACACAAGGCTACGAAAACTTAAAAATTTAAGACGAACGTTTCGGACTAGAAAAAGGGCCATTTTCAATCAAAAAAACAATAAAAGACAAAACGCAGTGAGTGCCTACAAGGTGATAGAGCAACTGACAAAAACAATGATCAAGGGGAAAAAAACAAACACAGACCAAAAAGAACATAGAGTGGACTCACTCAGTGGCCGTGGTTGGAAAAAAAGTCTCGTCTTAAATTTTTAAGTTTTCGTAGCCTTGTGTCCCATTTTTTTTTTCCATTTTTTAAATATATATTATTATATGTTAGGGCAATCTAGGTTTCTGGGCGGATCTAGATGTGCCGGGCAGATCTTAGATCGGCCCCGGGGGTACTTAGATCCGCCCGTTTAAAACGGGCAGATTTAGGTGTGCCCGGGGCCCATCTAAGATCTGCCCGGGAAACAGTGGGCCAAACCCAGTTCCGCCGGGCGGAACTAGGTTGGCCCAAAAAAAATGAATGCAAAAAAAAAAAAAAAAAACAAAAAAAAAAAAAAAAAACAAAACAAAACAAAAAAAATTAAAAAAAAAAAAAAAAAAACAAAAAAAAAAAAAAAACAAAAAAAAAAAAAAAAAAACAAACAAACAAAACAAAAAAAATTAAAAAAAACAAAAAAATAAAAAAAACAAAAAAAAAAAAAACAAAACAAAACAAAAAACTTTAAAAAAAAAACAAAACAAAAAACAAAAAAAAAAAAAAAAAACCAAAAGTGAAAAAAAAAACAATGAAAGAAAACAAACAACAAAAATAATATGCAGCAATTAAAGAAAAAAAAAAACCGCCTACAACAATTTTTACAGAATTTCGAAACTGCGTTTTTATTTTTTTGCAACATAGGCTAGCATTGTGACATTTGGAGTTGCATTGGATTCCTTTCTTTTTACAAGACACTTGTTGTCACTGCACCGTCCGCGGCAAGAACACTTGGAAAACCTTGCCCACCAAGTTTTGAATTGGCGGCGGAGCCGGAGCGAGATGGAAGTATCCGGCACTTCAGCAGGCGATAAAAATTGAACCTTGCAGGATTTGAACTGGTTTCGGGCGTAAAGAGCCTCTAACTAGCCCTGCTATTAATATTTTATCTTTTTTTTTTTTTTTTTTTTTATTTTTTTTTTTTTTTTTCTTTTTATTTATTTATTTATTTATTTTTTTTTTATTTTTTTTTTTTTTGTTTTTGTTTTATCGGCCAGAAAAATAACTATCAAAAATAAATATGCCCAGATCCAAAACGGTTGGGCACACCTAGATGTGCCCATTTAAAACGGGCATATCTAGGTTTCGGGGGCGGATCTAGATCGGCCCAGCTAAAATTGGGCGGACCTAATTCTGCCCGAGCACATCTAGGTCTCCCCGGGCGGACCTAATTTCGCCGGGAAAACCCTAGATCCGCCCGGAAAACTAGATCTGCCCGTAACATATTACTGTATATATATGTTATATGTAGTTTCAGCCAGTTTTACCGTTTTTATGTCCCCGATCTGTTCGAATTTTTTGGGTTTTTATTTTGAAATTTGTCTCAACTATTCGTTGGGTTTAATTTTTGGGACGAGTTCGAAGATGGTGTAAATCGACAGTTAGTTTTCGCTTTATGGGCCGTGTTTGAGTCGTAAAATGTGTTTTTAGGTTTATTTTAGGAGTGTTTTTTTTGTATTTTTTTTTGGGAAATTTATGTTAGCCGTTTTGATACGCAAACTTTTTACTCGAGTTTTTTTTCGTTTTTTGCGTTGTAAGCGATTTATAGTGATGTGTTTTTGGGTTTTTTGGCAGTGTTTTTATATGAAGAAATTGTTTTTTTGGTTAAAAAATTTAAGTATATATCGTGGAGGATGTTTTTAGTTCATATGCTCTTTGCCTTGAATTTTCCTTGTTTTTACGTTTTACGAGCTATTTAGTTTCTTATGGGATTTTACATGTGAAAGACAAGGAGGGTATTGGTATAATTGCTCGTTCTTTGTTTTACACGTGCATGTTGTTGGGTACGTTTTATTTTTTTTCTTCTTTGATCAGCTGCTCTTATTCAGATTTATTCCTCATTAGCGTTACAAAGTTTACACATTTTTCTTTTGGTACTATAATTTTTTTCCCATGGTTATTTTTATTTAAATTTGAACAGCTGATAAAAAAAAAAAAATGAATAATTCTAAGAAATCATAACATAACCTATTTATTGAAATTGTGAAAAACTTATAAAACCCAGCTTTTATTTCTCACTTGCATTGTAAAGATTACACTTTTCTTTTGAAAATATAATCTTTTCACAATAATTTGGATTTTGAGCAGCTGATGAAATAAAAAAAAAAAAAAAAATTTAACGAAAATTATAACTTTTTAAATTTTTGAAAAAATGATGTAACAAGCATGGAATCTACTTCGTCTTCCCCGGTGGGGGAGGCTTTTTTTTTTTTTATTCTTCGATGAGGCAAAAATTCTCAGAAAAATGTTAATGGAAGTATAATTTAATGATTGATTATTGCGGTTCAAAATGAACTTGAAAATTTTGTAACGTTTGATTCGACTTCGACGTCCAACGATATGTATGGTCACCATTTTTTTTTGCTGAAAAACCCCAAAAAAATAAAAAGAAAGAAAAGTAATGCAATGCTTAGAAAAGAAAAAAGAAAAAAAAAAAAAAAAAAAAAAAAAAAAAAAAAAAAAAAACAAGCAGGGAAAATTCCAACACGCAGGTGTTGGAAAAGCGTGCCACTAAAGTCTGAACAGCTTTAATGCTTTTGCTAGCAATGATAATTCATCAAAGAGGAACCCGGACATGGAGTGTCTCGAGAAAATTGAGTCCAAAGTTGAAGAGCTAGCTTTTAAAACAAAAAACTCGAAATTACTTACGTTTTGATTTCATTAACTACCGTGTTATGTTTTGCATTTCAACCCCGGGAAAAAAAAAGATTTTCTTGCGGAAAGGTACCTTTTTAAACTTTTAGCGTTTAAAGTGACTTGGTTCCTTTCTTTTTTTGTTTGGCATAATCACGAAAACCGAATCTCTAAGAGAAACCAAACGGCAGAGTTGGTTTACACTGTTGATATTATAAAATCCGTTAATCCGGACTAAGTCCGTTCCCAATTCTATAAAAGGAACCAAGTCGGAGTTGGTTCCTTACGTGACTCGGTTTAAAGGGTTTTAAGAAAAAGGAACCGAGTTCTCTTTTAATTTCATCATATGGACAATGACTTCAATGAGGCTCACCAGCTCACTTTTCCCTGGAATTTGACGGGAAATAGTTGTCTTTAGAAGAAGCACTTGTTGCTTCGAGATTCAATATTGCAGGTCTATCAATCAATAACTCAATTTTGTCATAAATGTCACTCAGTTCTTTTGTGACAAGTGCTGCCCAAATTTGAGCTTCTTTGGTGAGAAATGATGAAAAAAAAAAAAGATCGGATGTATCTAAAAGGAGATGAGTCAAAGGCGTTGTTTTTTTGTGTTTGTTTTTTGTTTTTTGTTTTCAAAACTTTGGGGGGCTCTAGCTCAGAAGAAAACATTTGCAGCAATATTCATGTGGGAAAAATAAAGCCTTATATAGGTATATGTTGCCCCCAAAAAAATACACCCCAAAGTTTGGCACTTAAGTTTTGAAAACCCCCTATTTCTTGATATTTTGCTCGCCGCCCCCCTTCACAGAACAAACATCTTAACCATGAAATTTTTTTAAAATCACAGTTTGATTGTAGAGATTTTTTCTTCCCCCCCCCTTTCAACGAAAAAGGGGAAAAGGTCCTGTCTTGATGTTCGTCGTATGCGCGTGCACAGATTGTTCGGCTTTACGACTGCCATTTTGGCTTCTTTATAATGCGTTTTGTGGGTTTATTAATGGATTTTATGACTTTTTGATGCCGCCAATGTAATTTCAGGCGTTTTTACAAAAAAATAAAAACTCTATAGCGCTGTAGCAAAAGTTTGCAACAAACCCATTGAAAGCTGAAAAGAGAAAATTATTGATAAGGCTCGATCTTTTTTTCCACTTAAAGTATAGACAATAGATCTTTCTAAATCCCTCCACCTTTTTAAAAGGCTTGTTCAGGGATCAAAAATGAGGTTGCGTTTTTTGAAGTCAAAGAGTGTCATTTTTGGAAAAGCCGTGATTCTAAAATAAAAAAGTTTTTTTTTTCTTTTTTCCGTTTTAGGTGCTGTCAGCACTTATTGCGATTGTCACGATGTAGATATGTAATATAAAAATGGAACACTTGGATTCATGAAAAAAAAATCCTTTAATATACAGAGCTAACCATTTCAGGTGCCCTTTACACGTCAAGCTTTTTAGGGATAGATAGTAGGGTGGAGGTTTAGACGTTTGTGGATTTTAATTCCCCCCCCCCATTTATTTTGTTGAAAAAATCGAAAGTTTACAGTTAAAACTAAGCCATTTTTCATTATAACGCATTGTAAAATTTTTTTTTTTTTTTTGTTGCCGTCGGTCGATATCATTTTTTTGTTGGAAAAGCAAAGTTCCATATGGACCTATAAATTTTCCCAAAATTTTAAAAAGCTTCCAGTAAAAATACTGTACACGCGAGAAACTTTTTAGGATCGGTAAATAAGTTATTCCAGAGTCAAATTTCCCTAGCCGCAGCGAGGAGGCTGTCCAGGGGTGGAAGAAAGTGACAGCCCTCTCACTTTTTAGAGATTAATGCGAAATTTTTCCCCCCTCCCTTTGTTCTGGATTTTAAAAACCTTTTTTTTAACAAAACGCCCAAAATTTCCTCAAAAATCGCTTTATTGCATAGACGCTCATAAAGGGGTTTTCAATTTTCCGATCCCCCAGAATTTCAAATGTTTCTAATGACCAAGACCTGTTAGGTGACGTCATGAAAAAAATTGGTTCCAAAAAAAAGGGTCCGCCTCACTCGCGCTCTCGTGGGGTTTTTCCCCTATGAAACACGATCCAAATTTTCAAATACAAATACTAGTAAACAACATGTTCTTTGCACCAGTTATGTTTATCCCCCATTTGGGTTTCCCCGTTCCTTATAAAAATTTCCGATTGTTTCAAAGATTTTCCGATAGGATATATTTCCCGCGCTTTTTTTCCCATGAATAATCGAAATTCCATAGAGACAATCGGAATTCGTGTAGATTCAGCGCGCTGACTATAGCAACGATAGGGCCCTGATTGAAATAAGGCGAAATCATCTTTTGGTTCTATTCTTACAGTTTTAACAGCCCCTTTTTCTCAGTGATAAATATGAGCCCGCTACCACAAAAATTTTTGAAACATCGCGTATCAAAGCACAATCACAGTTATATCGAAGAAAGTCCTATGTTTTGTCCTTGTCACACTCACAGTTTCTTATGAGCACAAAATTTTAGGATATAGGCTCATCAGCACCATCACGACATGTGTGATGCCTCGAACAATAGCTTCGATACGAAGAGAAGTTGGAATGATTGAGTGTCATGGCGGTGATACTCCCATAAGAGACCGTGAGTAAGACGAGGACAAAATGTAAAAATCTTTCGGTGTAACTGTGATTGTAAATTCGTTTTTGATCTGTTAGGAATTATGTTAGAGTGAAAGATACTTTAAAAAACGTGGAATCTAATGGTTCAATAAAATTTTAGAAAAATGTTCTTTAACTAGCATGAATTTGCGTTCGAAAATTTGGATCTGATTTCTTATAAAATCAACGAGAGTGAGAGATAGAGCATTTTTTGGAAAAATTCTGATCGTGACGTCATCACAAAAGGTCTACTTAAGGATATGAATGAGTCCTTCTTTTCTATACCCCTCCCCTCTTTATCAATACCTCGCCGTCACTTCTTTTCGAAACCCTCGTCAAATAGATTTTTACACATTTATAGCGGGCGGGGGCCCCACCCCTTAATGCACCGTGAAGAAATCTTGTGACCGATGGGGCCCAAAGGCGAGGGGCAAAGAGGGCTCCTGCGGGAGATGTTTCCACCCCCCCCCTGCCCGGGAAATTTTTATTCATAGGTTGGCACAAATGACTTTGGTTGCTGGACCTGTATGGAAATCTCGTTCAAAGGAATTCGACTTTGACGCTTAATAAAATTATTGAAATTAAAAGGAATACCAAAACTTTTACAATTTTAAAAAAAAAACGCCGAGACCCCCTGGATTTTAGCAATAAAAAAATTTATGAAACCAGTTTTTAAAAAAACACGTTTTTAATTTTTCAAACCTTTCCCGCCAAGGTTTTGCCATAAGCAAAGCATGCAACCTATATATTAGATATGAAATGAAAACAAAAAGCGTACCGTATATATACGGCACGCTTAAAAAAGAGAGAAAAAAAAGGGATTTAATTGCATGAATGCACGCTTTACAAAAATGAAACTTCAATTTAACGATTCAAATGGAAATTAAAATTCAATGAAATTGTCCAAATCTAAGCGAACAGTATTTAGTGGCGGCTTGTGCAATGTGGCAGCAATAGATTATTCCCTTCATTTAAAACTCTATGTAAATTGATCACTCCTATAGAAATTGGTTCTTGGAATAATTGATCTTTATGCGTAAGTTTGAATGACAAAAAAGCAAGGTTGCCAAATTCCATGAGACGCCACTGATAGTATCATATCAAAAAACAATTTACTTTGTCATTGAGAGCATTTCGAGGAAGGAGAGGGAAAAATATTGAAAAAGTAACGAAAGATTAGGAATTAAAAGAAGAAGCCGATATTCATTTTCTTCAGCTTTCTCCCCTCCTATAGCTCCTACCTTGACACCCTTTTGTTCGAAAGTCTATTCTAACTGTAAGCGAACAAAAAAAGGGTCCCGGTAAATTTAAACTTTGAAGGTAAACATTTATTTTTAATTTATTTCTCTTAATTTTACATTTTATTCATTTGCTCACTGTGTACCTATTTAATCGTGAAATTAACCGGGGTAAATCCATTAATTTTTTGCTCACTCTTCTCTCTCTCTCTCTCTCTCTCTCTCTCTCTCTCTCTCTCTCTCTCTCTCTCTCCCTGTCTCTTGCCTTTCCGCTTTCTAAAGCCGCACCATTATTTCAGCTCATCCAAGCAAGTTCACTTTTAATTTTACATCATTATTCTTGCTCCCGTATCATTCTGCAACATTGTTTCAGGCAACGTCCTTGTTTTTTTTTTTTTTTTTTTTTTTTTTTTTTTTTAGACGTTTTTGCTTCTTTTTCTTTCAAACGAAATTATAAGTATAGAGCTTGAGTCGTTAAAGTCAAGCAAAAGGAAGTCAGTCCTGAACTCAGTATATTTGATAAAATAGAGTTCTCATCCCTTTTTACTTGCATCGAATGGATTTTTATACTTTTTAAGCTGTTGATTTTATATCCGTAAACTTGATACTTAAAAACTTCCATTTTATGGCTTTTATTGCTTCATATCTAATTAAATACATATATTTTTATATCCTATAAAATAAACTCTCTTTTTTGTTTTCCTTCTCTCTCACATATATACTTGCTCACTTCCAACGGTTGGAGTTATACCGTCATGTTATGAATTATTTTTACGACCATTTTTGCGACCTACTCTTTTTTCTTCCCTGAAAAAGAAAATAAATTCGTAAATAAGAATGGATAAATAAAACGAAAGGTTTTTTTTTTTCCCCTTTCAAATTACTCCGTCCATTGCATTAATAGTGAAGAGCAATTAAAAGTGTAACGTGACAAAATCGCGAGAGATTGTGAGACAACAAGTGACACTTGATGCAAAGTTTTTTTTGTTTTTAAATGTTTTACGTGTTTGATTTTTCGCAACGTTGCCCTATGTATCGTATGAGATCGGAAAAAAGTGGCAAAAATCAGTAAAATAAAATCATCAAACATCGTAGCTTTTAACCTTTTTAGCTTAATTTAAAACTTTTTAACTATATGTTTAGGTTTAAAGTACTAGTTTGAAGTGATCTCTGTGGATTAAATTGGTCTTGATTTACTTAGAGTCCCTTTTTGAAGAGAATTTTATTAGGGAGTACCGACGCGAGCACAACGAGTTCTGATTGGCTGTTGATTTAACAAGGGCAGCTCCACAAAACGACGCCATCTGGTGGCGACTCCTGAAAACCAGAGGAGTTTGGTATCTTGCTAATGTTAATTTTTCGACACCTCTGGAGCTCCATGAAGAGTCGTGTCGGTAATCCATCACCAAATTTCCATCATGGGACTCTATTCACTATCATATTTTGATTACCAAAAGAAATCAAAGCTATAACTCACTCATGTTTAGTGAGTAGTTAAACATTCGTACTCCACGGTGTTCATATTGCCTATCCCGGCAATTGAAGGCGCTTATTGATGAAACACTAGCTTACAAATTGTTAACGATTTGGAGCTTTATTTACTGTCAATGAGAGGTCGAGATACGAAAACGAACAAATCGGGCGTGTTATTAAACAGTGTGGCTCGTGCAATTTGGCAGTCATGATTATTTGTCATTTAAACTTATGCAAAAGTATCGATATCTTAGGGGTGCGATTGTACTTCCTGAACTTCGATAGATTTACATTAGTTTATGTAAATATATTCCGCTGTTGCCACATTACACGAGCCGTCACTGGTATGAAAGGAGTTGGAGACGTATTCTGATAAAGAAAAGTTCAACTCGACTAAAGTGCTGATTCTTTCGATACAATTAATTTCACGGCCTTACCAAAACAAGCGATTTTAAAGTTTAGTTTCTAGTTTTACTTTCGGGCGAGAGTGTATATAGGCTGAATCCGCGCTCATTGATTAACTCTATCAATTCGTCCTGCGATCATCCTGCACCCATCAAAGTTGAACCCAAAGGAAATAATGCGAGAAACTTTAGTTTCTCAATTCCGGATAATTAATTTCATCATCGAATTGACGTTGCGGGTAAACTTTCGTACAATCAAACCGCGATGTATCAAAGCCGAAGGAGGAATTGCGTTTGCGTTTATTTATTCGAAAACGCGTGAGTATAAACTGAGACCAAGAAGCCGCCTATCAAGATCAGGAAGGTTGCGGTGAGGGATACGCCTCGGGAGGGGGGAGGGGGGGGGTTTGAGAGGGTTGAGAGGGATGAAGAATTGCAATATCAGTAGCAAATTTTAATACAACTCAAGATCGTGTGGTGGGGGCCGGGCCGGTTTCATATGCGACTTTCTAAGAAAACAAAAGCTCCTCTAAAGAAAAGTGGATACTATTAAGGTGGTAGCGGTGAAGGGGCGGAGTGAGACACTGAGACAGGGGAGGTATATAGTTTGCAGTTGACTTCGCTCGATGCACAGTGATACGAATCGTGAGATATTTTGGACAACGAGGGATGGCAGCTGATATTCCTGGTAAAAGCGTTCCATGAATTTCCTTGACCAAAATTCCTTGGGCATTAATATGTTTCCATGAAATTACATAGAAAATTTTATGGAATTCCATGAGCGGCCCTCGGAATTCCCTCAAATGTTAAGGGAAAATAATATTTTGCCCACGGGAATAATGCCCACGGAATTTCGGTCATGGAAATTCATGGAACACTTTTACCAGGGATGGCGTGTTGTGACTTAAATGAAGAGTACAGAAGTGTTTTTGCGAATAACCAGCAGGCTGCAGGCTGATTAAGAACAATCGTATCGTAATGCTGTCGAGTGCGTGTTAAGTATTCTTATATGGGTGGTGTCATTACGATAGATTTCATTCCGATAGAAACCTTCTCATCTCTTCGGAAATTCTCCGATAGCTCAGGAGTCATTCGGCGAATTTCCGCAGGGATGGGAGGGTCTCTATCGGAATGGCACCACCCATAAGATAACACTTACTAGCAGGGACAAAGATACCTGGCCAGAATATGCAACACGCAACACACCTAATGCACGTGTTGAATGGGATGCTGTGTATTGCTTATTGCATACCCTGGTTAGGTATCTTTGTCTCCGCTAGTAAGTCGTACTCGATCATCGACTCATAGCCGTAACCAGGATATTGTTTTTCTCTCTCTCAGCCTATTTGAATGCATGTGTTAGAAAAGGACAGAAACAGGGGCTGAAGTCACGTGACATCCCCTATATCCATCCTTTTCCAACAAATGCGTTTTAAATGGGCTAAGAGAGAGAAAGACAATATCCTGGCAACGGCTATACACCGACTCGATAGAATTACGATACGATCGTTCATAATCAGCCTACTGGTGGATCTCATAATAGTCCAATCCGACGGTATTTTAAGATAGTTAACTGTACGTACTCGGGGGTGTCGGAATTGCCTATACGACGAATTGAAGGCGCCCGGAGAAACTTTATCTTATTGTAAATGTTTTCATTGATAGTTGCGTTTATCCGGAATGAAGGCTGAAACAATGTGAGATAGACTAGAGGAGAAATACGAGTACACTCGGGCTTGGCCCATAAAGGGTTAAGACTCCACTACGCCGGATCATTCACGAGAATACGCTTCAGGGAAAATCTAGGGAAAGGGGAAACTCCATCGCCGCATAATCGTATTTTCGCGAATGGTCTGTATAGGTAAGTAAGCATTTTGTGCAAGCTGCCAAACATCACAATTTAAACCAATTTTTGATGTTGGTGTTTTCGGGGCAAAATTGATGCATCAAATTCATCGATCTTATCTAAAGCTTAATTTTCTGGAGATTCATCCGGATGTTTTCGATGCCGCACCGATCCTCTGAAATCATCCTCATCAAATATTGGTTTGAAATGCGAAGGCGTGCTGCGTGCGCACAATGTTTACCAGATCATTCGTGAAAATATGCTTCAAGTTGTCCAAATTTTGCGCCTTTCTCTCGAGTATTCATGAAAGTAAACACCGACACTTTTCACCGGGGCATCAGGGTTGTCGTTTTGCGAATCTTAAGAGGAAGTTTGTTTTTCGATTCATCGATGATTCCACCGGTTGATAAAAAGATTACAGAGCTCATCATGTCATCTGTATGACTGTAACGCATGGATATACTCTGATAATCTATAATTTTTCTTCAACCGATGAAACCATCAATTCATAGCAATATTTCACAACATTTTAAATCCATAGGTGTGGCTGGAAAGATTACAGTTTAGATTATTTTCTTCGGTGATGGTAGTTATTCCGCGCTAAACTGAGCTCAATAATCTTATTGCAAACTGGTTGAATCATCTGCGAATTGAAAACTTTCCCTCCCTTGAAAACGATAGCACTGATTTTTACTCTGATTGTTATAAAAAATAAAAAAAAATAATAATAATAATAATAATAATTTTCCCAGCAATTTCTGAAGAAGATCAACTTTAAAATAAGTTCGTTTGATTTACAAATGAAGCAATGACAAAGTGGCAAAATTAATGCAACCTAGCAATGGGCATTTCCTCTCTAACCCTGAAGCAAAAACATCACTGGAGGGGAAGTTAGGGTTCCTCCCCAGTCGACATGATTTCGCTTCTTTGGACGAGACGATACGAGATATCGGGAATCGATCAATCCCATTGGTTTAAACGGCGTCATGTGATAGATTCGAAGTCCTTTATCGAGTGCTCGGAATCCGTTCAGTGACGCCGTTTAAACCAATGGGATTCATCGAATTCCCGCATTCTCGTCTCGTCCGCAAAAGAGCGGAATCGCAGCCCCAACAGCGAACCTAGATCTATCATTTGCGTTTTCCATCGTGCGATGACGCGGGGTTGAAAAGTTGTCCCAAGGCATCGGGGGGAGTGAAGAAGGAAAGTGGAGGGGGAGGGGAGGGCGAAAAGAAAAGCTGAATGCTGATAGACGATGCCGGCGCGAGCTTGAAGTGTAATTATAAACTTTCGAGGACACGGGTACCTCTATCCTTTATACTTTTCATTGTGTTCTCCATTGCAAAACTCGCGGCGAGTAGCTAATCCCAGAAAGTTCACCATCATCTGTGTTCTCACTCACCGTTCATCTGTTCAGTGTTAAGTGAGCTGCCACCGCATTCTCCCCCCCCCCCCAACCCCAACCCCCGACTTCATTTCTTCCTTTTCTTATATTTTTAACGTGCTTAAAATGAAGTTTAACTTGGAGAGGCGAGGAGGTCCAGCAGGAGGTCGAAGGATGGTAAGGAGGGGGAGAGGAGAGAGGGGAGGGAGAAAATCACAGAGATGGAGAAATAGAGAAGAATCGGAACAAATGCCTCTCCATCCCCCCGTCTTTATTCTATTATTATGTGAGGAAGGAAGGAAGGAAGAAAGGCAGGGAGAGGTAAGTAAAAGTGCTTCAAGCACCTTTGCATATAAGCGCTCTAAAAAGAACCCTCAAGTGTTTTCGATCGTCTTTTCCTTGACCTTGGGACTGAATCAAGTTCGAGTATCCTTTTTTTCTTCTTCTTTATTTTTTTATATCGGCCTCGACTCAAATTGGGATGCGGGTGTGGTACGTGGGGGCGACGCTGTATTAATGAGACCGATCCCATTCAAAGTTTGAATGAAAGACGTGTAATGAATTCAGAGATTGTGGAGCTTATGGAATAATTACACTCGATGAGATATGATGAATTTGCGGTGCTGAATGATTTTTGATACATTGGCTTCATTAGAAAGCACACAAAAATAAACAGGTTGCTTAGTATTAGATGAATATTATGTAAGTCAAAGAGTGAACAAGAGTCGCAATTGCATTGAGATCTAGCGTGGTCAATGCTGATAAGAGCCTAGTTCAAAGTCGGCTTCTGATTGGTTGGAAATGGAGGGAAATGCGTGGATCCAAACTTTTTTCGGCCTTATGGAAATTAACATGGGGGTTTTTTTTAAAGGTAATTTTTCTCAAAAACGAAGGAGAACTATACCGTGTCAAATTCTATAAGTAAATCGATTTAGCAGAAGTTTCTCAACAAATTGATAGGTCAGAGTGTCACTTTATTGCAAAGTCAAAGAGATTATCTCAGTTGAAAATTACAAATGATAGTGCGTTAATCAACACACGTCAAGCTTGAGAATACACTATTATTTGTAGTTTTCAGCTGAGATAATCTTTTCGACTTTGCAATAAAAGTGCACTTACGACCTATCAATTTGTTGAGACAAATTCTGCTAAATCGATTTACAGAATTTGGCAACGTGTAATCCTCCTTCGTCTTCAAGAAAAATGGCCTTAAAGAAAAATCCCATGTTAATTTCCATAAGGCTGAAAAAGTTTGGATCCACGCATTTCTCTCCATTTCCAACCAATCAGAAGTCTGACTTTGAATTAGGTTCTTATCAGCAGGGGTGCCCAACCCCCCTAATCACGAGTATTGACCCCTCCCCCCCACCGGAAGGTTCGTGATGAATCCCCCCCCCAGGAGAAAGGGGGGTTCGGGGGTCCTCCCCCGGATTTTTTTTTGAAAATTTGACCCTCTACAATACGTTTTGGAGGTATTTAAGTGAGGGTGGATTATTGGGAGCATAGGGTACCCTGACAGAGAAGGGGGGTTCGTGGGACCTAACCCGGATAATTTTTGGGATTTTGACTTTTTAGAAAACCACTTTGAAGTCTCCAAAGATGATTGAACAAAACAATCAATTTCTAATTGTGCATTCATAGAAATTTTTTGAAAAGTTGACCTTTCAGAATTCGTTTTTGGGGCTTTTTAAGTCGACATTGGGGGGGGGGATACACATTTCCGGAAGGAAATTGATTGGGGAAGTTGATAAAGGGAGGAAGAGGATTTGGGGGGGTGTAAGTTTGAGATGAGAAATGGATTTGGGGGGGGGTATAGATTGGGTTGAGGAAAAATTTTTTGGGGGGGGATGTGGATAGAAAAGATGGACTTGGGACGGATTGTTCAAAGAGAAGGAGGATTTGGGGGGGAGTATAAATGGTGGAAAAGTAGATAGAAACTGAGTATTTATGAAGCTAGTGATTAGAGAGCGTTCATCGGTAAGCGAAAATACTGATTTTCTCAAAAAAGGAAAAAAACATCTTCACCCCCCCCCCCCCAAATTTTGTAGTATACGAGTAGCTCGTATAATTTTTATTACGTGGGCACCCCTGCTTATCAGCATTGACCACGCTAGTTCTCAATGCGATTGCGACTTTTGTTTGCTCTTTCATGTAAGCAGTGGCGTAGCGTGCATTTGGCAACGTTGTATTTTGTCCATTTAAACCCATGTAAAATGTAGAGTGCGAGGGTGTTCACCGAAAACCCAATATTTCGATTTTTTTCATGGGTTTAAATGAACAAACTGCAACGTTGCCAACTTACAAGCTACGCCACTGCATGTAATAGTGTGTGTGTTTTTTTTTTCTCTCTCTCGTACTGTGTGTTTATATTTCATTTAAGCGGACTAAACCATTCCTCATATCTATGATGACTAAAACTCAACGGAATGGAATGTGTGATTAACTAAATATATGATGGACTTTGTAAGAAATGCTGAGTAAATAAGAAATTTGCTGACGTAATAAATATAAATATTCAAGCCCCCCCCCCCCCCCCCCAATTCGTTAGTTTTCTCATCTAATTGAAGCCACCATTAACGGAATAAGAACCCATAAATCAACAGCGGGCCGATACTTTAAATTCCCGAATTTTGGATGGACTGGATAAGAACGGAAAACGGTGATTGGTGGAGACAAGTCACATGGTTGCCAAGTCTAATCAAAATACGGAATTTATCTAATTGGTCGATCAGATGCCCAACACTGCCAATATAACCAATTAGATAAATTCCGTATTTTTATTAGACTTGGCAACCACGAGATACATCTCCACCAATCACCGTTTTTTATTCTTACCCAGTCTACCCAAAAGTCGGGAATTTCAAGGAATTTCAAGGCCCGCTGGTGAGATCTTTCTGAGAATTCAGGATTGTAATTAAATGAACAAGTTTGTTTGAAGAGCAAAACCCTTTGCATTATGAACATATTTTTCGGAAATGGTCTCAATCGTTAATTCCCACGAAATAGACGAATCCAACTATATAAACAAAGATTTGTTGAATATTGCGAACTATCTCGCCGGTTCCTGAGAAAAGTTCACCTAAACAAGACCATGTTTTGCACGGATAATGTATAGGAAAAGACGACTCCCCTTTGTAGTAAAGTGGACGTACTATAGCAACCGCAAAAGTTTTGACAGCTTCCAGAATGCACGTGGAGCGCTGAAATTAGGATGTCCGTTTATACAACACGTCCCTAGAGATCACGACCAATCACATCTCAGTACTGAATTTCGCCTAGATGTCCGCTTGAAACGCTAGTGCGCTTCACATCTCATCTCGACATCGTGCTCCGGAGCACAGTGATTACCACCACTGTCCCAATTGCCGTCATCCTATTCATTTATTCTTTGAAATAAGCCTGCATTACCAGGGAAATTTAAGAGAATATGAGGTAAGTGTTTTTCATAGTTTGGCTGAACTGGTGAAAAAGTTTGAAGTTGATATTTAGCAGCACTATATGCCCTTAAGAAATCACGCAGGAGTGGACACCTGCCCAGCACCACCTGTTTGTGCCCATTTCTCAGTAGCTTCGTTAATGGACAAGGCTAAATGGGTCTGTTGCAAACTTTTGCTACAACGATAAAGCGTGTTTCATCGTATGTAAAATCACCCGAAAAGTCCATTGGTGGCATCAGAAAATCATGAAATGCGATAATAAGCTCACAAGAGACGTTTAATGAAATCCAAGATGGCGGTAAAATATCGAGCAATCTGTATGCATGCACCTTTAACATCCAAGGATTGCCACTGTTGACAAACCTCACAGCTTCAGAGGTTATGTGTTTATTTACGTTGTGATTGGGTGTGATCGATATTGTGAGGTTGGCTATCCTTGGATGTTCGTGGTGCATGCATACAGGTTGCTCAATATTTCACCGCCATCTTGGATTTCATTAAACGTCTCTTGTGAGTTTTATACTGCATTTTATGACTTTCTGGTGCCACCAATGGACTTTTCACGCGATTTTACGTGAGATTGAACACTCTATAGCGCTGTAGCAAAAGTTTGCAACAGACCCATTACCACCACTGTCCCAATTACCGTCATCCTATTCATTTATGCTTTAAAATAAGCCTGCATTACCAGGGAAATTTAAGAGAATATGAGGTAAGTGTTTTTCATAGTTTGGCTGAACTGGTGAAAAAGTTTGAAGTTGATATTTAGCAGCACTATATAAGAAATCACGCAGGAGTGGACACCTGCCCAGCACCACCTGTTTGTGCCCATTTCTCAGTAGCTTCGTTAATGGACAAGGCTAAATTATCATAATTTTATTGTTTTCTGACAGCAAACACGATTCTTTGAATGAAAAGCCAGTGAAAATATGAATGGCGACAATTAGGACAACTTATATGTCAAAAATTGGGACAAAGCCACTTTTGGCATGGCGATAATTGAGACATGGACCATTTTGTCCAGTTTTATTCATACATCCTCCCCCCCCCCCCATTGATTATTCCAACTTTTTTTAAAAAATAAAACTGTAATGTATTTGAGAGGCCTTAGTGCAAACTGATCCTAGATTTGATAAAAATTAACATTTTTACAGATATTTTACGGAATTTTTTTTTTAAAGGATGGCGGTTAATTGGACATCTACCTTTGACCATCCTAAGTATTTTTGGCCTAGTTTGGCACGGTACCGTACAGCAACATCTAAAATAAACCACACCCACAATCTGAAATTAAAGTGCGAAGGATGCCGGTTGGATGTCATCGAAATTCGTTGGGACAGAGAAGGAAGTCTCCCTTAGGAATACCTTAAAAAAGGTGAAATAATGAACTCGGAATATTACTGAGACATTTTTAAAAAATTGCGGAGAGCAATGCAAAACAAACGGCGCGGAAAGTTGTCACAACGCGTCCTGCTTTTCAACGACAATGCGCGTCCCCACGTCTCAACTCCAACGAAGAAGCTTTTAAAGTCGTTTAAGTTGGAAATTTTTTCACATCCTCCAACTCTCTCTACTTGGCTTCCTCAGATTATCACTTGTTTTCTTTCCTTAAAACCGAATTTGGAGGTGAACAGTTCGGAAGGACGGAAGAATTGAAAAAAGTCGTAAGTAATTTCTTCAATATAATCAGCCGATAGACTTTCACGCTCGCGGCACGGAAAAGCTCGCCATTCGTCTCAGGAAGAGTTTGGATCGTGATGGAGACTATAAACGAAGTAAGGTAAGCCCCGAAGTTCCTAAAATTTTTCCTTATGTCTGGTTTGTTCTCAAATAAGTCCATTCTATTGAATGGGCAACGATATGGTCAGCGCCAGCCGTCCGCACAACATTCCAAAATCTGGCGGGAGCGCCGACGCGCGCCGCGAGGTTAAACGCGTCTCCCGGACGCGCTAATGCTTCGATTATAATCCGCAATTGCGCAGATCGATTCGAGATATCCTGAAGTTTAGGAGATATTTTTTTTTCAGATTTTTCTGATCACAACTGTGTATTTTTCGGCGGGGGGGGACTTACTTATTTAAAGACCCTCCGTAAATTAAAAACCTACAACTCGTACGGTCTGCCCAGAGCGGAGCGTTTAGTCCAGGGCTGCCGTTTTGCGTATAGAATCAATGCTATTTTTCTATAAACCGATGATTCCACCGGTTGAGAAAAGATTACACGGCTCAGTTCAGTGTATGACTGTGAAATGCACAAAAATACTCTTATTTGTAATCTTTCCTTAATCGGTGGAAACTCCGTTGATTAATTAAAACATCCGCAAGTTTTATAAAGTCATCGACGACTCCACCGATTGAGAAAAGATTACAAATGCGAGTATTTTAGTTTATTACAGTCATGCACTGAACTGAACTGTGTAATCTTTTCTCAACTGGTGGAATCATAGGTGAATTGAAAAATAGCACTGATTATACGCAAAACGGCAGCCCTGGTTTAGTCAAATAGAAATAAAATGAATGGTAGGAATCGCTTACTTCTAGAATTGAGTCCTCATCGGGCCTGTCGATGGAGCCGATGCAGTTGTGTTGAGCACTTCCGGCGCTTTTGGTCTTGAGCAGCGGTGGATGGTGAGAGCGGTGTCCGGGGGGATGATGATGTTTGTGCTTGTGATGGCTGCAATGTTTGCATTGGACACACGCGGCTCGATCTCGCGCGTCCGGTAATTTGCCGCTCTTCTGTCCGGACTCGTCTTCCTTGTCGATCAGCTCATGCAAATTCGGAAGACTACCCATCAGCCCCTGCGCGATCAACACAAACAAAAAGAAAAAAACACAAATCAAACACGACGAAGCGGAAAACGTAATTTGATGGTGAGAAACACGGTTTCCAACAGACATGCAGACTATTTAATTAAAAAGGCAACGAGCTATATGTAACACAAAAAGATGTTATTGACAGCCAAAAGCAGATCCAATCATTTGCCTCTCTCTCTCTCTCTCTCTCTCTCTCTCTCTCTCTCTCTCTCTCTCTCTCTCTCTCTCTCTCTCTCTCTCTCTCTCTCTCTCTCTGGCGACTGCCAGTGATGAGCGTTACAAACAAAACCAGTTTGTCTCTATCGCTCTCACGTAACCCTTATGTACTCATTATGTACTGCCATCTCACTTTAATTTCAAAAACCGTATACAGAGACATCTTCCGTGAATTTTTTTTGGCTGAAATGAATTTCTCGAGACATTTTAATGCGATTTTGATAATAATATGACGTAAAACAAGGCCCTGTATACGAATTTCGAAACTAGAAAGAGATGAGTATCTATGGGGGTCACGGGAGAGTGAGTGAGATAGTTTGGAACGCTACGCGATTTTTATCGCAACTGATTGCGACCGATGAGTGCATTGTTGTGCGGTTGTTGGCTAACCGTTGAATTCTCACTGAAACCGTCTTTATGGAAAATTACAGATCATCGATGGGTTCAACAATCCTCCAAACAATCGATACTTGTGCACAGTTTCAAATGGGAGAAAAACGATCTAAGTACATACAATTGCCTTCGAGCGCAAATCAATCTGCGTAGAATTAAAGCTCAAACTGATGTAAGTACATACATGAGAGTTGTTGGAGCTGTTCAATAATAATAGGTGGAACATAAAATTCAATTCAAAATGATCTTATAGAGATCCTCTCACGACTAAGAGGACCGAATAATTGATACTCACTGCGGAGACGTAGTTTAGTTGTGTCAATGCTTGTTGCTTACCCACAATAATGAAGGCGCATCGCTCAACACAGCACTGCCTCGATCTCAAATATCCTACTAGTGCATGTTGAAAGAATGTCGCGACACGACTGTATAAACTGGTCCCTCCGTATAATAATCAGTGTTGCCAGACCTTGCGGTTTTTCCCATAAGAACACATAGAAAAACACATAGATCTAGCAACACTGGTAATAATTGGGGTATCTTCTACAGTCAGTGAATTTTCCTTCAGTTACGTGAATTTGAGTCAAAACTCCAATAGATTTCAATCCAATGGAGCTCTTGCAAGGTTTCGCTGTAGACAAATGACCTATCAATTCTGATGTGAAATGCTGCAAAAATAACGACGAGACCACTTAAAAAGTCTAAAACTCACTCCTCGTAGAGGAAACTTAACTTGAAATTTCGGGTGACCACCCTTGCATGTACGCATTAACCTTGGATTCGGACCCCGAACAAAAGAACAGGACATGAAATTAAGTGCCGTCTTTCTCGTTTACTACGCAACGTAGAACTTTACTGTAGTTATCACTGTACTCCTAGTGACAAAATGTGTATAAATGGACCTTTAATTCCTTCAAATTGACTTTTTGAAAGCAAATTCATTAATCTCATTGTTCAAATTCGTAGGTTATGTTCTTTTGTTTGGGGTCTGAATCCGAGGTTGGTGCATACACGCAAGGATGGTCACCCGAACTTTCAAGTTAAGTTTTCTCTGCGAGGAGTGAGTTTTAGACTTTTTTAATGGTCTCATCCGTTATTTTCGGAGTATTTTACATTGGAATTGATACTCCATTTGCCTACAGCAAAACCGTGCAAGAACTCCATAGATATCATTGCTAGTCACAATTCTTTCCTTTGTATTTTCTCAGTAATTCCAATGGAAAAAATAATGGGTGAGCGGTATTGGAAAATGTCGACACTCCCATAATTCTCATAAATTTACAAAATGAAATTGATCTTTTTCATATTAAATTCGGGAAATTTCAATTTTGGGATAATGTTAAACGATTGATTTTCGCCCTAAAAAATATAAGCATTAGGAAATACGTTGGTGAGTGTCAGAAGTTTTTTATATTTTATTGAATACATCCTAAAATTGAATATTATCGAAACGTTTCTCTAATGAATAAGTAAACATGTCACGGAGAAAATTGCGGTTTATTAAGAAATATTGTTCGCTTCAGGTTTTCAGTGCGTGAAGAGAGGTAATCATGAGTCCTTTTTCAACCCGCACACATGACCCATTAAACTCCCATGGGATCGGCTGTCTTCGAAAATTCTTTCAGCTTTGTGATAAAAGCACAATTTATTCTATTCGGGCCGATCCCGTGAGTATCATAACAACACGAACGTGAAAAAAGAACCCATTCATGAGAGTTCTGAAGCTAATTAAATTATGAGCTCTCTCGGCCTCTCTTTAGTGGGAAAGTCTTTGACTTTTGACTCAAAGAACTTGTCACAATAATTTTATTTAGGGATGTTTATTGCCTGCTTCTCCTCCTATTTACTTTCCCGACCCCAAACGGGTAATGAAATTGCTGGTGTCCTTGCTTTGACCAAATAGCAGGTGGGCACAATGATACGGTTTGTTATAGAGAGGAAGAAAAAATTCGGGGGAAACCCCCTCAAACTTAACATCGTGGATGTTAAAAAAGTGCTATAAATATAATATATACCTTAGGCAATTTTAAGAGAACAAACCGTTCCTCCATTCCAGAGCTCAAAAATGTTGATTCTCAAACTCATCATAAAAGTTGCGGGAGACATCCGGCATGTAACGGTTTATATCTAAAATGTCTTGAGCCAAGAGCCGTAACAAGACTGTTCGAGGCCCTTTCGAAAGTCAAATTATATGTAAAACATTTCGAAAGGGGGGAGGGGGTGATATATGCCAGGCTCTGTCTTATCATTCAACTGGCTGCTGCACAAAATTTGATCGAAAATCGAGAAAAAGTAATGCTAAAAATTAATGAGGATCTTACACCTCTCCAGTAGCGTAGCCGGGGGGGGGAGGTCCAGAGGGTCTGGCTCCCTCCCCTCTTGACAGCATTTGCCCTGAAAAAAAGGTAATTTCTAGCGATTTCAGAGAAATTTTACCAAATTGTTATCTTTGGACCCCCTGACAATTATCGGTCACCCCCCCCCCCCCCGAAACATTCGGTTACAAGACTTTTCGTCCTGTCCTCCCCCTCCCCCCACTTTTTTGGGTCTTTTTTTAATTCGTCCGCAACATTTAGTCCTATCAATTTTCGTCCTGTAGAACAGTTGGTCCACTCATTATTTTCGTCCTCTACTGTAACGTCCATAAGTTTTTAGTCCAATTATTTTTAAGATCCAGAGTATATGGCTTTCGTCCTGTAATTTTAATCCATTTTTTGTCCTTTAAAAAAAAAAAAAAAAGTTGGTTTGTCCATTGCACATTTTTGTTCGGTTTCATTGGTATACAGGTCAAATTTATGAATACATATTAAATTTCAATACCAGAGGCTGTTTTCAATGGCATTGTCCATGTCGCATGTCCCATGCCCCATCACCATTTTATTCAATTCAGAAATTTTTTCTCAGAAACTCTTTTGGAAAGAAACAATCTCAACATTTTACAAGATTAAGATTAAGTACTAGATCATCAGAAAAATGCAGCCAGACTTAAACTCTGAATTTCTCGAGGTCTCCAAGTACATATAGAAATATTGTAATTTGTTTTCAGCGAAATTCTATTTCATTTTATTTTACCTGTACGCCAACAAACATGAGCATTGCACGAAACCAAAATTTTTTGTAAGGATGAAAAAAATTTGACTAAAATTACAGGATAAAAGACATATTCTGGACCTAAAAATAATTGGACTAAAAATTCATTGACGTTGCAGTCGAGGACGAAAATAATGAAATGACCTATTGTTCTACAGGACGAAATTTGATTGGACGCATTATCAAGGAACAAATTTCAAAGGACGAAAAAACAAGACAAAAATCGAGCGGACAAAAAAGACAAGACGAAAAGTCTTATAACCGAAAATACCTGGCTACGCCACTGCACCGCTCACGTTTTGTCTCAACCAAAACAGGATCGGTAAGTTTTCCCATCATAGATCCGTTGTAATCCAGTGATCGAAATCGGCAAGAAACCCTTCACTTTTGTCTTAATGAAATAGTATTTTCTCTGCGTTTACTCAATTCCTCTTTGAGTAAAAATTTCCCCCAAAATGAACATTATTTTTAATACATCGGAGAGCCTTTAAAAAGTTACTCCACTGTTTTTTCTTGACAGGTGGAGGGAGGCAGGTATGAACTCCAAAAACTAGGTCACTGTCGGGCTTTGATCTACGTACGATAACTTTGGAACGGGTCAGCGCCGTGACCTCCAGTTTGCGAGACTTTTTCCCTCGTGCTTTTCAAAACAAGTAGTTTGTCTAGAAATAAGTAGATAAGTATATATCACAGAAATTTTTTAAAAAAAGAAGAAGAAAACATGTATTTATGCTCACGCTCATAAAAATGGAGCTCTCTGTCTATCTTGACCTTAAGACCTCACCAAAATTTTGAAAAATGCATTTGTCAGTTTGAAAAAAATATCAATGAGAGATACCTACCCTATATTTGAGCGGGATTTTAATTCATGCATAATAATCTGCTCTATTAGCAGATTTTTTTAAAAATTTGTTTAGATCCAACTTCAAAGAAACTCAGTGTAAAAGGCATTACCGCCATTGTTGTCTCACGTATGAAAGCATTTTAAGAGTTTAAGAGTGGATTCCGTGATTTTTTAGGGTGCCAATCGTAATTTTTATAGGGTTTCATCCCTTAATAAACTACTAATAAGCCTATAGCAAAAGTTTGCAATATGCAGCTCCATTTTTTAGCGTATATTTAGCATGGTTATTCATAGTTTCTGACGTACCATTACCAAACTGAAAGAGGACTGTTTTTCAGGATAGGTAGGGTAGGAATGCTAATGAGCACAAAAAAGGGATTTATTTATACTTTTTCCCACGGAACCTTCTAGATGTGTGTGGCTTAAAATAACGTTGATTTAGAAGCTCATACCTCATGTCTTATGGATTTTTATTCCTCGACATAGCTATAAGTTTGAAACTATCTCCACGACAGCATTTAATTTATTTGGATTCTTTTTCAGCTTAGAGACGCGCGTTAAATAAGAGGTTCACCGGTTCACCTTCCAAGAGCGGAAGTTAAAATTAAAAATGTATCGATTAAACTTTGTGATCAAATAGACGGAGTCCATAGAAAACTTCTTTCTTTATGTGTATTCGGTATACTCAGGGGTGGATTCAGGGGGTGCATCGGTAGCATCCCTCGCCTTCGAGTCAAAAAGAGAGAGAGGAAGATATAGTATGAGTAAGAGGAAAAACGTAGAGAGAAAAAGAAAGGAAAAGCAGAAGCCATGAAGTTTAATTGCTCCTGTAAATTCCGAGGAAGGTAAGGGGACAATGTGACTTATCCAACTCGTTTCTTACATGCCATTGGACAAAAAGAAAAGGAGAATGTAGAGGTTCACAAATATCAGCATATTTTGGAAAATATTGCCTCCCCCTAAAATTCAGAACTATCAAAATTTCACGATAATAATTAAACGGAACAAAGAAAGAGAAAGTATTAATTAAAGGAGCAAGAGTTGACAAACTTTATTCTTAATCTACTCTACAGTTTCAATTCAATTTTTGGCATGGAATAGTTGAAGTAAGTATTTTTTTTACATCATCATCATCATCATCATCTGTTGTCACTTTTATCATACAATATATCAAACACGTCAGAATTACTCGTATTATTCATTGATATATCTACAAACGCCTAAAATTGTATCATTAGGAAGAAAAATTAATATTTTAGTTAAGTTTTTTTTTTGGGGGGGAGGGGGCTACAACTTCCATTGAAATTCAAAAATGTTGCCTCCCCCTTCCCCCCGGCACTTCTGCGGGCGCCCATGGACTGTCCGAGTTAGGTCACGTCACAGTCTTATTAGTTTTAACCACGTTTTTACGTAACAAACCATAACACAACACACTTTTGTTATTGCTTCATGACAGTTCTAATTTTTTCAGTTTACGCTGTACTTATTACAATTGTGTTATCAATTCATTAGCAAATGTTAATTAATATGCGTACTGTATTCTCTCTGCAGAAAAGCCCTATTTTCGTAAATGAGCACTTTCAGTTATTAATACCTTTGGGCACGGCTGCGTGGGAATTGACTGATATAATATAAACACTTAACAATAATTCTTATACCTAATCTGAATATTTCTCTGCATCCGACTTAAGTGGATATAATAATGCTTCTGGTGTACTTTGCATGCATAAGTACGTTTTCAGCATGATCTATTTACTTTCACTCCTCAGACCTTCCATGAAGGTTATCAATATTCATTCTTTATGGAATTAATGAGCTATGGAAGTATATGGAGCTGTTTAAGAAGGAACAAATGCATCATTCAAGGGGATTAATCGTGGAACATAAATTGTCTCAAGCAGCTGCAGTGCCGAATGCGAATAAACAGTCTGTAGAGGAAAATTGGCACGTAGGTGAATGAAGTTTTATAGGTAGGCGTTTTACCTATACCGACGCGCGTGACGTGATGTTGGTATTTGCGAAGTGACTGGCATACGAGATAAAAATTGGATGACTTGTATCGAAACAAGCGCTTGCCAAATGTTATTGAAGAACATAGGACTGACTCTGTAGCTCATATTATGATCTGTGTATACAGAGTGTTAACCCTTTCAACCACACGCTCGATCAAATATATTCGTTTCTGTGTCTACATCTGCCTCACACATAAACTAAAAACTAAAGTCAGTTTTTTATTCACAATAATTGCGACTCCAAATCGTTATTATTTGAAAATTAATGTTTCCGGAAGCGCCTTCAATCGATTGCGTATGCATAATCAGCACCGTGGTGTAAGAATATTTAACTTCCCGCCCATTCTGAACGAGAGAACATTGATTTGCCAAGTCGTAATCTATGGTCGCTCAAGGGTCAGAGAAAATAGGTTTCAATCAAATCATCTCGGGGACGGTTTGAAATTCCGAAAAATGCTTTAATTAAATACTTGATTTCGGGGTAAACGGAAAAATTTCAAGCCATTCTAAAGCCAAAGCCAATTCAACGAGGTTTTTTCGTAGTGTCTAGTCTGAGCTGCTGCACACTTTTGCTTCAAGTTGATGCTGGTTTAACGCTTTTAACGCTTTTATTTTCGCGAGCGTAATGGTTGCGCAGGGAGATTCCCATCTAATAATACAGTAACTCCATTAAAAAAATGGCCAAAAAGAGACGATTTTCCTTTGATACCGGTGTCATCAGGTGTCATAGTACCATTAATCGGATGTGGATCACTACTCTGGTGTCTATAATCACTCTCTATGAATCTTCCTTGACATGTATAGAGAGATTGACGAAATTAAGATAGGAATCTCCTATTGTTAGTGCCCTATGCCACCATTAGGCTCGCACAAATAAAAGCGTCTGTTGAGTTTAGGAGTGGATTTCTGAAGTTTTTAGTGCTACCATCGTTTATTTTTCAAGACGTTTACAACAGAATTGACTGTTAAAGCGCTCATAGCAAAAGTGTGCACAGTGGTGAGGCGTGCGAATGGCAACGTTCCTTTTTCCCATTTAAACACATAAGAAAGGTCGAAATGCCTGGTCATCGCCGATGACTGAAGCGTTCGACTTTTTTGGTGAATTTAAATGGAGAAAATACATTGTTGCCAAATTTCAACCCTCGCCGTTGTGTGCAACAGTTCATTGCACCCTCAGTGTTCGATTGAAATCTTTAACCAGAGCAGAAACTATGTTGAAAAATATTCCAAGCTGTAGAGTGTAGGTGCAGCACCAAAACGGATGAATTTATGCAGGACTTTAATGCAACAGTTTTGTCGTTTCCGATCTCAGATGGTATTCGCTTGAAATTGAAGGCGCACCACTTGATTTTTCGCTACCTTTATCCAAGTGTCTGTTTTCATTAGACGCTCTTATACTCGATCTGGAATTCGGAAGATTTCCATAATCTCTCCCTAGGTACTTCCGTTCCTTTTTTTTCTATAAGGCACGTAGATAAATTCAATATGCTTATTTTGCCCGTAGGAGGGATTTCGACGACACTTCCTCATCGCCTTTTTTTCGTGATAATCCGATTAGAAGATCAAAACCTAAGTTTTCTTGCCTGAGATGAAAGCTACGAAGAATTTTTGCCCAACCTTTTGCATTCCTCATTCTCTTGACTTTTCTCCGTCACCCATCCCCCTCCCCCTTTCCATCTTGCCCCTCTCTTTCTTTTTTCTCTTCGTCTTTGTTCCGTTACTTTCTTTCATATTGGTTATTTTGTTCCATCGTTTGGTTTGGATTATGCAGTGCAGTTGCTCTTTGCGTTTCTTCAATGGAGTTGTTGCACACTTCTGTTAGAGGTGGTTTAATAGTCAGTTCTAGTGTAAAAACCTTCAAAAATAATAATGATGGTAGACAGTAGGTTTGCCCAAATTATTTGAAAAAAAAAATGTAACATTGTTTCATTTAAAAATAAACACTCTCCAACAGAGTTACTGCCCGGGAGAACCCCAAAAAAAAAAAAAAAAAAAAAAAATTACCATCAGAAGCGGAACGATTTGTCAACCAAGTGTCTTCTGGCACTTTACACAAAATTCTGGTACTTATATTAGTATAACATATGTAGTTCGTGAAAATTTGGAGGAAATTCTGGTACCAGAATGGTACCAGATCCCGATAGAAACGCTAGACTTTTCTTGTAACGGTAAAATAATACTGTCGTCAGACACATCGTTGTCCTTCTGGTAATATTGTTAGAATTTAAGAAGTATTTTTTTTTTTTTAAAGTAGGATACACGATTCTAAAACGAAACACCCAAAAGAGATACCCTGTTGCGAAAACAACGCAGTAAAACTAATCTAAACGCGAGGCATTGCAGAATATAGCAACATATTTCCATCATCAATATTCAATCATTATGCCAATACTTCAATTTTCATCTTTTGTTTGGTTACAATTACGACTTCGATGCGATTAGTTCACACAATTGCGCACCCCTGAAGTAAGCTTTAAACGCATGCGCAGCGCGAGCGTAGCGAGCAGTCAGACAACGTTGTATTTTGTTCATTTAAACCTTAGAAAAAGATCGAAATCTTGGGCGGACCGTTGACATAAGTACTCAAATTCGACCTATTTCATGGGTTTAAATGGATGAAATCCAACGTTGCCGGATCACACACACGCTAAGTCATTGATCGCAAACAACCTATAGTTTCATTTAACAGAGATGAAGATAAAGGGTCTTGCCTCATTTCCTGGCTGAAGTTAGTAAGATGTATAATGCAACGGTAATGTGATAGCAAAGGGGGGTGGGACGATGAAGCTTGAGGAGAACCTTTTAGTGTATTCTTTCACGCGTTATCGCAGCGAATCAACTGAGGGGAAAAGTGGTGCCCGAAGCAAAGCATTTGAAATTTCCTGGAACTACAATTTTAATGTTTCATAACCCTGCGCGAGTCGGCAGCATCAGCTCAGTACTTTCGAAATAGAAAGAGCCAAACCATGAAATATGCATATGGTAGGTAACTATATATACGAGGTATACAAAAGCTCACCTACTCACAATTAGCCAGATAGTTGAATGCTTCTTTTTTAAGTCCATGTTCGTGTCGCTTTCTATTTTGCTATTGAAAATGTATCCTCATTGTTAAAACATTCCGCATTTTAAGCTTTATTATGAGGATGGTTTAAAGCATAGTAACGATGCAAAAAAAGAGAGACATATTTTGTCAGAGGATTGAGTGCGCACTCATCAAACCAATCCGTACACCCGGAGTTTTCAAGCAGGGCTTAAAACTTCAACGAAAGCTCAAATTTTCATTAATACTCTGGACGTATGACGTTTGTACCCATAGTTTGTATATTTGTAAAATTAATGCTTAGGTGCTCAGCTCCACTTTTATTCATGTATCTTGAATTTCAATGATTTTTTGCTATTCTAACGGTACTCAAATCCATGAAGTCTCAGCTTTGGCCATAGCCGTTATTGCTACTAAAAACCACCCCCCCCTTATAACTCTCTTTAATTATATTTATAATGTTAGCGACAGCGGCCATTGTCTTTGCCGCATTGTATTAAGATGATTCCATGCCACGTGACCAAGGAGATAGATTAGTCGATCGATTTTATAATGGTCATTTACCGGATTTTATGGATTTTTTTTTTTTTTTTTTTTTTTTTTTTTTTTTTTTTTTTTTTGTGAAACGAGGATAGTACCTGTAGTTAGATCTAAAAAAGATGTATATTAAGTTAGGATGCTCTAATACGCAAAATAAGGACGTGAGTAAACACCCCTAAGATTTGCACCAGTGCCCGACACCCATTTTTCACACTGTAAAAAGTACTAGTTTGGTGGCATTACTGGTGTTTTGTGTGGTTTTTTTCTGAGACCTCAAATGTGAAACATTCGAAAAAAATACGCAAATACCCAAAATTGCCATTCAAATAATATTTTTCACATTGTGAAAAATAGGTGTCGGGTACTGGTGCAAATTTCAGGGGTGTCGGCTTCTGGGGTGTTTACCTTAACTATGGGAATTCGCACAATCGCTGCTCGATATCTCGTATCGCACTAAGATATAGTGCGAATTCCCATAGTTACGTTCTTATTTTGCGAATTCGAGCATCCAAACTTAACAAATATCTTTGTTAGATCTACCTACAGTTGCTGACAATCCGCGTTTCACAAAAATGAAAAAAAAAACTCCTGAAAAACCGGTAAATGACCATTAATTGATCGACTAAATCGATCACCTTGGTCACGTGGCATGGAATCACATTAAACAAAAAAACTGTTTTACTTAAGTTGTTGAATTTTAAAGGCAAAACTAACCTCAGAACTTTAAACATTTTGATTTTTAGCATACCTTGCAACACATTAATATTCGATCAATCTTCAAAAAACCTGCTCTGTTTAGAATAGCAAGATATTTGTGGCCCTTTAAAACCCTTTATAAATAATAATGGCTCTAATTCTTTTGACATACGAATTCGTTAAATTTTTTTTTAACAACCTCCTCGTTAACTTAAAATCTCAAAATTTACAAATAATTTTCCTTATACGTACTTCAAACTTTAAGACTTAATCAAGTTCTGCTGCCGAACTTCCTGTTCATGGGGTTATAGGCAGTGTTGGTGGAATTAATTAAAAAAAGAGAAGAAGGGTGAACTCCATCTCCCCTTTTACACCGATCAAATTGAGATACCACTTCTCCCCCTCTCTCCCTCTCTCTCTTCCCCCTCTCTTCCTCCCTCTCTCTCCCTCTCTTCTCCTCTTCTCCTCTCCTCAAATTAATCGTGAACTGCCGCTGTGTGCGTCAATTGGTTTGAAAACTTCTCAAATTTTTGTCATCGAAATCGGGGAGAAGATGGATGCGCGACGTTTTTCGAATTACGATCGTGTCGAAAAGGCGGAAAATTTTAATCATCAGATGATTGACGCAAAATGTTCCGATAATCAAAAACATGTGCGAGTAATGAAATAAGTTACGTCGTAAAAAAGCGGGCTGCGGAGAGGTAAATTAAGTTCCCGCGCAGCGCAGCAAGTGCTCCGGTTATATTAAATTTACGGATTTGCGGAAAGGGCGCGATGGATGGGGGTATTGGGGGTTGAGGGTTGCGGGAGGGGGACCGAGGGGGGGGGGAGTTCAACGCCGGTGTTTTTAGAGCTCGTTTCAGTGACGGATATTTTGTTTATTGAACAGACTTTGACAGCCTCTCCATCGAATCAACCGAGCTTTTGAGGTAAAATGGGGGCGAATCCGCCGAATAGTCAGTTTTTACGGCGAGTACTGAGTTCATTTGCGAGCTCACAAACAGATAAATTATGGTAAATTGGCAAAAAGAAAGAAAAAACCGCACATTTATTGCATTAGAGAGAAAACACTTTTAGAGCAGAGGGTAATTTTTCATGCTTTAGTAATGGCGCCTCCTATTTCTGATTCACCACATAGTTTGGCATTACTCTTTACACGTTTAAATTTTTTCAAGGCAAATTTTAATTTGCTTTACTTGCCTCGTTCAATCGCGGTTTGAATATATATGATAAAAAAGAAAAAAAGAAACGTAAACGGCTAAAGGCCTGAAAATCGACTCAAATGGTGAAAAAAAAGAGAGAGGAAAGGAAAGAAAACAAAAAATGATACTAACGTACCCTTTGAAAGAATTACTTTTTATTTAATTAAAACGGTTTGGTTGTTTCAATTTTATTTGCCTGTTTATTTATATATTTATTTATCAATTTACATAGGTGATCCTGTTCCTACGAGGAAACGCTCAGTCCTAAAACCTATCCGTTACCCGAGGTCTCGGTCGAATATCATTATTTCAGAGCTTCATATTTCAATGCACGTGTTTCAATAAGTTGGAAAGAGGTTCGTTGCAGCTATATACTTGCAAGTCCTGAGTTGTGACAGGCGTCACGTTAGAGCGTATACATATGTTGTTGTGCGTGGGAAATGACATAAAATTGCTTCATTCGTAAACGGAGACCAGTTGATATTTTTCAAATGCTACTATTCGAATGATATTCTAAAAGCAACTCGAATTTGATGTATCATCCATCAGATAAGTAATACTATTTTGTTCTCCTGCGAAGTGTCATTTTTGACACTATTTGCCTTAAAACGACAGTGTGAGTAATGCGAAAACTCCTCCTGAATGAATTCTGAAAGCTTCATACTATATTCTATGAATTTCGGATGGGATGTTGCTTTTAGCAAGAAAGTTTAGAGCGGTTCTATGAATAGCTTGTGAATGAGTTTACGGAAAGCGCGCCAGCGAGAAGATAGTAAATACGTACACAACATATAACATACTAACAGATGATGGGTACAAAAAATCTGCAAAAAAATAACTGGTAAGCCTGATTGCGATCACTGTAGGTTGTGGGTCGTTATATTATAACTATTTTACTATACGTACAACGTGATTAAAAATCACTAAACCGCCTTCATTTCGTAGCGATAAGTTTGGCGATTAGATTTATCAAGAGACAAAAAATGCACTGAAACAAAGTTAAACAATTTTTACTTACTTTCTAAACAGTCTGCTCTTCAGCTTAAAGGCTTATGACAGAAATACCTCTATATTCGTTAAACATCATCGAAATGCGATCGTTGATTTTTTAAGACCAATAAATCTTTGAAACGATTACCAAGAGATAATATTTTAATGTAAATTTAAAGGGGGGGGGGGACAAACAAAAAATCAACTCTAACTTGCAAAAAAAATTGGGGGCTGTAGCTCAAAAAAGGGGAACTTTTGGATCCACAGATGTTATGTCCAAAACCGTAATGTTCAAACGGCAATGTTCAAAATTTTACGTCCAAAGCTTGACTGTCCAAAATGGAATGTCCAAATCGTTAATGTCCAAATAAACGGATGTCAAGTTAGATTAACGAAATGTCCAAACACGTTGCGTCGAATTTGTAATTTGAAATTAGGACCGGAAAGTTAAACTATTGCGCGCAGAAATTTTGATTTGTAGGTTAGAAATTATCAAAAATACGAACAAAACTGTGCATGATAATACTGCTGTTTTTGTGATGACAACTAGTTTATAAAGTACCAGTTAACATATGTAAGATGACTACGCTCAGTGGAGCTGCATTCAATTAAGAATACATGTCGAAACGGAGTGGATCAATTTAAAGGAGAAATAAAAATTAAGATAAGTGAATTTGTACAAGTAAAGAAAAAAAAAATTCTGGACATTGGACATTACTTTGCTCAAATTCATAGGTTTTGGACTTTTCTATTCGGACTTGTCTATAATTGGACATTATAGTCTTATGGACGCAAGCGCGTTGGATATTAAGATGATTTGGACAAAATATATTTTTGGATGAAAAAGTTTTGGACATTCATGTTTTGGACTTATCATCTGGGAACCAATTTTTGGACCCATGTTAATCGAAAAAAAAAAGTCACATTTTGATCGCAAAATACGTGGTAGACCAGGTTTGATTCCGTTTTCCTTATCTGAAAATATTCGAATTTTATGTTCGTATTTTTACGGTGGTTTTTAGTCGGTTGCAGTCAAGTAAAAACATTAGCTGGTTTCTTCGATTCTCTGAGAATTGCCAATAATATTATTCAATTGCGGCTGTAACATGGGCCGAAGGTATATTACTGGTAATAACTAGGCAAAATATTGTAACACGAAATAAGTTACGAAACTTGTAGGAAAAACTTGGCCAAAACCGTTTTGGTTCTTGGTATTTGCAAACAACCTACACCCAAAAAAAAAAAAAAAAAAAAAATATGTAATAATTTTTTTTATATTTATATGAAAAGAATGTAATATTGTAATACTTGGCATAACAAATGAAATACATTTCAAGTGAAAGATGTGTAGGAAATATTTATAATTCATGTAACTTTTTACTTTCTCGTTTTTAACTTGAATACTCTTAAAAAATCTTAAACTGAAAATTAAGTACCCAAGTAAAAGTGAAGTATTTTTTTTTTTTAGATATTATTTCGTTTCGGAATATCAAAACTTCCCAACTTTTCAGAATTTTAACTTTCAGTTACTTAAGGATTTCTGTGAAAAGCAATATGGAAGAGATGCGTTCTCCGATATTTTCGATTATTTTGACTTCGTTCTCTACTTTGCCAGAGAGAAATTTCACAGGCATCTTCTTTGATCTCTTCTTGAGTCTCCCTGGCTATAAACCTTTTCCGAAGAATCACTATGTTCACTGATGTTCAAGATTCACCGGTCATAAAGTGAACCGCGTTCCGGAATTTGAAACTCAACGCTGTACAATCAACTTATTCGGGAAATCCTGGGGCATTTCCTTTTCCTGGAAATCCGGCAATTCTGGGATGGACGAATACCGCGTGGCGGGCGCGGACATACCGTCAATTCGCGCTCGCTAATTGCAAACTGGAACGAATTTCCATCTTTGTTTTTCGCCCATGATCTTGGGCTTTGGCTTCGCGTCTCCTCTGTCTCGGAACTATTTTCAAAAGGAGTCCACCTCCCTCTCTCCTCCTCCGTATCCATTCAACACGCTTCACTCAATGCGTCGCGTCGTGGAAACTCCACTCAGTATGGTTTTCATCGTCAACATGGTTGCCGCGTGGATTATTTACAGGGCTGCCGTTTTGCGTAAAATCAATGCTAGTTTTGCATTCACCGATGCTTCCACCGGTTGAGAAAAGATTACTCAGTTCAGTTCAGTGCACGACTGTAATAAAATAAAATTCTCGCATCTGTAATCTTTTCTCAACCGGTGGAGTCGTCGATGACTTTAAAAAACTTGCGGATATTTTAATTAATCAACGGAGTTTCCACCGATTAACACTGAAAAAAAAAAGTTCTGGCTCTACCGAATACAGGCTTCGGGAAGCTGAAGGAGGCATATCCGAAGCAAAGTTCTGTGACTAGCGGGCTTTCCGTCGGTAGTAGCGAGCCACATGCTCTAGTAGTCCCGAACCTCTTGCTTCGGCATTGCGATGTAGGCGGGCAACACGTGCAATGACATAAAATTAGCAGGACCTGTCGCCATCTTTTCTCTGTTAAGTATCAGAGTAGAACGGGTTCACTCTTGAAATCAATTCACTCTGAGAATTTGTCATCGGCGATCTCTGAAAGAACGCTACGTTACAATTTAGGAGCATATTCACAGAGTTTGCTCACTTAACTAAGCGCGTCGTAAAGAGTGTGCGCCTTGGAGCGCTACCCTTATATACGCAGCAATCAGGCCTCGTATACCACAAGCACTGAGCACCGCAGTGGTAACGCACTGGACCCCGGAATGATACATCCTCGGTTCGATCCTGGGTAACGGCATCCTCTTTTTTCACTCTTCTTTATATGCATTCCCGAAGCACGTGCTTATGTACTACCGAGCTTTGCTCCGCGAAGCTATCTGAATCAGCACGTGCTTCGGCTCTACCGGAGCAATAGGTGTACTACCGGAGCACAGTTCTTTCAGTGAAGGAAAGATTACAGATTAGAGTATTTTCGTGCATTACAGTCATACACTGAACTGAACTGTGTATAATCTTTTCTCAACCGGTGGAATCATCGGTGAATAAAAATATACCATTGATTATACGCAAAACGGAAGCCCTGAATTTATTTATCACATGAAACGAAACCAAACGCAGGAATAATTTACATAATAAACTGAAGGGCCCCACGATCACTTTCGCGCACAGCAAACTTTGTTGATGAGAATCGCCGCCAGGTGGCGACATCACATTGACTTTTCCCGTTACCAATGATTAAGAAAGAAGATCAATTATTGGTTATGAAAAAGAGACGTCTGTCTGCCAGGGACCAAATAGTGTTGCGTCCTCACGGTCCCGCACGCAGATGATCGGTGAGCACTTACGGGGGGTATAAACTACACGCAAATATACTTACGTGCGCACCATCCAACGTCTTTCGGAGGACCGTCAAGCCGTAACACTATTTGGTCCCAGGCCCAGAAAACTGTATTGAGTCCTATTCCTGTCAATTCCTGTTAATCGCATCCTGATCCAGTCTAGTCCAAATGCTTTCCTGAGTAAACAAGTAATAATCATTTATTCTCCTTTTTATCTTTCTTGTTATTGGTAGCATTCCTCCTTTGATTAACAAACTTAATCTGGGAGCCCCCAGACCCCCTTATATCTTTTGGGAGAAACCCCCACACTGAAAGAACTGTGCTCCGGTAGTACACCTATTGCTCCGGTAGAGCTGAAGCACGTGCTGATTCAGATAGCTTCGCGGAGCTCGGTAGAACATAAGCACGTGCTTCGGGAATGTATATAAAGAAGAGTGAAAAAAGAGCGTGCCGCTACCCAGGACCGAACCGGGGATGTACCGTTTCGGGGTCCAGTGCGTTACCACTGCGGTGCTCAGTGCATATGGAATACATGGCCTGATTGCTGCGTATATAAGGGTAGCGCTCCGAGGCGCACACCCTTTACGACGCGCTTAGTTAAGTGAGCAAACTCTGTGAATATGCTCCTAAATTGTAACGTAGCGTTCTTTCAGAGATCGCCGATGACAAATTCTCAGAGTGAATTGATTTCAAGAGTGAACCCGTTCTACTCTGATACTTAACAGAGAAAAGATGGCGACAGGTCCTGCTAATTGTATGTCATTGCACGTGCTGCCCGCCTACATCGCAATGCCGAAGCAAGAGGTTCGGGACTACTAGAGCATGTGGCTCGCTACTACCGACGGAAAGCCCGCTAGTCACAGAACTTTGCTTCGGATATGCCTCCTTCAGCTTCCCGAAGCATGTATTCGGTAGAGCCAGAACTTTTTTTTTTCAGTGCACACTAAAAGAATTCTTTTTTTAATCCAAGGTGTCTTTCGTTTATGTTTAAGAAACGACACAGTGAAATATTGAATAAGGGGGAATACCTTTAACCCAATCCAAGGAACATCTCTGATGCTGCAAGTAAAAGATTTCTTATTTTGACAGTTATTCTCCTTCATACAACAGAACTTTACTTCGTGCAAGGAAAATTGTCACGAGTAAACGTGTTTCCTTTTTTTTAAAGAAGCGATTTCTCTCAGTGCACAGTGCAGACCTCCCGATAATATTCTGGTGGAGACCCCCAGACCCCCCCCCCCTTAAGGGGTTAACTTTACTGTAGGACGGTTGCAGAATGTTTTTGCAAATTTTACAAATTCAAACACCTACATTTGCAATATTCCTATTTCTCCCTGTGTTTCCCTTTATGTATGTTTACCCATTTTCCTTTAATTTTAATGGAAACCTTTTATCATCACTAACTTTCATATAACTTAAAATTTCGAAAAAAACAAACAAAGGCCCTCAGAGGAATGGAGAACCTTCTCTGCAAAATGTTGATGCACATGGACGATTGGTTCAAAAGTTATGCTGGGATACAGGCAGACAGACCGCTGCGCCATCGCAATACTTTCTCAATTTCTAACTTTGTTAGTGATGAGAAAGTAAAAAGTTATAATATATAAGTCGCAGGCAAATCGCAATCTTAGACGAATCGCAATCGGCTTGCGATTTGCCTAGGTAAAGAGCAAGCCTCTTATTTATGATCAGAAAAAAATTCAGATCCAGCTTAACCCTTAACTGCAGATGAGCCCAGATCTGGAACGATTGCTTTGAAGCCTTATCTAAAAGTAGGAGACTTGAGTTGTACTGTCGCTGCATGGTGGGTCACATGTGGAACAGATACTAAACGAGTAAGAATTGTCGATTTTGTCCTAGAGCGCGCAGCACAGGATATAGAACGTGCAGAGTGGTTGAAAATAGCTTACTGAAAATCTGATAGAGATTTTCCGATTTTCATTGTTATGTTTGGGCGAGTAACGCAGGGGTACCATATACAAAAAAAAAACAACGATTGAAACTTACTAACTTATTTTTTACTACTTTAATTTTTTTTTTTTTTTTAGCCTGAAAACTTTATTTTCAGTTGCATGGATACCTAAATGCGGGTAAGACCATATTTGAAAAAATTAATATTCAGGCTCTTTACCATAGAAATATAATGGAAAGAATTTTTTCACTATTTTTCCCTGTCTCAAGGATCAAAATTGTACTGAAAAAAAAAAAATTATTTCATTGAAAAAAAAAAAATAAAAAAATCATGCAGTAAAGGGTTAATGGTGACTTACAACATAATCATATCGATATTTGATTTAGCTCATTCTAAAGCCAATAAACTAGCAATCATATTACAAGGTTGGACTGTTCTGAATTCCAGGAGGGGGACATGTGTCCCAACCCCCCTTGTCTCCCGCGCCCGCCCATGCGCAAAGATTACATAGATATTGCTCCACATTTGGCATTTGGCTTATTTTTGAAAGGGGGACGTATTTAGAAACGCTTTGTAGACAGAAAATTACAGAATCCAGCGTACATGGATTATAATTTTCCACCTACGTAAGGTTTACGGTATAAACAAGAAAGGCCATGAGTTCTTTTCCTCGAGACTGAGGGAAGCGTACCTATCGATTTTATATTTAACATTGATTGCACATCTTGAACTACACATATATTTGGAGGTATTATTAGTTTATGAGGAGTCCTATTTAAAAACAATAAAGCACAGCTTGAGTTGTGTTCTTTTTACGTCAGACGCATGTTAAGAATCGGCATGAACCCCAATGATACAATAACATTGAGAGCATCGGAATCAAAAAGTTAAAAAATTGACTCATATAAACTCAATTATTGCGTTTAAAAAAACACCAAGATTGCAGGCAAATGAGCGCAGTCACAATGAGAGTGTCCAATCTAATCACAATATTCTACACGGGAAAAAAAAGATTAGTGAAAATAACCATACGAATACCTGATTTTGGCACCTGCTAGATGTTATGGTAAACTTGACCAGCAGTGTGGTATACATTTACCGATACTTTGAGTAAATTCGACATGCAATCAGGTAACATCACCTAGTACCTAGAGTCAAAACATAGTATACTTCTGGTTAACATTACTACCATAACTTCTAGCAGGTGCCAAAATCAGGTATCCGTATGGTTATTTTCACCGTAGTTTTTTTCCGCGTATGCTCCTGATGCTTTAATTCAATGTAATTTTCTCGCAATTTGTTGAGAGGGAATCGATCCTCCATAAACAGAGCTGCCGTTTCGCGTATTTGCGAGTCGTCGATGATTTAAAAAAAAAAAAAAAAAAACTTGCGAATAAATTAATAACTAAACAGCAATTCCACCGGTTGAGCAACGATTACGCAGTTCAGTTCGGTGTATGACTGTACTACATGAAATACGCTGAGCTGTGATCTTTTCTCAATCGGTGCAATCGCTGTTTAATTATATTATTAAAATACCCGCAAGTTTTTTAAAGTCGCATCGACGACTTCACCGGTTGAGAAAAGATTACAGATTCGTG